>CM024756.1:17924457-18021612 GCA_014218235.1 Colocasia esculenta
CCTGGACACCCTCACTCCTGAGTTTGAGTTGTATGTCTGGCTGAGGGAAAGACGGTAGTGGGCAACGACTTGTGTTTGTGGGTGTGCGATCGCTTGTAACGCACTCGTGGTTGCGGGACGGACACCAGTAGATGTATTGGTCCCTAGCTAGTCCTGTTTTCTAGTGCCTCACTTTAGGGAGCTCGGGCCAGAGTCTCTAAAGGTGTCAGGATTGGGCCTGCAGCTGTGTGGTCTGCAGGAGTGGTGTTGGTGGTCTCCATAATCTTGACCTTGTTCAGGTGGAGCAGCAGCTGGACCTTTCGTGCGTGGCTGCGAGTCTGTGATGGAGTCTTATGTGGTATGTCCGGGCCAGTGGCTAGTGTCGTGAACCAGTTCTCGTGACTCGTGTGCGGCGAGCCTTCTCTAGCTTGTACACGTGTATGTGATTTACTATTTATTTAATTACAGCTGTAGTACCATGCGTATGTAGTGTTACCTTTTAATTGAATATAAGCCTTGTTTATATTATATGCTCATTTATCGTTCTCTCGGCTTTTGGGGAATTGTCCTACTGAGCCAATGACTTGTGAGGCTCACCCCTTCTTCTTCAGGGTGAAGGAGAGCAGGAGGGTCTCGTCCCTCTTCTAGTTTGGGACTGCACGTAGTGGAGTCGGGCCTATGCCACCAGTAGAGTAATTCCTTTATGTTGTGCCTTGGGGGTTTGTCCCAAGCAGTTGTACTCTGTACTTTGACTTTGGTTCAGAACTGGATATGTACATTTCATGTAATTTGTGTAAGATATGGTATCTTATATATGTTCAGCGTGTTCTTTTATATTTTCATGGACGTGTGTGTTGATATCCATTGTGAGGCTTCGGCCGGTTCTCGGGAGACGGAGTCAGGTCAAGCTCGTTATTGGGTTAACAGGTTTGGACGACGAGGACCGTCATAATACAATGCCATAGTCTGTCCGAACTACGGTCCCACGCCTGTCCCCTCTAGATGGTTCCAGAACCACATAGAGTGAGGCAGTGAGAAGGACTAGCTGATCTACGCCGGAAGAAGAACCAAACCACCTCAGCATACCAGACTCAACTAAGAGAGCTCTGAAACGACTCTACACCGCTATCCCCACCGTTTTCCCCTTAGCTCCAGAGTTCGTAACTCGAGCACTCTCGCCACCAGGAGAACTCCCTCAACCAGTGCGTGGGGATGAGGGGTCCCAAGTAATGGTAACCTTTAGCAGGAAAAGCCCTTAAGTGCCTAGCTCCAGGTGAACGACTAGTGTAGGACCTTGCTAGGAGGAGCAACATAGGTGCCAAGAAACTAGAGACTCAGCAAAAAGGAACTCCGAACAGGTCACCAGTCACTCTCTGCCTGAGAAGGTGACACGGGTCATTGTTGCTTTCTCAGAGGAGAAGACACAAAGGCTGTCGCCACCTGAAGGCAACACCCAGCCTGTCGCGACCTAGGTCAAAAGGCGACGGGGAAAACATTGCATTCTGGATCACGACAAGGATCTTGTCGCAACCACAGATAGGAGTCCAGTTGCCCACCCAAAACCTCCAATAGCCCCCCAGTAAACTAGGTCTGAAGGTGACGACCACCTTGTCACAACCAGAACGCGACAGGGTGAGCGTCGCTATCAGACCAGAAGGCAACGGGGCAACATGTCGCGTTCTAGGTCGCGACAAGAACCTTTTTGCAACATAGATAGAGGCATGGGTGCCAACCTGAGACCTTCCAAAACTCCCCTAAACAGCAAATCCAGTGTACACAGAGGGAGGGGAGCATGGAGAACCATTAAAAACACATGCTAGGAACATAAATCACCCTCCCCACACCCATGCATGCCAATGTGAGTAAACTACACTCATGAAACCTCACATGCACATGATAGAACACTCAAAACCCAACCCCCAATCATGCTCAAAGGATCAAACCAAGCATCCATATACACCTAACATGGATTCTACAAGGCTTGGAGAAAGGGAAGGTGATCCTAGCATGATAGAACTAGGGGAAAAGATGAGCAATCCCTACCTCAAATAGAAGAGCCAACACGTTGGGTTTTCTCTTGTGCATGGCCACTCCTCCTTACTCCAAGCTCCATGCTCATGTTGTCCACGAGGAAGGTCCAGCCTCCTACACGCAAGGAAGATCCACCTCTCGTCAAACTCCACCAAGTCGGAGAAGAAGAACCTCCACAGCAAGCCTCGAACAGAAGGGAGGAAGGGAAGAGGAGAGGAAGAAGAAAAGGGAAGAAGGGAAGAGATCTGATGGCCTTGCCTATATAGGCCACGGATATGAGAACGCAACAGCTTGGTGGTCGCGTTCACTAATGAACGCAACAGCCACCTTGTGGCGACCCCAAAGTCCTGGTCAGACCTGACTATCGAACCGCCACATGTCACCCTCGCAGGCCTAACACCCTGAATGTGACAACTGGCATGTCACCTTCAGATTGCATGTGGCATGACACGTGTCCTAATTGTCCCGACAGCAAGATGACAAAAGAGCTGTCAATGGCCAGGATCTATCAGAAGGTGAATGCGACGAGGTACCTGTTGCGTCAAAAACATGAACGTGCAACCACCCTGTTGCCTTCAGAAGGTGACAGCCCGATACGTCGCGACCTTCAACAGAAGCTGACCGACCAAAGAGAGGGATGTTACAGCCTCATCATTTGAGTTTTATCCTAAAGGAAATGTTAGACTCATCAACATGGCATGCACAAAAATTCTTCTATTAAAACACTCTATCGTAGTGAAAGATAGAGAATAAGTAAAGAAAATACTTTCATCATTCTAGCCCAATATTTTCTAGATTATTCTTACCATTTTTGTGAATGAAGCATTTACTTCCAATGTAACGCCGACGCGGAATATCAGAGCGATATTACAATTATTAAATAGTACAGAGCGAAGATAAATGTCAAACCATTGCACAATTGGAATAATACCACATGAAATCCAACTTCATTATAATTCATCAAATTACTATTACATTCATTAATCAGAGCCAAACTAGGGCCCAGAGTACTTTATTCAAATCCAAACTATTACATAATGGCTAACTACTGACTGACACATAACTATACCAACTAACTACTAAGCAGTGATTGCTGAAATGGTCACTCCTGAGCGTCCTCCTCAGTCCCTTCCTCATGAGTGTGGTCATCTCCATCAGACTCACCTGGACACATGAAATAATAACATAGGATGAGCGAATAACACCCAGTAGGACTTAATATCTCATGAGAACAAGCATGCTTTAAATGATTAATGTCTTAAAAGGCCAGGGTAATAGAGAGAATAGTCATGCAAGTATAGTAACGATGGAAAGAGAATACTAGCACTTGTACAGGGAAATAGCACAACAAGAACGATAAATGGAATGGCCATGTAACGATAATAGCATGTAACGATAGCACTTGTATAGCACTTGATAGATTGCACTTGTATTGATAGCACTTTGATTGTCATAGATTAATCTGATAGTATATGCACTGAGTGCATGCCGTACACCCCTTGATCATTTTAACTCCCATGGTCACTGGCACTTTTTGGGCGCTCTCCCCAGGACCAGATGGCCCTATTGCGCTGGCATAAATCATTTTCTTATCTTAGACAATCACACAAATGGCCAAGAGAGTACCAAGAATAGAGGAGAGTAATAGACGAATAGATGAGAGTATAGAGTGAAAGTGAACATATGAAATTGATGAGATAGTAGATGAGAGGGGTATATTCGTAAGAAACATTAAACATCGATAGTAACAGTTGCACAAACACTAGGTCGGGTGCCGGCAGTTTGGTAGTAGTCATCACGCCCACTAGCCATGCTATGAACACAGGTAGATGGTCCGGCGTGATCACAAGGTAAGAAGGATAACACTAAGGCTGGTTGGATCGTACTGATCCCTAAGGGTGTAACGTGTTTTTTAAGGGAACAACCAGCTTGTCGGTTAAGGACGTGTGCCAAAGCCAAGAAGACTTACGGAGGCCTTGATAAGGAGTCCCTGGCCCAGTCGGGAGTATTCCCAGTGGAGAGGTGGTCCATGCCAAGAGAAAGTGTAGAAACTAGGCTCCGTCGTGCCTCGAGTGCTTGAAGGCCGAGGGAAACGATCACGGTATTCAAATTACACGATTAACTCGAAGACAAGTGTAAATAATTAAATGGGGAAATTAGTAATAAATTCACTTAATTTCCAGATACATTATGAGTAGTTTAATAAAGATAATGGCAAACATGAATGTTAGGTGTGTGCATGTGTAAGAAATCAAGAGAGCATGTAAGGTTGTGCTCATGGCTTTTAAATAATGAATTTCATGTATTGATAATTAAATAAGTCGTCATAGTCTGACAATGTTTAATTAGGGTTAACAAGGTTTAAATACCACATATAGAGGGGTATAAGTGTAAATTAAGTTTTTGGCGCAACACTGAGGTCGCGACGTGGTGGCTGTCAGTTCAGGTCGCGACGCTAGGCCGGTCACGTTCTGCTGAACCAGCCTAGGGTCAATCCGGCCAGGTCGTGACATGTCGACCCATCGTGATCTTAGAGGGGGTCGCGACATGGGGGTCCGTCGTGTTCTGAACGCGGGGGTCGACATGTCGCGACCTGGCCCGATTGACCCTAGTGGCCGGTTCAGCAGAACGGACCCGGCCTAGCGTCGCGACCTGAATGCGACAGCCACCTACGTCGCGACCTCAGTGTGCGGCCAGAACTTAAATTTACACTTATACCCATGCTATATGTGGTATTTAAACCTTGTTTAACCCTAATAAACATTGTCATGACTATTAATGACTGATTTATTGTCAATACATGAAATTTATTAATTTAAAAGCCTGAGCACAACCTTACTTGCTCTCTTGATTGCTTACACATACACACACCTAACATAATGTTTGCCATTAAACTTTATTAAACTACTCAATAATGTATCTGGTAATTAAGTAAAATTAATTACTAAATTTCCCCATTTAATTATTTACACTTGTTTCGAGTTAATCGGTGATTTGAATACGTGATCGTTTCCCTAGGCTTCGAGCACTCGATGCACGGCAGACCCTAGTTTCTACACTTTCTCTTGGCATGGACCACCTCCCACCGAGAATACTCCCGACTGGGCCAGGGACTCCTTGTCAGGTCTCTCATAAGTCTTCTTGGCTTTGGTGTACGTCCTTAGTCGACGAGCTGGTTGTACCCTTAAAAAAAAACTCGTTACACCGTTAGGTATCAGTACGATCCACCAGTCTTAGTGTGTATCCTTCTTACTTGTGATCATGCCGGACCATCTAGCCTGTGTTCATAGCACGGCTAGTGGTGCGGTGGTGACTTCTACCAGACTTCCGGCACCGACGACTAGTGCTGTGCAACTGTTACTATCGATGTTTAACGTTGTTTTACAAATATACCCCTATCTCATCTACTATCTCGTTACTCTCATCTGTTCACTTTCACTCTATACTCTCATATATTGTCTATTACTCTCCTCTATTTTTGGTACTCTCTTGGCCATTTGTGTGATTGTCTAAGATAAGAAAATGATTTATGCCAGCGCAATAGGGCCCGACCTGGTCCTGGGGAGAGCGCCTGAAAAGTGCCAGTGCCCATGGGAGTTAAAATGATCAAGGGTGTGTGTACGGCATGCACTCAGTGCTATTATACTATCAAGATTAATCTATGACAATCAAGTGCTATCAATACAAGTGCAATCTATTCAGTGCTATACAAGTGCTATGTTACATGCTATTATCGTACATGGCCATTCCATTTATCATTTGTTGTGCTATTTCCCTGTACAAGTGCTAGTATTCTCTGCCATCATTACTATACTTGCATGACTATTCTCTCTAGTTACCCTGGCCTTTAAGACATTAATCATTTAAAGCATGCTTGTTCTCATGAGATATTAAGTCCTACTGACATTATCGCTCATCTGCGTTATTATTTCATGTGTCCAGGTGAGTCTGATGGAGATGACCACACTCACGAGGAAGGGACTGAGGAGGATGCTCAGGAGTGACCATTTCAGTAATCACTGCTTAGTAGTTAGTTGGTATAGTTATGTGTCAGTCAGTAGTTAGCCATTATGTAATTGTTTGGATTTGAATAAAGTACTCTGGGCCCTTGTTTGGCTCTGATCAATCGATGTAATAGTTATTTGATGAATTATTAATGAAGTTGGATTTCATGTGGTATTATTCCAATTGTGCAATGGTTTGACATTTATCTTTCGCTCTGTACTATTTAATAACTGTAATATCTCTTCGATATTTCGCGTCGGGGCATTACAGTTTTGTGGTATCAGAGCCTAGGTTATTCTTAAGCATAGAATGATCTAGGTTTAATCTGCCTTGACTTAGAGTCTAATTCCATACCTATGTGAGATGGGTAGAACCAAGGGTAATAAGGTGAAATAAACTCACACACTCGCAAACTAAGTGCAACCTCAATGACTTACATTAAGAATTTTCTTTTGAAGGAACTTAAGCACCAGCAATGGCAGCGGAGCGTGCACAACTCCGTGATATGCAACAGACCATTCAATAGCTTACTCAGGTCTTACTCTATGCTGCTGGAGCTAATAATAATAATAATAATCGAGGAACTGGAGAGTTGCACTGAATTTCCGCAATCTGAATCCGCCTCGATTCAGTGGAACCACTGATCCTGACGAGGCAGAGAATTGGCTGAAGGAGAATGAACGTGCTTTCCGCATAATGCAATGCGCAGATGGTGACAAGTTACTTCCGGCAACCTTTCAGCTTGAGCGTGACGTCCGTGCATGGTAGGAATCTGTTGAAGCCACACGGGCAGATGCACAATTCACATGGGATGAGTTCAAGGAGCATTTTAACTCCAAGTATTTTTCAGAAAGAGTCCAAGAGCGGAAGGCTTCCGATTTTGCGGCGCTGAAATAGAGGAGCCTTACAGTCGCCGAATATGAAGCTCAGTTCTCCCGATTGGCGCGCCATGCCAATCATCTTGTTGGCACAGAAAGAATGATGGCGAAGCACTTTCTTAATGGGCTCAGGCCCGCATATATTACACAGCTGGCACCATTGGACATTCAGACCTATCCAGAGATGGTCAAGAAAGCACAATTGCTGCAAGATGTGACCGATCTCACTGATGGAATCAAGGGTAGGATAGTAAAGAAGGAGCAAACATCCGGAGCACCAAGCAAGCCCACCAACGGCAAGAAAAGGCCGTTAAGCATCACTGATGGGCCAAGCTAGGAACGGAAACCCAAAGTCTTCACCCCCACTACCCCTAACAAACCAAGATGCAAGCACTGTGACAAGCTAGGTCACATGGCAGAAGAATGCTGGAGGAAGGAAGGCGTATGCCTACGCTGTGGGAGTCGAGATCATCGTATTCCCGAATGCCCCTTGCTCAAGGAGAATGAGAGTGTCCTGCGGGACAAAAGAATCCGGGCTGACTCTAGGCCCTGCAAGAAGTGGAGACCACCGAGGAGGGTGGAGTCGTGGAAGGTACATTACCAGTCTTTTCTCAATCAGCATTTGTTTGTTTGATACTGGCGAAACACATTCATTCATATCACAAGTATTTGCTGATACATTAAATGAAAAACCTGCATCTATGGAATTTGAATTACTTGTCATACACATTGGGAGAAAAGGCTCAATGAATAAATATTTTCCATTAGCTGATGTAAGATCGGTGAACTCAACCTTAGAGCTGACTTGATCTAATGCCCATGGAGGGCTACGATGTATTTTGGAGCTGATTGGCTGTCCACGTAGGGCTATCATGGATTGTAGAAGAGGGAAGATTTCTTTAGTGAATTCCCTAAATTGACCTTCAAGGACGTAGACACCAGAGGCACTTGTCTCTCGTCTCTGCTATAAAAGCACAGAACATGATAAGATTGGGTTTGTGGCATTTCTTGCCGCCATAGTTGTTGAGAAGAAAAGCATCCAAGATATCAGACATACACATAGTAAGAATACCCCGACGTGTTCCCAATGAGTTGCCAGGCATTCCACTGAGAGAGATGTAAATTTCTCAATTGATCTAACACCTGGAGCTGCACCGGTGTCACAACAGCCATATAGAATGTCCCCTGCTGAATTGAAAGAGTTAAAGGAGCAATGATGGAGTTGCTGGAAAAGGGATTTATCAGACCAAGTACTTCTCCTTGGGGAGCACCATTCCTATTTTTCAAGAAGAAGGATGGATCTCTGAGGCTATGCATCGATTATAGGCAGTTGAATCATCTCACTATCAAGACAAATACCTCTGCCTCGTGTTGATGATTATTTGATCAGATATCAGGAGCCAAATATTTTTCTAAGATTGACCTTAGATCGGGATATAAAGATGCGGATATTTACAAGACAACTTTCAGGAGCAGGTACGGTCATTATGAATTTGTAGTCATGCCTTTGGGATAACCATGCTCCTGCAGCTTTCATGCAACTAATGAACATTATCTATCGGCCATACCTCGACAAGTTCGTCGTGGTGTTATTGATGATATTCTCATATATTCCAAGACCAAGAAAGAGCATGACGAGCATCTGAGGATCGCTCTGCAGATCTTGAGGGACAACAAGCTCTATGCCAAATTGAGCAAGTGTGAATTCTGGCTTGAGGAGGTGTCATTTTTAGGACATGTCATATCCAAGGATAGTATAGCTGTTGATCCATCCAAGGTAGAAGCTGTACTTAACTGGGAAAGACCGACCAACGCCACAGAGATCAAAAGTTTTCTTGGACTGGCTGGATACTACAGGCGGTTCATAAAAGACTTCTCCAAGATAGTTGTACCTCTTACTCGCCTTACGCGAAAAGAGAACCCCTATGTCTGGAGCAAGGAGTGCGAGAGGAGCTTCAAGACACTGAAGTAATGCTTGACCTCTGCACCTGTCCTCGCATTACCAGTCGAGGGTGAAGGATTCTCAGTCTACACTGATGCATCTGGAATCGGTCTAGGATGCGTGCTAATGCAGAATGAGAAGGTGATAGCTTATTCTTCAAGGCAGTTGAAGCCACATGAAGTTAATTATCCTATCCATGACTTAGAACTAGCTGTTGTTGTATTTGCACTCAAGATAAGGAGGCATTATCTATATGGGGAGCAGTTCATTGTTTACTCCGATCACAAGAGCCTGAAGTATTTATTTTCTCAGAAGGAGCTGAATATGCGACAAAGGAGATGGCTGGAGTAACAGAAGGATTTTGATTTCAATATCCAATACCACCCAGGCAAGGGTAATGCAGTAGCTGATGCACTTAGTAGGAAGCTAGTAGCATCCTAATCTTGTTTAGTCATGGGTGAGATGCAATTATTAGAACAGTTCGCCAGTCTGGATCTAAATATTGAGCAGAGAAGTGATAAGATGTTAGTTGCTAACCTTAGAGCTCAACCTGACATTTTTTTCGAGATCAGGCAACAGCAGGATAGAGGCCCATTCTTGATTCGAGTTAGAGAGACTATAGCAGATAAGCTTGATTTCTCTGTTACTAAAGATGGGCGATTATTATTCCAAACCAGGACTTGTGTGCCTGACAATGAAGAGTTAAAGAGGAAGTTGATGGATGAAGCCCACAAGACTAAGTATACAATTCACCCAGGCACAACCAAGATGTACCAAGACATGAAAAGGTCATTTTGGTGGCCCAACATGAAGCGTGAGGTGCCTGAGCATGCCGCGCACTGCCTCACCTGTCAGCAGGTGAAAGCAGAACACTGTCGTCCTGCGGGGTGTACTTAGACCCTGGACATACCTGAATGGAAATGGGAAAGCATCGGAATGGATTTCATCATGGGTTTACCCCGAACTCGTAGTGGACTTGAAGCCATATGGGTCATATTGGACTATTTGACTAAGTCCGCACTTCCTTGCCATTAAAAGTACCTGGAGTGTTGATGTATTAGCAGCACTGTATGTAAGGAGATAGTAAGATTACATGGAGTCCCCGTATCCATTGTCTCGGATCGTGATCCTAGATTCACTTCTAGATTCTGGAAGGGACTTCAGACAACCTTAGGCACCAAGCTCAATTTCAGCACAACATTTCACCCACAGACGGATGGGCAGATGGAAAGAACTAATCAGATAGTGGAAGACATGCTGCGAGCTTGCACCATAGACTTTGAGGGGTATTGGAATGAACAGTTGTCACTAATAGAATTCGCCTACAACAACAATTATCAGGCCAGCATTAAGATGGCACCATTTGAAGAACTATACGATAGGAGTTGCAGATCGCCAGTGTGTTGGAATGAGGTAGGTGAGCAGCAATGGTTGGGACCAGACATGGTACAAAATATAAGCAGAGATATACAGATTATCTGAGATAGGATTAAGATGGCTCAGTCCAGATAGAAGAGCTATGCTGATAAAAGAAGGCGGGACTTAGAATTCCAAGTCGGAGATCATGTGATGCTGAAGGTATCCCCGACCCGGAGGATTTCAAAGGTTTGGGATGAAAGGTAAGTTGAGACCAAGATTCATAGGTCCATTTGAAGTGGATGGAGTTGGCAAGGTGGCATATCGTTTGGCACTACCTCCTCAGTTTTCTACAGTACACATGTCTTTATGTTATCAATGCTAAGGAAGTACGGTATGACCGTCACACGTAATCAGCTATGATGATATCATTTGAATAAAGATATGACCTATGAAGAGAAGCCGACGAAAATATTGGACAAGAAGATGCAACAACTTCGAAATCAAGCTATACCTGTGGTCAAGATACTCTGGAGAAATCATGAAGTCGAAGAAGCCACGTGGAACCCGAAGCCGCCATGCGCCAGAATTATCCGAATTATTCAGTAAGTCTCTCTTCCCTTATGATCATTTGATTTGGGGACCAAATTTTTTTAAGAGGGGAGGATGTAGCAACCTTGATTTTTAAAACCCAAATAAAATAAAAATATTTAATTAATAAATGTGATAAATAGAGTTATTTAGAATAAAGAGAGAATAATTGAAAATAAAAGGGAATTAAATTATACCCATTAACCAAAATTAGGAGTGGGTTGTATTAATGGCCCAAACATGAAAGAGGGGCCCAATTATGAAGAGCTCATCATGGGATGGGAGATAATTAAGTAAATTTCGTACCTAATTAATTAATAAATAGAAAGGGGTTAAGATAAATGTTAAATAACCTATATATATCCAAAACAAGAGACCACATGTAATGACCCGACCTCCCGGACCACCGCCAGGGACCCCCGAAGGTCGCGCCGCCACCCACAGATCCGAAGACCCGGAAGAGTTAGAATTTAGTCCAGTGAGATAAGCAATGAATTCAAATAACTATAACAAGAAAGACTGTACATTATTAAAGATATTAAGTACAACATGTCCCAAATAAAAGTACAGGTACAGAAAGAAAGGTGCAGTCCTTAAGAGGCATACCCCGAGGAATTGCAAAAAGGCCACTGTCAACTCACGGTACAAAGAGCACTCACGCTCACAGCTCACACTGTTGGCAACGCACGGCGAACAAGCCGCCACCACGACCGTCCGGCAATGAACTCCTGCGACAGTGAGTCCCTACCTAAAGAGAGTAGGGGGGTGAGCCTCGCGAACAAGGCTCAGTAGGGATAACTAGTCCCTTACCAGCTAGAGCAGCAGGAACATCCAACAAGCGGAAGCAAAACTACTCTACAAGGCAGTAAAGCGGGAAACGCCTACCACAGAGTACTACAAAGCAGTGGAAATAGAGTAAACGCCTCGACCACAACCCGGGTCAGGCCAAAGATGACTCCCGCAGAACCAGCGGAGTCAAACACATGTGGAAGCAACTAGAGCAACACCATGACCCGCAACCAGGGTCATGCCAGAGCAACACAATGCGGAAGCAAACCCTCGGCACACACCCGCCGAGACAAAGAAGCTCACGGAAAACCGGAGCAACCTCGTGAGACCAGAGTCTCACGACACAACCACCCCACATCCCAGACCTCCACGAGGTCGGGAAGGAACAACCAGGTGTCACCACAAGAGACACCAACAACCATGTGAGAAGCAACGTCTCACCACAGGCATGGCCACCTCAGACCTCCACAAGGTCGAGGGTCCACAAGCAGAACCAACCTGCATCTCGGACACTCTACGAGGTCAGGGAACTACACCTAGCGGTGCCACCACAACGACACCAAGGAACGGGTTACCGAAACAACAGTTGGGTGTCTACACAAGACACCCCGAGAGAACCCGCAAAACAGAAACCACCAAACACAGCCCACAAGGCCAACCGATAAAGCCCAAGGAAGCGAGACACGACTAGGCTACAACCACCGTGTAAACTAGGGCAACGAGGACACAAGCTCGGAAACAGCATGTGAAACATCATCACAACAAGAACAACCAAGCCACCGCCACAAGCGCCTTATTCCAGGTCTCCCCTCTCGTCGGAGTGAGATGCGTGGACTAAGCAACCACCACCACCGCAGTCCGGCCGAACTGCAGCCCCACGCTTGACCTCCCTACGTGGCTCGGAACCAACGTAGAGAGAGGCAGTAAGACAGACAAGCTGGTCTGCACCGAATGAGCACCACGACAACCTCGGTGTTAGACCCCGAATTTTATCCTCTTTTATGTGTGTGTGTATATATATATATATATATATATAATATATATATATATTATATATATATATATATATATAGGTGTATAAGATAATCATTTAGAAATGAGCAATTAGCTGAGTTGAGAAGTACTATGAATACTAAGCATCTTAGACTTAGAATATTTGAATAATATTATTCATGTATTTCTAAATATTGAAGCATCATGTGCTACTTGTTTCCTGGATATTGTGTGTGAATATATGAAGTACATATGTATATACATATATGCATGTATATGTACGTTATCTTACGCACGTGATATTGCCTATCCAATTTGATAAGGCCCTCGACTTATCTTTATTTATTGTGTGTGTGGAATTGTGCTTGTGTGTAATATCATGCATGCATAGTAGATATCTATGTACATATCAGCTAGGTGTACTTGTGAATGCATATGTATGTTAGTTGTGAACGTTGCTCGATTTATATGTATGTATATATCTTATGCATATGATATAATAGTATACCTAATTCTAAGCACCTGAATCTCGGTATACTTAAGTACGCATGTGTATGATTATTGTAAGCATTGTACTTATGCATGGTGTAGTTGATGTGTACATTGTGCTTATTTCATTGCATGTACATGTAGGGTGCGAGTATGATGTTCTGCATTGTTTTGTTTTCTGGCCGTAGAGGAAGTTGGCGTCAACATGGGTGGACGCCCATGATGAGTAAACGTCCATGCCGATGGACGCCTACACCTAAGTAAACGGCCAGTGATGACGTTTACTTCTCTGGTTTTCTGTGCGCAGCAGGCCCAGGAATTCCGGGATGGTCTTCCTCCTTGGTTGGGGAGACGTTTCTTCAACGTCCATCCACCAGCCCTGCGCAATACCTCAACCCTCACCTTATAAGCAACCCACTCTTGCAACCTGAAGGGTCCCCTTGGCCCTTTGAAAAAGGAAACCCTAGCTATGGGAGAACAAGAGAAGACTTGGAGTTGGTGACCTTTGATCCATCGACTGGAGGTGCAAACCAAGGAGCTACAACATCTGGAGGACGGCCGATACATCCAAGAAGAGATCCCAGCTCCGAGGGTGCCATCTACATTGACAGGAGAAGAGGATCGAAGGAGTTTCTGAACACCTTTTTGGCAAGGCCGAGAAGGGCTTCATCAGCTTATTCCGATCTTTGTAGATTTATTTGAGAGGCAAGTAAAACCTAGAACTGATCCCACACATGTCCCCTTAAGTCCCAGTATTTTTTTCGCATTTTCCCTCGAGTCCTGGAACCCCCCATTCCCTCATCTTTGGAGTTCGGTCTGTGCGTCTGCACAGACATGAACTTAACGGCAAGAGATCTGCCGTTAAGATCTCTCATCTGGCGGCAAACGGTGTTGCTGTTTACTCATGTGGACGGCCCGACCTTGCCGTCTAGTTCATCTAGATAGAACAGAAAATTGTTCTGCCCTATAAGATTATTTTCTGTGATTTGACGATAATGAGGATATAATGTAAATGTAATGTGTTATGTTTATATGGATAATAGAATGTGTTGTGGAAGTAGGGTGAATTTATGTAAATAGTATGAATGTTTTCATGTATGAAATGCATCTGGATGAGACTTCGTTGTGTTAAAAATATTGTCTACTGATCCATGAGGAAATTTAATGTCCAAATTTGTCTAGACTATGTGTGTACCTGTCAGTCCATGTTCTGTAAAACTTGGAAATTTTCCTTGACCATGGAGTTTCTTTATGATTTTTATATCGAAATTAGAGATCATGTTGAGGGTGTTTAAATTCTAGTAAATCGCATGATGTCCGATAAATTTAGGGAAAAATTTCCATGATGATGTGAATGCTATATGCAGGTTAGTGAACTGTTAGTATGACCTTGATGTTGTAACCCCATGATAAATTGAGTTATGGGTGGCATGTAAATAAGTATTTTATTCTTGCTAAGATTTTGTAATTCAGAAAATGTGAGAATTCTCATGAGAAATCTGAACCCTGTAATCAGTGTGTGCCCAACTTTTTGGGTGATTTAGATAACCGTAGAGTAGGTTATGAATTTCCATGCGAAAATGAATCCTTAAAGCATGATATTATGATTTTGATTGATAATGTGTTTTCCCAACATGATTAGTGTAAATCTTATGAATGTTTAAACTCTGTTGGTAGTATCATGATTAGGTTAACTGAAGCTAGGTATAATCGATCACTAGTGTATGAAAAGTGATTTATGAAAAGTGTGTGCATAATGAGAGAAAATACGAATGAGTAAATGTGTAATAATTGGGCCAGAATGACACTGCTACCTAGGGGCCTCGAGAGCTGTACATAGAAAAGTCCCTATGGAAGGCTCTATGTGATATAAGTTTGTCCCAGGGCATTGGGAAAACCCGGAGGTGGACAAGTACCACTAGACAGGGTGGAGAGTGCTTCTCCGGTCTGCACAGTTACCAAGATTCACCACTACATTGCCTAGGTGGTGTGAGTATGTGTTATGAGTATGTGTTATGAGTATGTGTTATGAGTTATGTGACATAAGTTATGTGATATGTGTTATGTGACATGGGCTATGTGACATAAGTTTGTGATATGAGTATGTGACATGAGTTATGTGACATGGGCTATGTGACATAAGATATGTGATATGAGTTATGTGACATGAGTCATGAGTATGAGATGTTCGTTGTGTCCTGTATCGGTAGTTAGGACACTGTGTCATGGCATCCTTAAATTATTGAAATAGAATAAGTGCATAATGATATACAAAAGTGACATGTGATGAGTACAATGACATGAAATGTGATATGCGAAAATGAAAGAGTAAGTAATGTGAGGATTATGCGAAGAATAGAATAGAGTTAGTGCTATAAAAATGTGCTTGCATGAGAAAACAAATATGTTAATGCGGTATGCTCGTGAAAGTTCATGTATAGGGTTCCTTCGTCGCAATATCATGTTTTGCAACATCACCATGTCATGTTTAGCATCCTTGCAATGTCATGTTTAACATCCTTACAATATCATGTTTAGCACCATGTCATGTAAATTATTTCTATTCATGTGATAGCGCATGTAAATAAATATATTTGACCCTGTTATTCGTGTAATACGAACATAAGTATGAGAAGTTACCTAATGAATGAGATTGTGTGCGAATAAATCTAATCCATGCAATTAAATCAATTCATGTCAAAAAAAGCAAGTAAAGTATGGTTAGGAAGGTGATAAACATAAAAAGAATGTTTAGATTCCATGCTAGGAGTGATGAGTAATTAGCATAGAGTTTCATGTTTAAATCGGTGGATTTGCCAATCAATTTGGCTACATTCTAGACTTACAATTCATGCTATGAACTATGAAACCATGCATGTGAGAATTAATTTACACTAAAACCAGTAAGTGAAATGTGAAATTCCACATGAAGAGTACATGTGAAAAGTAAATAGTCACCATGCTAAGTTGCTCCTTTCCTTATGTCAACTTTCATCTTCAAATTGTAAAATTATTTCATGCAATGGATAATGTGTGAATGAAAGTTTCATGTTACATGTAAATAGAAAGTATGTACAAGTGTATAGCATTAGCATCCATGATTTAGAATAAACACGTGATAGAATAAAGCATGGTTAGATGATTCAAATCGTGTTGATAGTTGAATGTGTGTTCCATGTGTAGTCTTGTAATATGAATGATAGTGTGTATACTTTAGTGTTTAATAGTTAAAGTGAATGTGGCATGTTTGAGTTTAAGTCTTTGTTTACTTGCTGAGTTTTGGACTCACCCTTACTTCGGCGTACAGGTGAGACAGGTGTTGCTACGTTGGAGGAAGGCATAGAGAGGTCGATCTATTGGAGGAGTAGCTCGTGAGGAGTAGAGTTTAGTTGTACTTTTCTTTCTCAGCTTGAACAATATGTGTTGTATGGACAATCATTTTGGACAATGTAATTTCATATCATGTAACATGGGGATGCTGTCAATTTCTTGCTATATAGACTGTGGAATATGTGATGTGATGAGCCCAAGTTGAATTCTTTTTTAAACTCCGCTGTAGTAAATTTCTATTCACGTACGTTTCAACTATCGGCTAGCGTTGGGTTTTATCCACTGTAATGACGCCCTTTATACCGAGGGGATTGGTATAATCGTACTGGTATGAAGAGGGTCGTTACAGAGATTGGTATTAGAGCCCGAGGTTGAAATTGTACATGGATAGACCATCATCACCACCATATTGCAAAGTCTTTATAGGAAATGTCCATATAAGTAGGAATTTATTAAGGACGAAGGAGAATTTGTTAGGGAAGTAGCCAGGATTTAGTAATCTAGATTCTAACTAGATTATTTGTTTTGCAAGATATGGTAGGACGTGGTAGGCGTAGTGCTCAGTCTAGGAGGTATGAGCAGAACCGCAAGATAAAGAAGTTCGTGAGAGGGCTCAAGCCATTGGTAAGGGCTAGACTTCTAGAGCTTGACTCCCGTACCTTGGAGGAGACCATTGGCTTGGCAACCGAGCGAGAGAATGAGGTGGAAGCGCATCGGGGAAAGAAGGAGGAACCGCCAAAGCCATTCCAAAGGCAAAATAGGAAAGGGAAGGAACTGATGGATGCTCAGAAATCAACTGTGGCATCAGGCAGCGAGAAGCCGGAGTGTATCCATTGCGGGAAGCGTCATGGTGGGAAATGTATGTTGGAGAGCGGAAGGGAAGTGTCTTAGATGTGGCAGCAAGGATCAAGGCTTAAGGAGTGTCCCAACCTGAAGACCAAGTCATTCCAAGAAGTGTTCATTAGCAGCCATAAAGGAGCAAGGATTAGCTGGAGATGACCTCGGCGACGTCATTGCAGGTACCCGATTCGATCTTCGAGGACGAAGATCTTTTTCTAGAGGGGGAGGGTGTTAGACCCAAAATTTTATCCTCTTTATGTATATATATATAGATATAATATATATATATATTATATATATATATATAGGTGTATAAGATAATTCATTAGAAATGAGCAATTAGCTGAGTTGAGAAGTACTATGAATACTAAGCATCTTAGACTTAGAATATTTGAATAATATTATGCATGTATTTTTCTAAATATTGAAGCATTATCATGTGCTACTTGTTTCCTGGATATTGTGTGTGAATATATGAAGTACATATGTATATACATATATGCATGTATATGTACGTATCTAAGCGCGTGATATTGCCTATCCAATTTGATAAGGCCCTCGACTTATCTTTATTTATTGTGTGTGGAATTGTGCTTGTGTTGTAAATATCATGCATGCATATGTAGATATCTATGTACATATCAGCTAGGTGTACTTGTGAAGCATATGTATGTTTAGTTGTGAACGTGCTCGATTTATATGTATGTAATTATCTTATGCTATGATATAATAGTATACCTATTCTAAGCACCTGACATCTCGGTATACTTAAGTACGCATGTGTATGATTATTGTAAGCATTGTACTTATGCATGGTGTAGTTGATGTGTACATTGTGCTTATTGCATTGCATGTACATGTAGGGTGCGAGTACGATGTTCTGCAGTTTTGTTTTCTAGCCGTAGAGGAAGTGGCGTCAACATGGGTGGACGCCATATGATGAGTAACGTCCATGCCGATATGGACGCCTACACCTAAGTAAACGGCCAGTGATGTGGACGTTTACTTCTCTGGTTTTCTGTGAGTAGCAGGCCCAGGAATTCGGGATGGTCTTCCTGCACCGACCCACTTCCACCCGGTACGGTTATACCAACCCATGTCGATGAGAGCAAGCCGCTACAGGGGGAGAATACCCCAACAAGTAAACAAATGAGCTGAGATATACACAAATAGAGTCGAATAAATGCAACGGAATTTAAATAAATCTATTCCATCAACTTTTAAGTCCACATACCACAGTCTGGATAGTTCAACAAGAGATAATATAAGAGCAAATGTTCCAAATACATAGCCGACTCAAGTACAATTGAAAAAAATCCAAATTCCAATGTAGCATTACAATTATGAAATATAAACTACAACTCTTCAACCCCTTGGTCCAACTCCACTTCAAATCTTGCTAGCTCCTCAGCTGCTAGTTTCCTGAAATGTTAGCAAGAGTGAGTCTACGCAATAGACTCAGCAAGTAACTTAGATTCAATTATACATGCTTTTTAACAATAGCACAATACAATTTCAGCAGTTAATCGTACATGATCATGCCATACTTAAACAAATTCCAGTAAACAATTATCTAAACAAATGTAAACTTAGAATCTACACAAGATCACTAACATCATGGTGTCATTAACATGAGTAAAATACATATTCACACGTTTTCATGCTTTATCCAAGTCATGGTAAAGTTGCACAACTAAACCATGAAAACCAGATAGGTAACACTCCTAGCATGATTTCTAGCCACTTAGCATGCAATAAACATTCACTTGACATGTAGCTTGCTGATTTTTTTATACAAATTTATCACATTCAATTTACCTTTGCATAGGGATCACTTTTAACTACACAACATAGTACTAAGCACATGTACATTCAATAGTTCGAATTTCATAAAATAGGAAAGCATATACTTACATTGTTGGGTACTAATAGTAACATCACTTTTATCATTTGAAAATTATACATTAACACATACACACACACATTCATACACATCAACAAACAAATATCAATTATCACTATTGTCATTACGCTTATACAAATTCTCATTACATACAACCATATAATTAACCTTGGCTTTCACATACACTCACTTTTGGTTTATCACACTACTTATACACATTTCCCATTATTTCCTCTTTCACATTCACACACACTTCTTATCATTTCACTTTGCACATAACGTGTGCCACATTTACACATCTCTCGCACATACCTTGTGCTATGACACATATCACTTTTCACATCACATATGCTTATTTTCACTTAATGCCGACACAGCCCAAACCACCATTAGACGATCACATAAACACATATGGTCACATTCACTACTTTCACCGGCATTGTGATAAGTCTTAGTTCCTGCAGAAAACGGGGAAGCCCTTCCCACCATTACCAGTGGAACTTGTCCACTCCAGGATTTACAAGACCCTTGCCAGGGTGTACACTTTATCAAGACCCTTTCCTAGGGTATAACACTTTGAGCTTTCCGTAGGGGCACCACTACAGTACAGCTCCAAGCATCTAAGGTGGCAGTGTCTTATGGGCATATTTGTTTATCTTGTCACATTAACCAATTTACACACTTATACCGCTTGTTCTCTCACGTCTCATGCACACACTCATACTCAATTCACACACACATAAGTCCACATTCACTGATTTTAACATCACTGTTACAACTGCCAATAATCATAATATAGATTTATCATACTGAAATTTACTGAATCACATCAAACTACAATTAACATGCTCACATAGTCGTTTTTCTCATAAAAATCCATAGCGATACTACTGTTATCAAAATAACATGAGATTTTAACCACAAACACATTTCAGGTTTATAATCACACATGCAAAATTTCATATTTCTGAATCATATTACATTTACAGAAATTAAAACATTCAGTTTCATGCTATTCATAATTCACTTTAACCAGAACATAACACGAACATCAGATTTAACCATTCACAACCTTGATCCTAACAAAATCATCATCACAGAAATTTTCCCTGGATTTATTGCATAGCACACAATTTAATATAAATTTTACCATTTCTATGCATGTCTTTCATTTCCAAAACAAAATTCCAGTAAATCCCACAGTCATGGAAAAATTCTCAAATTTTCAGGGCATGGACTGATACATATACACATAATATAGAAAAATCTAGGGCATTTAATTCCTCAGGAATTAGGTAGACAGTAGATGAACATGCATAATCTTTTTTTTTTCCAACATGTATTTCAATAATCTAAAAATTCATGCCATCCACAGAAAATGCAGAAATTTCCACACACATCACATTATCTATTTTACATAGCATGCATGTACAATTTACACTATATCCTCATTGTGAAAACATATCGAAAAAATCATCTACCAGGAAGAACAGCTCACTGTTCTGTCCTGAAGAACTGGCGGCAGCCTCTGGCCGTTCAAGGGTTTGGACGGCACGATCGCTGGACGCCGATGGGAGATCTTGGCGTCAAGGCATGACGCCAAGTTCCTGTCTGTCCAACAGCACAGACCGAACTCCAAATATAAGGTGAAAAGGAGGGTCCAGGACACGATTTAAAATCACAAAAATTGCTGGGACCTAGGGCACATGTATAGGATTGAGATCTATGGGTTAGGCCTCTCAATTAAATCTACAAGATCGGAATAAGCTGATGAAGCCCTCTTGGGCAGCGCCAAGAAGCCTCCAGAAATCCTTTGCTCCGGGTTCTAGGGGGTTGCAGGCTGCAGTCCAACGCCAGGGAAGCCTCTCCTACGTATGGCCTTCCTCCTTGTCGTGTAGAAGATCACCAGAAAACGCCTCCAGTCGCCGGATCCAAGCCCTCCAAGGTCAGTTCTTCCTCTCTCTCTCAGTTAGGGTTCCTTCTAGTAAAGAGCCAAGAGAGCTCTCTAGGTTGCAGAAGGGATGTGTTTTATAGACTAGGGGATAAGAGGGGCTAGGCCAGGGGTTGAAAGGGACAGGTAAGAGCCGTTGGGAAGACATCTCCCAATCAGAAGCCTGGCCCAATGAGTGCTCTCTGCGCTCTGTTGCGCACAGAAAATTAGGGATATTGACGTCCACATCCATGGACGGCTACATTAGGGTTGGCGTCAGTCGATATGGACGCTGACATAACATGGGCGTCCATCCATGTTGACGCCAAGACACTCTTCTGCCAGAACTTAAAATCATGCAGAAACCATGCTTAGTCCACACATATATGCACATGAAACCTAAGTAGTATAGTGTATACACCACTACACCATGTAAACATCCAATATTACTACTAATCCCACCCATACATACATGGGTATATCAAGATATTAACACGTACATGATATCTTCACACGCGTCCAATGTATATATATATATATATATATATACATATATATACACACAACATGACTCAACACACAAGAACTGTGTTTACACTACGTATATACATACCATGTATAAGGTATAATATGTATATTACTACACCGTGCAATCCATAACATTTATACCTGGGCATACACATGCATACATAAGTATACCAAGGTGTGACATATGTAAAGTTAGGTACACAATTATCACACGCATAAGATACCCTACATACGTACATACACATATGCACTTCATATATTCGCACACAATATCCATGAAATGGCAATATAAGGTATACTTCAATATTTAGATAGTACATGCATAATATTCGAATAGATACCTTATACACAAAATTGGCCAATTACTTATATTCACATATAATAATATACATCCACGCATATACACATGCAAATTTAAATTATGACACACCTATTTCATGCACGCCATTTATGCAAGATCAAGCAAACAACATATACATAAAGTATAAGCGGGAAAGGAAAAATTCGGGGCCTTACACTTCTCCTTGGTTGGGGAGACGTTTCTTCAACGTCCCATCCACCAGCCCTGCGCAATACCTCAACCCTCACCTTATAAGCAACCCACTCTTGCAACCTGAAGGGTCCCCTTGGCCCTTTGAAAAAGGAAACCTAGCTATGGGAGAACAAGAGAAGACCTAGAGTTGGTGACCTTTGATCCATCGACTGGAGGTGCAAACCAAGGAGCTACAACGTCTGGAGGACGGCCGATACATCCAAGAAGAGATCCCAGCTCCGAGGTGACATCTACATTGACAGGAGAAGAGGATCGAAGGAGTTTCTGAACACCTTTTTGGCAAGGCCGAGAAGGGCTTCATCAGCTTATTCCGATCTTTGTAGATTTATTTGAGAGGCAAGTAAACCTAGAACTTGATCCCACACATGTCCCCTTAAGTCCCAGTATTTTTTTCGCATTTTCCCTCGAGTCCTGGAACCCCCCATTCCCTCATCTTTGGAGTTCGGTCTGTGCGTCTGCACAGACATGAACTTAACGGCAAGAGATCTTGCCGTTAAGATCTCCATCTGGCGGCAAACGGTGTTGCCGTTTACTCATGTGGACGGCCCGACCTTGCCGTCTAGTTCATCTAGACAGAACAGAAAACTGTTCTGCCCTATAAGATTATTTTCTGTGATTTTGACGAATGAGGATATAATGTAAATGTAATGTGTTATGTTATATGGATAATAGAATGTGTTGTGGAAGTAGGGTGAATTTATGTAAATAGTATGAATGTTTTCATGTATGAAATGCATCTGGATGAGACTTCGTTGTGTTGTTAAAATATTGTCTACATGATCCATGAGGAAATTTAATGTCCAAATTTGTCTAGACTATGTGTGTACCTGTCAGTCCATGTTCTGTAAAACTTGGAAATTTTCTTGACCATGGAGTTTCTTTATGATTTTTATATCGAAATTAGAGATCATGTTGAGGGTGTTTAAATTCTAGTAAATCGCATGATGTCCGATAAATTTAGGGAAAAATTTCCATGATGATGTGAATGCTATATGCAGGTTAGTGAACTGTTAGATATGACCTTGATGTTGTAACCCCATGATAAATTGAGTTATGGGTGGCATGTAAATAAGTATTTTAATTCTTGCTAAGATTTTGTAATTCAGAAAAATGTGAGAATTCGCATGAGAAATTTGAACCCTGTAATCAGTGTGTGCCCAACTTTTTGGGTGATTTAGATAACCGTAGAGTAGGTTATGAAATTCCATGCGAAAATGAATCCTTAAAGCATGATATTATGATTTTGATTGATAATGTGTTTTCCCAACATGATTAGTGTAAATCTTCTGAATGTTTAAACTCTGTGGTAGTATCATGATTAGGTTAACTGAAGCTAGGTATAATCGATCACTAGTGTATGAAAAGTGATTTATGAAAAGTGTGTGCATAATGAGAGAAAAATGCGAATGAGTAAATGTGTAATAATTGGGCCAAGAATGACACTGCTACCTAGGGGCCTCGAGAACTGTACATAGAAAAGTCCCTATGGAAGGCTCTATGTGATATAAGTTTGTCCCAAGGGCATTGGGGAAAACCCGGAGGTGGACAAGTACCACTAGACAGGGTGGAGAGTGCTTCTCCCGGTCTGCGCAGTTACCAAGATTCACCACTACATTGCCTAGGTGGTGAGTATGTGTATGAGTATGTGTTATGAGTTATGTGACATAAGTTATGTGATATGTGTTATGTGACATGGGCTATGTGACATAAGTTTGTGATATGAGTATGTGACATGAGTTATGTGACATGGGCTATGTGACATAAGATATGTGATATGAGTTATGTGACATGAGTCATGAGTATGAGATGTTCGTTGTGTCCTCTATCGGTAGTTAGGACACTGTGTCATGGCATCCTTAAATTATTGAAATATGAATAAGTGCATAATGATATACAAAAGTGACATGTGATGAGTACAATGACATGAAATGTGATATGCGAAAAAATGAAAGAGTAAGTAATGTGAGGAATTATGCGAAGAATAGAGTTAGTGCTAATAAAAATGTGCTTGCATGAGAAAACAAATATGTTAATGCGGTATGCTCGTGAAAGTCATGTATAGGGTTCCTTCGTCGCAATATCATGTTTTGCAACATCACCATGTCATGTTTAGCATCCTTGCAATGTCATGTTTAACATCCTTACAATATCATGTTTAGCACCATGTCATGTAAATTATTTCTATTCATGTGATAGCACATGTAAATAAATATATTTGACCCTGTTATTCGTGTAATACGAACAATAAGTATGAGAAGTTACCTAATGAATGAGATTGTGTGCGAATAAATCTAATTCCATGCAATTAAATCCAATTCATGTCAAAACAGCAAGTAAAGTATGGTTAGGAAGGTGATAAACATAAGAAAGAATGTTTAGATTCCATGCTAGGAGTGATGAGTAATTAGCATAGAGTTTCATGTTTAAATCGGTTGGATTTGCCAATCAATTTGGCTACATTCTAGACTTTACAATTCATGCTATGAACTATGAAACCATGCATGTGAGAATTAATTTACACTAAAACCAGCAAGTGAAATGTGAAATTCCACATGAAGAGTACATGTGAAAAGTAAATAGTCACCATGCTAAGTTGCTCTTTCCTTATGTCAACTTTCATGTTCAAATTGTAAAATTATTTCATGCAATGGATAAAGTGTGAATGAAAGTCTCATGTTACATGTAAATAGAAAGTATGTACAAGTGTATAGCATTAGCATCCATTTAGAATAAACACGTGATAGAATAAAGCATGGTAGATGATTCAAAATCGTGTTGATAGTTGAATGTGTGTTCCATGTGTAGTCTTGTAATATGAATGATAGTATGTATACTTTAGTGTTTAATAGCTTAAGGTGAATGTGGCATGTTTGAGTTAAGTCTTTGTTTTACTTGCTGAGTCTTTGGACTCACCCTTGCTTCGGCGTACAGGTGAGACAGGTGTTGCTACGTTGGAGGAAGGCATAGCGAAGGTCGATCTATTGAGGAGTAGCTCGTGAGGAGTAGATTTTAGTTGTACTTTTCTTTCTCAGCTTGAACAATATGTTGTATGGACAATCATTTTGGACAATGTAATTCATTATCATGTAACAATGGGGATGCTGTCAATTATCTTGCTATATAGACTGTGGAATATGTGATGGTGATGAGCCCAAGTTGAATTCTTTATTTTAAACTCCGCTGTAGTAAATTCTATTCACGTACGTTTCAACCTATCGGCTAGCATTGGGTTTTATCCCACTGTAATGACGCCCTTTATACTGATGGGGATTGGTATAATCGTACCGGTATGAAGAGGGTCGTTACACTCGGCGTCCCAGACCCAGCTAAGAGAGCTCTATAAACGGCTCACGCCGTTGCCCCACCATTTTCCCCTTCTGCTCCAAGTCCGTGACTTGAGCACACCCGCCGCCCAGAGCAGCTCCCTCTAACATAGACGCACGGGGCTAGGGGTCCCAGGTAACAGTAACAACCTGTCTCGCAGATAAGACCTCAACTGCCGAGCACCGGGTGAAAGAGAACTGGCGTGGCAACCACCACAGAAACAGCAGAGCTGGCTTCCAACTAGGACAAGCCCAGCTGGCACATGCACGCACGACACCCCTTCTGGGAACAACCTCCAGAAGGGCCGTCGGCCAACGCCGGCACACATGGCATGGCCCGAGAAATCGAAACACCACCAAATAGCACAGAAACCAACGCTATTCTAATAATCGATCGGCGACCAGACCATCGATTATTAGATAGACGCGAGCCTCCTAGCGAGACCTCTAGGACACGACCACGAAGGTGTCACCTTTGGTTAGTGAATGCATGGAGGAAACCTACTGCATTCTCACCAGAAGGTCCTAAGGGCACACCCTGTGCTGGGGCACATGTCGACACGCCAACCGTGGCCACAGAAACACCCGAGGCACACCAGGTCTTGTCGTACCCTCCTAGCCCATCGCAATCTCATTGCGACAGGTAGGGAAACCATGACAAGAAGGGCCGCGTCGGGGAAGCACGTCGTGACAACCAGGTTGTCGTGACAAGGCACAGCGCCGCGACAAGCCTGTCGCGACAGGGCTACGTGTCGCGACGGGCAACCGGGTCGCGACACGACCCTTATGACAATGGCCATCCGGGGCACGATAAGGTCACGTCCGACCGGGTGACGTCTTCTCTGATGTCACGACACGCTCGGCGGTCGCGACATCAACTGGAAGGCCGACCGATGGGATCCACATCCCGTGATCGCCCACAAACACTACAACTAACACAACACGGGGGGGGGGAGAATGGTGAAAGCAATAAAAGCATGCAAACACCCATTAGGACCTCCAATCCACACTAACAAGAAAGGGGTACAAGCATCCCTACAGATTAAACGAAGAACGAAACACGAAGGGCCTTCACTACACCACAACCGCCTCCTCCTCACTCCACGACGCTCCGCAGCTCCACCACAAGCTCGCCGGTGACTCCACCAAGCTCCACCGTTGGAGGAAGAAAAGAGGGAAACCTCTCCCCCTCAAAGGGGAGAGGCAAGGAGGAAAAGGGAAAGAAAGGGAAAGGGGAAGCCGGGCAAGGCTTTTGGCCTCTGGCCCCCAGAACGCGATGGGGCGGGGCGTCGCGATACAAACTGTATCGCGACAGCCTCCCAGATCGCGACCAAAACGCGCCCTCCCTGGCGCCGTGACAACCCAACAGGTCAGTCTCCCACGCCTGCCATTCTAACAGGCGTCAGACGACCAAAACAAGAAAGCAGTTGCGATCTATTGACCAGGCGCGACCAGAACGCGACGGCAAAGGCGGTCGCAACAAGGGATGACTGTCGTGACGGGCACCTCTGTCGCGACAAGGCCAGTCATCCCCTACACAACAGAAAGCCAGAAAGCCCGAGATGTTACACCACATCCCATCCTAACCCTTTGGCCACGAGATTAGGTCTCTTCCCTACCCTATTAGGTGGATAAATGCTACAAATAATAGAGATAATTGCGGAATTTCAGAGTTTGAAGAGGAGAAGAGAGTTTTAATGTGTTAGGACTCTATTAGCATGTTAAACACCCCAATTCGGCCCTATCAACCCCCTAGATTGTGGCTGGAGCTCTGGGAGACGAAGGAGAAAGGTTGTGGACGGAGCAAGGAGGAGGAGCTGAAGCAAGGGATTTTCTTCTTTTACCTCGTCATCAACCCTAGGATTTTTAAAACGCGTGAAAGGTAGGCAATCTCTCAAGCACGAACTAATTAAATTTTACCCTAGGTAGACCATGATCCCCTCTTGCAAAGCTCTAAGGTTTGCCCAATTTTTGTTGCTCCATGATGGAGTATTAAATGTTTCAAGCCATGTTAACTCCATGTACCCGAACCTTCATGATTGCCCTCAATCCATGCGTGTGCATGATCCCATGTCTTGAAAATATTCTCATAAATACTACATGCTCTTAGCTTTCAAACGCCCCTATTTGCCCCAATTTTTATCATGTGACCTTTGCCAATTAATTCATTTATTCATGACTGTGCATTATTAGATCACCGAAAAGTAACCTAATCAAAGCATGCCCTATACATGTCTATTTTCTAATTATCATGCTCAATGATAGATCTGCCTGTCTAGTTCCGTTTCAAAGTGGTTTCATGAATTTTGAAGCATCGTGCGATTTTATATCGAATTTAGAAGTGGACTGTATCGAGTATGGGGGGATGGAACCCACCTGGAAAAGGGCAAAAACGCCTTTTCTGGGCCCGGGCCACCTTCTGGAGATCACGACGTGGCCCGAGCCCAGAAAAGGAGTTTTTTCCCTTTTCCAGGTGGGTTCCATCCCCCCATAGTCGATACAGTCCACTTCTAAATTCGATATAAAATCGCACGATGCTTCAAAATTCATGAAACCACTTTGAAACAGAACTAGATAGGCAGATCTATCACTGAGCATGATTACTTAGAAAACAGACATGTATAGGGCATGCTTTGATTTAGTTACTTTTCGGTGACCTAATAATGCACAGTCAAGAATAAACGAATTAATTGGCAAGGTCACATGATAAAAATTGAGGCAATGGGGGCGTTTGAAAGCTAAGAGCATGTAGTATTTATGAGAATATTTTCAAGACATGGGATCATGCACACACATGGATTGAGGCAATCATGAACGTTCGGGTACATAGAGTTAACAAGGCTTGAAACATTTATAGTCCATCATGGAGCAACGAAAATTGGGCAAACCTTAGAGCTTTGCAAGAGGGGATCATGGCCTACCTAGGGTAAAATTTAATTAGTTCGCGCTTGAGAGATTGCCTACCTTTCACGCGTTTTAAAAATCCTAGGGTTGATGACGAGGTAAAAGAAGAAAATCCCTTGCTCCACCTCCTCCTCCTCCTTGCTCTGTCCACAGCCTTTCTCCTTCGTTTCCCAGAGCTCCAACCATAATCTAGGGGGTTGATAGGGCCGAATTGGGGTGTTTAACTTGCTAATAGAGACCTAACACATTAAAACTCTCTTCTCCTCTTCAAACTCCGAAATTCCACAATTATCTCTATTATTTCTAGCATTTATCCACCTAATAGGGTAGGGAAGAGACCTAATCTCGTTGCCAAAGGGTTAGGATGGGACGTGGTCTCTTGTTTTGGATATATATAGGTTATTTAACATTTATCTTAATCCCTTTCTATTTATTAATTAATTAGGTACAAAAGTTACTTAATTATCTCCCATCCCATGATGGGCTCTTCATAATTGGGCCCACTCTTTCATGTTTGGGCCATTAATACAACCCACTCCTAATTTTGGTTAATGGGTATTGATTTAATTCCCTTTTATTTCAATTATTCTCTCTTTATTCTAAATTAACTATATTTATCACATTTATTAATTAAATATTTTTTATTTTATTTGGGATTTAAAAATCAAGGTTGCTACATCCAAAATGTCTCAGGTGAGAAATATTTGGCTTCTTATCCTTGAAGAGTTCATATGGAGTGATCTTATTCAAAATAGGCTTGATCAAAGTTCATTTAGTTATACAACAAGCAGGAGCAATGACTTCAGCCCAAAAATATTCTGACGATTATATTCCCACAACATATTTCTTGCCATGTCAATGAGAGTTTAATTTTTTCTTTCAACAACTCTATTTTGTGTGAAGTTCTAGGAGCTGAAAAGTTATAATCAATTTCAAATTCACTGCAAAAACCATCAAAGTCTAAATTGTCAATGCTTTGCCATGGTGATACATATACTAGAGATGATACAACCTTCAAAAGTTTGAACCTTTTTACAAAATTTTGAAAATTCTATTCAACATGATTTTTATTGGACAAGAAAAACACCTAAGTAAATATAGATAAATCATCAAGAACAATTAAACCATAATCCCTATTGCCAAGGCTAGCTACTCTAGTAGGCCGAAAGAGATCAAAATGTAGCAATTAAAGTAGCTTAGAAGTTAATACCTCATTTTTGGATTTGAAGGACGCCCTTGTTTGATTTTCTTTTACACATGTATCACACACATTATCTAATGCATATTGACCTTTTCACAATCCTCTAACCAAATCATCATTGGTCAATTTTCAGATAATTCCCATTCTTGCATATCAATGTTTCTTATACCATAACCATGAAAGACCATGATTGTTAGCTTTCAGATACACATCATTATCATGAATATCATTAAGATTAACCACATAAACATTCCCTTCATTGTTACCAGTGAACTTGATTTCATTTGAGGAAGAATCAACTACAAAATAGTGTGAGGTTTCGAAAATTATCTTTGAATCATTTGTCACATAATTGACATATACTCAAGAGATTGTGTTTCAAGCACTCAACTAAAAGTATCTATTCAACTAAAGTTGAAGAATTCTTACCCACATTACCTATGCCAACCACTTTACTTTTTTTGTTATCTCTAAAAGTTGTTGTTTCTCCTTCCTAGGCGAAAAGTCTTCTATGACATGTCATATGTCATGAATGTCCATTGTCAAGATACTATTTTTCTATACATTGCACTAAAACAAACCTACATAAATACAATGTCTCAAATAGTAATTCTTGGTGCCCAAAGTGCTTTAGGTCCAAGTGTGTTAGTAGAGGAATGTAAAATGGATTTAGGAATCCACATAGTCTTAATTTTATGCATAATTTTTCTTAGCCAATGGCCATTGGAGAGAGGACTTTTCTTTGGATAGAAATTACAGTTTTAAATGTGCTACTAGATATAGAAGTTTTGACAAGTTACTTTTATTGTTATTTGATTTTTTGGAAAATATAAAATACTTTCTTTTCTAAAGACACAAACTAATGTTCCTAACATAGTATCAAGATTATCTTTTCATTTCACAAATTTAGACAAAGATAATTTTAAATTTCTTGTTTAAGCAAACTCACATAGTTCTCATGCTCAATGATTTCATTTTTAAGCTTGAAAATCTTTTGCTCCATAATTCCATTCTTCAGTTTTAAAAAGCAGCATTTGCTTGTTCAACTACACATATTTGTTTCATTAGATCATCATTGTCCTATTGCATTTGTAATTGTTGCTTTAAGGGACTTATTTTGGACTTATTTTCTTTCTTAAGTTTCTATATCTATGGTAGATGTCTTCAAAAGTGTTTTAGTTGAGTTAGAGTAATTGAATATTGTTTACCTCATCCTCCTCACGATTTGCCATGAAACAAATTTGAGTTTCAAATTCATCTTGATCCTCGCTTGAGCTTGAGCTTTCTTCTTCACTCCAAATGACTATAATGGTCTTATTTTTCTTCTTAAACTTTTCTTTCTTATATTTCTTTTACAATTTATGACATTCTCCTCTTATATGGTTTAGTTTTACATTCATAGTAGATAATATCATCAGTCCTAGGAAGCTCCCCCTTAGAAAAAGAACGTTTGCTTACTTTGGGTTTGGCTTCACAAGACATTTTTTTTGAGCAACTTTATGACTTATGAGAAATTCTATTTCCTCTTCACTTACATCATCATCCGAATTTGAAAGCAACACTTTTCTTTTTCTTGCTTGTCATTTGTCCAAGTTTCTTTTCATGTTGATCTAGTAGGTCATTAAAGATCTCGTAAGTTCATCAAAATCAAGAGTGAATAGGTGATTTACCTCTTCAATAACAATAACCTTGGCATCCCAAGATGACGCTAATGAACAAAGAATTTCACATGTTAGATCTAAATTCAAGTAGGTCTTGGACCTAAAACTTTGAGACCATTTATTATATCCCCAAATCTTAAAACATCTTCTCAATCATCTCACTTTCCTCCATCTTAAACAATTAATGTTGATTTTAGTTTCCTTAACTTGAGATATGCCTTCAGACATCACCTGCACTTTTACCATTTTTTTCTTGGCTATTTCATACATATAAATACAATTTTATTCATTAACATCATGCACGCAATGTAAGGCTTGTATGATTTTATATTAACATACATTTTCCTTAAGTTCTCAGCATCCAACTCTTCAGATATCTTAGTTGGTACATATAGTCTAATCTCTACAACTCTCTATATTTATAGTATGTGACTTTTATATATATGGTCCTATGATTTTTCTTATATCCATAGTTAGAACTTGTAACGACCTTAGGTATTTATGCCCAATATGGCTCCATACCCAGACCCGCCTCCCGCGAACAGACCGAATTCTTACAAGGGATAACTCTCGCAAGTGTTCAATAAGAATATAAAAGATAACCACAAGAGTATAAGCCACAAGAAAGTACATGTGCTCATACCTATAAACAACAAATTACATTGTCCCAATACATTATTACATGTTCAAGAGAAAAGTACAACTACATAGGGCATATCTTGAGGAAGCAAAGCTCACACAACAACAACTACTACTCAACTGCTGGTGGTACGAGTCTGCCACAAATGCCACTGCAATCCAACACTCGGCTAGCACCTGAAAAGAACTGTAAGAGAGTGAGCCTAAACAAGTTACATGCTCAGCAGAGACCTCCCAAAAACAACAACTGAAACCTAAAGACACCTCAACCACAAGGGTCTCACTAGAAACACTGATAGCCAAACCACAACATGATTATATTAAACATACCTAAGCTATGATTAAATAGAACTCACTAACTAATACAATCTGCAAGAAATAAAGAAACCAACAGGACTAGTATATAAACACCAGTCCACAATAACAACAGAAACGCCTAGGCCACAAGCCTCACAGGCAAACCATGAACATTAGGGTAACAGGACGAGGAACTAGTCCACCACAAACAGAAACAATGAACACACCGGAAGACTTCCTCAAAAGGGTACAACACAATAAGTGGAAGTGTAGCAACTCGATATTTTTAATAAATAAATAAAAAATAATGAAAGAAATGAATTAATAAAACTCATAAACATTAAAAAGTAATAGGCTTGAATAGAATAGTAGCTCACACAAGGCTATTGGGCCAAATTAAGAGAATGGGTTATGAAGCAAGAAGAAATACCCCTAAATTCGTAACCATAGTTATAGGGAAAATAGGAAAGGGTAAATCGGGGTAACAATTAATGAAATAAACCATGAAAGGTAAGCCAAATTCGTGACCCACCATAGCTTACACCTTCTAATGGTGATTCTACTCCAATTGGGAGGAGAGATCCCCAAAATATGGCAATAACTAGCTGGAACCTGCAGCCTCCCTTCCTAGTTACATTAGGACATGAAATAAACCCTAGACATATAAGAACTCGACCTAAGGCTCAGAGGGAAGGTTCTACATTGTGTTGGGGTCGTGGGAGGCAGTGCTAGGGTGCCAGGAATAGAGGAGAACGGCTGGAGAATGGAGCTTCTTCCCCAACTGTGCTCTGCTGTGACCTGTGCACAAACCGGACTTTGATTTTCACAAAGGTAGGTATTCTTGGGCTGAAGAGAAACTAAACTCATACCATCTTGCAGTTCTGCATGTCTAGTTTTGTTTGCAAGTGTTTCGCCCAAATTCCATCATGAAATCATCGAGTTATAAGCATTCTACCATCATCGTGCATGTCTGTGTCGAATCTTGTTCATGCTAGTTTGCACGCCTTACGAGACCAAATTGCTTCGGTCCAAAGGCATAGATCTCTTCTACTTGATGTCCCCTACAAGTTTCATGTTCATCACTTTGTCCCATTTGCTCTAGTTTGAGAGATATAAGCATTGCATGATGTGTGATGCATGGTTCCTGCATTTTCTATGTTTTCGGTTTGAAGCTTGAATCGCGACAGCGTCAGGCGACGCGATTCAATCGCCTAGTATCCCGTCGGCCTTGGCGTGTTAGCGCGTCCTGCGCCTCAAATTATGCGCCGTTGACCTGTCAGAAGACCTCTAAAACGCGACCGCTATGGTCGTCGCATTTCACTATGTTTTCCCGCCGCTGGGGAATCACGCTATTTAGACAATTAGGGTTTCATGAACGCGACGGTCTCCATCGTCAAGTTTCTGCCCGGCTGATAAACGTGACCATCATACCCGTCGCGATTTACATGCATTGTTCCAATAGCTAACCTTCTGTTATTTAAATGATTATTTAGGCTGGTTAAGCATGATTATGACCTGTAACACCGTGTAATGAATAGTAATTAAACATGTTAACATACTTTCATATAATTACATGTTTCATAAATTTAAAAGCTATTGTGCATGACTATATCATGCTCTCATGATTTCATACACATGCACACACTTCAAATGATTAACTTTGCCATGAGACCATGCTGAAAATACTTGAATAATTTATCTGGTAAATGACTTCATAATTGCACATTATTCACCAATAATAATAACGACATTGTTTCCATTTTATTACATGGTTTTGGAACACCGATATCGCCGCTCCACTGTTCTAGAATTCCTCTGGAATGTCGAGCAACTCGTTTTCTCTACACACTACTTTCTTGACAAGTTGGAACCTCTCTATCGACCATTCCGTTCTGGTAGACAAGGGACCTTTTGTTAAGACCTCTGTAAGACTCCGTACTCTGTGGATTCCTCATGGAGACCGAGCTGGTTGTACCTAACACCTTAAACACCCCTAGGGATCGATATGATCCAAATGGCTTTAGAATTCTCTCTTATCTTGATCACGCCGAAACTCTGGACCTGTGCATAACATAGCCAGTGGAAGGGTAGTGAATTCCAACTGACTGTCAACACCAATTGAGCATGTCTGCAACTATTACTATCGTTCGTTTAATCAACGTTTTATGTGCAATGTCCTTTAGTTCTAATATATACTCTACTCGCTCATTTAGTCACACTCTCTTACTATCTTGTCTATTCATCTATTCATCTCATACCCTCATCATTTCTTGGTACTCTCTATTGGCCATTGACTGATTGTCTAAAGATAAAACATATAACTAATGCTTGGCATATTTAAAGGGCCGGTCTGGTCCTGGGAGGTGCGTACAAAAGTGCTTTGCCTGCGGGAGTAAAAGACCAGAGTGTTTGGCAACCTAAAAGTGGCATCTATCTCGACTATCTAAAGACAATCAAAGTGCTATACTATACTCGTTGTGCTATCGTTATACATTGTGCTATTTGTGCTATGGTCATCCTGCTTTGTGCTATATTTAGAAACTGTGCTATTTCAATCACATGCTATCATGCGATCCCTTACATTAATTGACTCTCTCGCTCTATATATAGTGACTCTGCTTTTATACATTAATCATGTAAAGTTTGCCCTCACCATGAGATATAAATCCTACTGCCCGTGCGCTTACCTCGTTATTTGTCATTGTGTTCTCAGGTGAGGCTGAAGAGAATGAGTACACTCACGAGGATGGGGAGGACCAAGAGTGATCCACGAGTACCATGACGTCACCATGTTATCCTATATGTCTTAGTTAGCCTTTTGTTTTATTTTATGTATTAGAGTCAATTGGGCCCTATGTTATGGCTCTGAGTTAGTTGATGTAATAGACAATAGTTGAATTATCAATGGAAGATATTTGATTTCGCATTATTTAATTGTTCAATGGTTGTTGTCTATTCTGCGCTCTATACTCGCTTACTTGCAACTATCTCACGTTCCGATATTCCGCATCGGGGTGTGACAGGAAGGTCCTACAACACAACTGTAATCACGGAGAATGTACACCCCAAAGCACGCAATAGGATATTAAAACTAATAGCATGGAAATAAGGGTGTGATTCTCCCCTAACAGTGCCATGGATAAGAAGTAAACTTGGCTAACAGTGCTAGGAAAAAGGATAGAGAACGAAGCACGTACTGTAGTCGCGACGAGTAGCCCGAAGCAATGGGTCTGATGTCGCGATGCTGTCTAGGGCGCGTTAAGCTTGTCGCAACCACCCTGCCTGCCACGTTCTCTTCAGTGCAGGAGAAATGTGGGGGGACCTTATTCCTGTCCTCCGGTCGGCCAGAGAACAAGAGTTGCTCGTCTATGTTTGCTTGTGTGCCTGCCAAAGCAAGGAAAACGACAAAGAAACACCCTGTTAGAATAACTTAAACGTAGCATCTATCCAAAAATGAAAAGGAAAGGTGAAGCATGGGGGGAACGGACCGGGGGTGATTTTTAAGCCCCTTGGGTGGATGGAAAATATGGGAGGAAAAGGAATGCAATCTATCTAGAAAGAATAACATGCATGCATGAAAAGTGAGATGAGGGGAGAAGGAAGAAAGAGCCCATATGGGGCGACTCCCTGACGTTGAACGACGTCCACAAATGCTGTAGAAGCTCCGGAGAATGTAGGAGTCGCCCTCCTCAAGCACCAAGCTCCAAAGATGAAGAAGTATGCATGGCTTAGTGAAGGAAATGTGAGGAAAATGGAGGAAGATGGAGAGCCACGAGGCTAAGTCCAGATCAGAGGAAATTTTGGCAGCACTTCGTGGTGAGAATGGGGCTCCCCTCTACTTTGAAGGAGAGGCCTTGCTTTTATAAAGCTAGAGAGAGAATATCCCGTCCATGGGAGATAATGACCAAAAATAAGGTGATAAATGCATGTAAATCCGCATGGGAGAGTCCTAGAGAGGTTTCCAAGGGTCCTGGAACCTCAATCCGCGCTTAGGGGGGTTGGGAGGTTGAAAGGGATGAAGATAAGGCCATGAGATATAAAAGAGGGGTGGTTGCGGAGGCTAGTGCACGCGGCTGTTGTCGCGACGGGTCGTAGGCGCGGGACAGAGATGAACACGACGGCCAGGAGGGGCACGACTCTGAAGCCATGTGCATGGATATGCATGGGCTGTCACGACGGCCAAGGGGGGCATGACAAGGCTAACGCGGCGCCTCGACCCATCGCATTAAGATAAATCGAATATTCTAAAAAATGGATCAATAAAATGGGAGAATAATGAGGACTTGAGGCACATGGACTCTTTTAAAAGAATAACGGACGGGACATCATGAAAATTGGGCTTTTAATGGGCTCAAAGCAAGACTAATGGTGGGTTTAAGGTGAATGACCAACTTGGGGCTCATCAAGATAACAAGAAATGTGGTTCGACTTAAGGGCCAGAATCGGGTGTCTATAGATTGCCCCTCCTTGGCTTCCACTTTGCAAAGGAGTGAAGCGGAAGTGAAGCGGAGGTGTCATGAAATGACGCGAAGCGGAGATGATGCGGAGTGGACTAAAAAGTGGGAGCCAGGTAAAGAGACACTCGACCTAACCAACAAGCAATTGGAATCTTCTTGAAAGTCCCGAGTTAGTTGCTCGAGCAGAGTGCAAGGAAAACACAAGTCTGGACAAGAAGGAAGGAAGAAAAGGATGATCAACCCCTCGATTGAGAGGTACCCTAGCTGATTGGCCTGCAGATTTCATTTTGGAGGGACATGTGCATGCCAGGCAGGTAACTCATGACTCTGTCCTGGGAGCGGTTCGCAACCAAAACAGATCAAAAGGAACAAGGATGAAATTGTATAGAGAATCCAGACAGGAAAATTCTCGGCAAACTGACAAAAATAACTCACTCGGAGGCAGACCTTCCGATTCGGAGTGGAATATGATTTCTTATTTTAAATATGAGAATGGCTGGGCACTCAACAAAGGCTCACCATTAGCCAGGGATGAGTCGTGATAGCTCAAAATCCTACATGATGCATGCTGGCTAAGAAAGAAATCATTAAATCAAATGCAAAGAAAAGGAAAATAGAAAATATATCAAGGATAATATGCTAAGTTGAATAAGAATGGGTCAAGAGACTTCCAGCAACCGTGTGTGCAAGACAGAGTCCATCGTTCCCAAACTTACCTGACTTAATGGCCTATCCAACGATGAACAATGTGCACCTAGATTATCACTATTTTTGGTGAAGGAGAACTCAAATCCAAGAGCACATTGAGAACCAACCGGTCCTTGAAACGTTATAATAGGTAAGGTAACATATAGTAATGCAAGGGAGTAGGGATAGAAATACTTATCTTTACCTGCGACTTCCCATTTTTTTGTGATTTTTTGGTTTTCTAATTTTTTGTGGTTTTCTGATAAACAAATGAAAACAACAAATATATACATATGCAATAAATAACACAAACAAATTATGCACAGACACAAACAAGCACTCAACTAGCATCATATATATAAACACAACGCTCCTGATTAATGGACCGGGGGTTGGATTAGGGCGGTTAATGTCACGACCATTCAAGCGGTCTTCTTAAGGTCGCGGCATGTCGGCAGACCGCGATAAGATCGCGTCCTACACTGACGCCGTGACAAGAAGGCGGCACACATGGGCGTCGCGACTTTACCCGAGCATTCAAAATGCAGCAACCCCCTTTCTTCCCCCCTTTTGTGCGTTCATCGTGCAGAAACTTCTCTTTGAGCTCCGGAGATCAACCCCATTTTGCTCTAATCTCCTCCCTCTCTAGATACTCCCTTTCTTACTTACTCCCTCACTCTCCCTCTTTTCCCACTCTCTTCTCTTTTTCTCTCTCTCTCTTCGGTGGCGATGGAAGGAGGCGGTAGTGCCGACGGTGGAAAGGGGAAGTGGCCGACGGCGAGGAGGAGTTCCCAGCAACGGGAGGTGGCACCTCTGGCGGAGGAAGTGATGCCAGATGTGGAGATGGAAGAAGAGGAGGTGCCCGCGATCGACGTCGAGACGGCGGCAAGGGCTTGCAAGCAAGCGATGAAAACGGTAAGTATTCGAGACCCTAACCCTCAATTTGTGAATGTGAATGGATGGGAAAAGCCCCTAGAGGGCTCTATGTAGGCCTGACGCCCAGAGAAATGGCCGTCGGACAAGGGAAGATCCGTTCGGTCTGCATCTGAGATCACAACGGGTCGACCTGTCGCGACACCAGTTATCGTGACGGGTCAACAGGCCGCGAACATGTCGCGACGGACAAGGCCGGCATGACAAGTTCACGGTCCACTAGAGGGGCGCGATCAGGTCGCGACACATCGGGGCGCCGCGACAAGGTCGCGGCCCACTAAGCCGCCGCAACCTCAGCCGAGAGTGCAACCAGGAGAGTGATTAAGCTGATTTTTTGAACTGATTTGTGCTTGCAGGGAGAAATGAGGGCTTGGGTCTCTTGGATCCTTGTTTTAGCAGTGTATTTGGCATTCCCCGGGTTCCAGAGAGATAGGCTGGATGAAATGGGATTCGGGGAGGTTTTGAGGATGGAGTGGATGAGGGTGGACGCCCCTCTCACCCAGGCCCTGCGTAGCAGGTAGGACGCGGAGGCGGCTGCCTTCGTGCTTCCATGGGGACACATGATCCCCAATCTGGAAGACGTGAGTAGGATCACGGCTTGTGGGTGCACGGGCGTCCGGTGAGTAGCTACACTTACCCCTGCTATAGAGAGCTAGCCCATAGACTACTATGCTTGATCGTAGGACAGAGGTCTTCCCTCCTTTCTAGGGTTGAGCTACAGGAGAGCTTAGGGCTGTTTCACACCGCCAGGGGGGTGGCTGAGTCGGTGGATGAACAACTGCAGCAGCTAGAAAGGGGGTGCCAGGAGGCCTTAGCTAGTGAGCCAGGGGCTGAGGAGGACCTAGACCTGCGTCGCTTTCTCACCCTTTTCTTTGACAGACTCCTGTTTGCCACGAGGGGCGACCCGGTCCACTGCCGGTTCTTGCCTCTGCTAGAGGGCCTAGGTTCAGGTAGGGGACTATGCATGGGGAGCAGCGTTCCTGGCGCACCAGTTCGAGAGCCTAGGTTCTTTAGACCGGCAGATTGTGATCAATGGTTTCTACCCTTCCTTTAGGTACACTCTCTTCTCTCTTGCCCCTTTACTTAAAATTGCCCTTTTATATTTAATGTGAATTAACCATGCTTTCTTGTTTTCTTGTAGGTCTGGGCTTATGATGCCAGTATCCAACCGAACAACACAACATAAGATCACCTCTCAGTCTAGCAATCCTGGACGAAAGGTTCAACTGATGCTCCACAAACAAACATCAAAAGTCAAGGGACTGTGGAGACTAATCAACACCACACCTGTAGGCCACACTGTTGCAGACCCATGCATGGCACCTTCAGGGACTCTGGCCTAAGCTCCCTAAAGTGAGGCACTGGAAACACAGGACTAGCTAGGGCCCAGTACGTCTACTGGTGTTCGTATCCCCAACCACGAGCGCGCTGCAAGTGACTGCAAACCCAAAAACACGAATCGCTCCCCATTGTCGTCTTTCCCTCCGCCGGATGTACAACTCAAACACAGAAGTGAGGGTGTCCAGGAAGACGACACAGACCTCGACAGTACACATATCGTACTGAGACGAACCCGAGCATAGCAAACACAACGTGCCTGGCTCATGAAGAACCTGGGGTACCCGACTGAAGAGGTATTTTAGAATAGGCGCTGGACCACCAAACTCGGCAAACACACAAACCTTGATACATGCTGCTACAACCTTTATTTATAAACTACAACCATTCACATGTAAACTTGTTTGTCATTGGTCATCACATGACCTCCATAGCAACAGATCCCACGATGTATATTAACCACGTAATTAACATAACTAACATAATTAACTTAACTCACTAACAAATCATGATCCAAATCACTAAACCTATAACATGCTTTATTAACATTAAACATCTTAGAATAACTTAAAACAACCTTAAATAGACAAACCTAGGTCCACACAGAACCATCACTGCCTAGCCACAACAAACAGACCACGAAAGCTAAAATGTGACAGACACAGGCATCGCCTTTAAGAACGCGACAGCCTACCCAAACGCGATTACAACCCTAGCATGACAGGGCCAATGTCATGACCAGATCGCGATGGCCTAATACGTCACCTTCAAACCTATAGACATGCCATTTTGACAACATGTCGAGTAATCATGTTATAATGTAATGCCTAAAAGTGGCTCCCTTCAATTAACCATTTGAGTGATTTTCCTTTTTTTGGATTTTTCTACGCTTTTGAGGAATTTTTCTAGGGGCTTCAGGGGTCCTCTGTGCATAGTTTATTCGCGACAGACACATTGGTCGTATTTCAAGAATTTGATTCATGTTGGGTCAAACTATCGCGTATTATGTTCCTATTCTGACCTGAACTATGTTTTATAATCGCGTCCATCAGAGTCGTTGCATTTAAGAGTTTCCATTTCGATTTATGGTAATTTCCAAATTCATTTTTAGAAATATTTTGTTGCTAAATAGAATCACGTCCACGTAGTCCGTCGCATTTCTAACCTTCCATTATTTAAAGCTTGATTCCCAGAAGAAGATCAATTCTTTCAAATGCGCGACCACTTAGGTCGTCACGATTCAAAGTTTCCATTTATTAATTTGGCAATAATTGATCAATATTGGAAGTTTTATAAACGTGTCAGACTAGGTCGTCATGATTTTCATACCTGCTATTATCGATGTTTGGAAAGGCCACAATCGAAGGAAGGAATGGTTTTCAATGCGTCGCTTTAGTCGGTCATGATTCACCTTAATAGGCGACCACTGTGTCCGTCTCGATTTACCAATTTTACCCCTATAAATGGACCCCTGAGGCCATTGTTAAAAAAAAAAGACAAAAGTGTTGGCGAAGCCCTGCTGCGTTGGAGAGCCAAATCCCGAGCTTGAAGAGAAGAACCTCCTCCCCTCAAGCTTAATTCAAGTGTGCTTCAAGTGGAGAATTGCTTCATCCTCTCAAGTTCTTTGGAGCCAAAGAGGACTCTTCAGCCTTCATCCACTGCAACACAAAGCTCTCTCCAACAGATTTTTCCCCTTTGTTCTTTTAATTCTCTTAGTTCATTCATCTCACTCCATATTCACAAGCATATCACTTCATTCACTCCATACCTTCTTTTTTAAGGGGTTTTACACCACCTCCACAAGGTGTGTCTAATCCCATGCAAGCAAGTTCATCTCTATTTTCATTTGAATTGATTCTACACAACTTGGACTAATCATTTTATTTCACTTGTTTCTTTGTTTCATCTTTTTGCAAAGTAACTAACGAACTAAAGTCTTCTTTACCGGCTGGCCAGTTGAAGAAGTAAGAGTCAACCCACATCACTCCCTCGATCTTGAGTGAAGATAAGTAATTCCGCCTTTAGCTCTCTCCTTCGGTACCCACGCGTACCTGGCAATCACACCTCCATCTTATGCACACACACACTCTCCCTCTTCTTCTCTTCTTCTTTTCCTCTAAAATTTTTAATTAATTCTTTGTGCTGTTTTAAAAAAAAGCACATTCACAAAACCCAGCGGTCAAATTCAGATAGTCAAAATACAAATTGCGACGAGACGATACGTCGCGACAAAGACAACACCTTACCGTATACCAAATCGTGATGGACCACACTGACGCGTTCAGCAAGAACGCGACGGGACAAGTGGTCGCGTTCAAACCAACCGATCCAACACAATCGGAACAAGTGAATGCGACGGCTCAAGGCGTCACGTTACAAATCAAAGCGCAATGGTTCAGCCCGTCGCTTTCCCAGGCAGACGGCTGAACCCCATTTCCTCCTGTAGAAAACCTTCCACACACCATGCAACTCACACATAAGCTCATAAAACAAAAGCTGAACTACCACATACTATCATATCATGCTTTTAAAGCTTAAACCATTTAAATAACACAAAACAAAATAGGAAGTCTCCCTATCATCTTGAAGAACTCGCAGAACGTGAGAAACATCACACCACCGGTGCACCCATGCTCGGACACCCTCCTCGCGTGGAAACCACACCGCACAAACCACCAGGAAGCCAGAATCGCTTAGGAGACGCCACAGTAGCCTCCCCCATCGCCGGACAGAGCTCCTCTTCTTTGTCTGGCCAAAATAGAGACCTTAAATGCGACAGACCTGACCGTCGCCAAATGCACCGCGCCACGAAAAGGTGGTTCAGTGAATCATGACGTAGGAAGTCGTCGTGTTCAAAACACGATGACACACCCTGTCGCCTTCTTCACCAGAAAACCTGTAGGCTATATGGGCCTAGATTTCTGGCCCACAACACCCACACCACACACGAAAGCCATAACCAAGCTCAATGACCCGACATTGGGCATAAGCACCACACCAAAAGCACTAAACACAGATCCGAACGATCGCGATGTTACATTACTACCACCTAAAAAGGAATGTCGTCCTTGACATTCAGAACCACGGTAACTCCGACTACCACCTATAAAGAATTAAAGTCATACACAGAGCAAGAAGGATACACTTCATGGCTTCAAACTGCTCTTCAGACTTTTTGCTTGACTTGCCTTAATTTATTCAATATTGTTCATTTTTTGTTTCACTTTCTCTGCGCTTGTCTTTCAAACCATTCTGCCCTAACTGACTCAGTCTATTCATTTCCGTGCCGATTCTGCTTTCTCCTTTCTCTTTAATTCATTTCACAACTGCTCTACTCTATTGACTCAACCTGCCATTCTTTATCTTTCAACTGTAGGTGATTCTACCTTGCTATTGGTGCTTTATCTCCTTGGACTCAACCTCATTCCACATTTTTCTTGGCTGTGTTTGCAACATTTCTTTCTGTGCTGCTTCACTTACTTAAAACTCTTTACCATAAACTGTCACCCTTAGGTGCTCTGCCATATTAAACCATCTTCAAATTTCTATTTTCTTGGTGCTATTCAATTATCGGCCTATCACTGCCAACTCTTACTCTACCTTACCTTTATTCATATTCTTAACTGTCAGTTCCTCAAAGAAAAATCAAAACACTTTATCTGAATTTCTTTGCTTCTTCATACTATGCTGCTCATGCTGCTTTAAACTCATATCTTGCTAAGAACCACTGCCTCTTTAATTAGCTCTGCAAAAACCTCAAATTCCTTTTTCAAGTAATCAAACTTCTAATGATCTAGGAGTCTTAAATTTTTCTATGCTTCCGTTGCACTATTCTGACTACATCAGATACTTGACAAAATATTTCATAAATTTTGCCTTCATTATTGCCTTAATCCTCTTCATTTCCACTACTATTCTGACTCTAACTGAGCTGACTTTACTTACTTATCAAACCATCTTACCCAGATAATTTCCACAGGGAGAAAATACCTGAACTCCTAAGCTGCTTTCTTTAATGCTTCAAATCTATTTGTGCCACACTGAATTCTAAATCTTGCCATACTGCTACTGACATGCTTTATTCCTTACATACTTTCCTTACTTCAAATAATATTATATGACTGACTCAACAAATCAAATCCATAACCCTTCAAAATATCCACTCTCATTGCTGTGACACTGTATTCTCTTATCAGGAAATAAAATTGCTCAACTAATTCTACACATACTCTGCCTTCAACTTTACCAAACTCTTTCTCAATCAGGTGCCATCTGACCTAAAATTATCCATTAGAAATTCGTGGGAATTTCGTCGAATAGGTTCCCTTTCGACAGAATTTCAATGTATTTTCGATGGAAAATGTCAGTCAGAAATTTCGGGTAGGAAATTTATTCCATCGAAAACGTCGACAGAAAAATTCCATTAGCAATTCCATCGAAAATTTCTGACGAAAAAATTCAGTCGGCAATGTCGTCAATTCCGTTGAAAAATTTTAGTTTACTTTTTTTAAATTGTAATAAATATGTAATTTTACAGCTATTAAAAAATATAATATATCCATAAAAAACTTCCACAACAAAAAATATCCATAAAATACATCTATAATAATAAATGCCTATAAAATCATCCACAAGAATAAATATTCATAAAAACATCTGCAACAATAATATATCAAATGAAAATAAAATCAAGAGAGATCTGTCGCATCGTCCTCTCCATCCCCCTCATGCTTATCATGTACTAGAGGATCCTATATTACAAAAAACTAATATTAGATATATAAATAAAAATAATTTAATTTAATTATTTTTATAAATTTGAAGAAAGAATATATGAACTATTCACTAAGTGAATTTTGAGAATGGTTCTTTAAGCCCCGAGCTAAAACTGAGAATTCGATTTGGATTTCGTCAATTCTCACATGTCACTCTCATCAGCCCGGTCGTGTAGGATTGATCAGCACATCGATCGGATCGATATTTTACATTTTGGACCCCCAACTTGGTATTTTCCTGAGTGTCGAGCTCAAACCGAGAATCTGAGTTGGTTTCTGTCAATTCTCACATGTGACTCTCACCACGCTAATCATTTAGGATCGTTCGGTACGTTGATCGGACATGTATTAAACATTTTGGTCCTTTGAACTTGGTTTCTTATCTTTCTTTACACTAAGTTAATTCTAAGAATGGTTCTTTGAGTGTCGAGTTCAAACTAAGAATCCGATTTGGATTCCGTCAATTCTCACATCTCACTCTCATCACCACGGTCGTGTAGGACCAATCAGCACGTCGATCGGATCAGTATTCCACATTTTGACTCACCAACTTGGTATTTTCTGTACTTTATAATAAGTCAATTGGACAACGGTTCTTTGAGTGTCAAGCTCAAACTGAGAATCTGAAAGGTTCTTTGAGTGTCGAGTTCAAACCGAGAATCCGATTTGGATTTTGTCAATTCTCACATGTTCCTCTCATCACCCCGATCATGTAGTACTGATCAACACATCGATCGGATCAATACTTCACATTTTGGACTTCTGATTTGGTTTTTTTCTTTCTTTATAATAAGTCAATTTGGATAATAGTTCTTTGAGCGATGAGCTTAAACCGAGAATTAATTTGGATTCGATCAATTCTCACATGTCACTCTCACCACCCCGGTCTATCATATAAGGTCAATCCTCACACATCACTCTCACCCCCAAGTTAGTATTTTACTTTCTTCACTCTAAGTTATTTATACATACCATGTTGTAACAATTCTAACTATGGGTTATGAATTACTTAGAAATAATATAAGTCTAAATGATGTGAAATTAAAAATAATAACAAGCACTCACATGAAGGGCATGCGCAGAGATGGATGCTCCTCCCTGCGACAAAATACCAGCCTGAGAGAGAAGCACGCCACCGCCTGTGTAATGCATAGCTCGCTGCTCGTCATCTACTACTGAAGATCAGTATAGAGGAGCGATATCTCCTCGCAAACTATGTCTCCAATCCTGCTCTCTCCACTAGAGGTCATCGTGAATGCACTCGTAGAGGCCGGAGGAGCACTTGAACTCACACACGATGACATCGCTGGAGTAGTGTCCAGGCTATCTCCTAATCCATATAAACAACCCGTTCTTAGTTGGCTCGCTGCCGCCACCCATGGCTCAAGATCCAACTCTGGATGCAACGTGTCATCTGAAGGATCGATAAAAGATGTGGACAAGATCTAGAAGGGGGGGTTGAATAGATCTATGCCAACTAATGCGGAAGCTAAACCAATTTTGAAATACCTTTGAATCAGAGTTAGATTGAAGCAAATTTCACAGATCTGAAGAGAGATAAGTGAGTTAAGCATTGGAGTGTGTAAACAAGTTGATTAGATAGATTCAAACGATCCTATGCATTCATCTAATGAAGAGCAATTCAAACCACAACAGACCAATGCACAGAGATTTTTAGGTGGTTCGGAAATCACACCACGTGACTCCTACATCCACCCCTCACACACAGTGAGGATCCACTAAACAACCTGGGTAACACAACCCACACTGGAGCCTGACAACTCCACAAATGAGTTAGACAACTCACACACTACCTAGAGCAAGACTACTCTAGAATCTGAGCAAGACTGCTCAACTACACAACTTGAGTACGACGACTCAAAACCCTGAGCACAGAGGCTCACAATCACTTGCTAGAACAGAAACAACAAGATCCAGATCCTCTAGCAATGATCTGATCTATTAAGGCCAATTCAAGAAAATTGATGCAATCGATTATGCACATTTCTAAATAGCCAAGAAGAAACAAGAAGACTCAAGACATGAGGTTGACAGTTCTTGTTCTTCAAGAAAACTCCCTTGTAGAGGCAGAATTGGAATGATCTTGATCACTTGAAGTCCCTTGGCCGATGCTCTGCAACTTTGATCTTGGGATCTTCCTTGAGTGCATCACAATTGCTGGCTTCTACTTGATCTGCTCCTTTGAAGTTGATCCTAATGCTTCATGTTGATCAATCTTCGATTCTTGTGCTTGGAGAAGTGTGAATTGTGGATGGAAGCACAGGAGAAGCAAAATAGGGATGAGAGACTCTCTTGCCGCCACAACCAGTTTCTGGAGGCTCTGAGAATATTCTCTTATGGATGGGTGCCCATTAGGAGGGTATTTATACCCTAAAAATCCGAAAGATACCCTTGGGGTACGTGGCACAAGATCCAAGGTTGATCCACCTTCTCCCTAGGGTGCCACGTGTCCAGGAGGAAGTTTAAGTCACAGAGATTCCGGAGTGTGTCGACCTGCCCATGAGGTTGTCGACACACTCTCCCAGACTGGCAAATCAAATCCTTGGGAGAGGTCTCTAGTGTCGACCTGAGATGATTCAGTGTCGACCTTATGTCCAGACAGCAAAACAGCCCTTCTGGGAAGGCTCTCTAGTATCGACCTGATCTCATCTCGTGTCGACCTGCTTTGGCCATCTGAAACACAGGCCTTCTGGGAGAGCCATCTAGTGTCGACCTTCCTGCATTTGGTGTCGACCTGCTTTGCCTATCTGAACAGCAGACCTTCTGGGAAGGCTCTCTAGTGTCGACCTGCCCTGGACTAGTGTCGACACTAGATGATATTTTCTTCACATTTCTGCCTTTGCTCTGAACCATTGTGTCGACACCATTGATGGTTGTGTCGACACTACCTTGGCAAGAAATGTTTGTCCCTGAGAAAATAAACACATAAATCATTAGATAAATATATTATCATGAATATAAATGATAAATGTGCTTGGAAACATGCTTTTTGAATATGTAATTTCAGGTGTGATGTATTTCAAATGTTCCAATAGTTATGCATTAAAATCACAACTTGTCATCATCAAAATGTGAGGAGAAATGTATTATATTCACACTCAACCCAACAATCTCCCCCTTTTTGATGATGGCAACATTGAGTTCATTTGGAATTTGAAATTTTCAATGAAATGTGATTTTAATCATTTTCATTTTCTTTTATTTATATTTGTCAAGGACCTTTGAACATTTTTAGTGACATTGAAATTTATACACATGATAGACACAATGTTACTAGAAATAAGCTATTTTCACACAAGGTCAAGCAGCTTGACAAGCATTCATCACATTCACATTCATTCAAAAGATTTGCAATCACATTAAGGCACAAAAATAGGCACAAAAATTTCTATTCATTTCATTTCATTCATGATGTGAACATTATAATCTTTCAAACAAACTTCTCCCCCTTTGACATTATCAAAAGAATTACATTATTGGGGAGAAGGAGGAGGAGGAATGGGTAACAAAATAGTCTCAATATTCGTTAGCCTCTTTTCCATTGAAGTTAGACTAAACTTCATCTGAGCTTGGATAGTTGAGAGTCTTGTGTGTAGAAGATGCTCCATTCTCTCTGAGTTCTCTGACATGGCAGCTTGAATTGTAGTGAATTCATTTGACATTGGCTGTGATGAAGATGAAGAGCCAGCTGACCAACCAGGCCTATTCAAGACTTTGAATTCCTTCTTGAGTGTAGACATCTCTTCATCAATGTGAGCAGAGAGATTCTTCATGCTCTCCAAGTCATCCACTAAGTGTGCAAATGATAGTCTTGTTTTGGTTATTTGAGAAAGTGTCTCCTTTGTGTTGAAGACATCAGCTTGGGAATTTGCCACAATTCCAAAAAAAAAAACTTCAGGACTGTCCTCCAACTTCTCTTGAACTGGAGGTGTTGGAGAAAATGATGGGATTTCAGGTTCATGGTGCATGGAGGAGGGGGGCTGAAGTTGAGGAGAGTGAGGGGCAATGAAAGGTTCATCAACTTCAGCTGCCACATGAGGCTAATCCTCATTTATGGGAGGCTGGTCCTCATGAACTTGAGGCTGATCCTCTGGAGCTGGAGGCTGTTCCTCTGGAACTGGAGGCTGTTCTTCTTGAACTGGAGGCTAATCCTCCTGAACCATAGGGGCCTCTACTGCAGCTGGCCCTCTCCTACTTGATCACCAACAATCCTAAAGCCCATGAATTTCTGAACATGCTTAAAGCAATAGAGTTGGACTTAGGAATTTTCTCAGACTTTTCATTCTCTAGAGACACACCAAATGATTGAAGACTTGAGTCAAATGGGCTGCATATGGAAGTGATCTATGCAAATCTGCCCTAGTGGTCTCAGAGATAATCTGGTACATGATGACATGGAGGTTTATTTTGATGTCCTTGCTCATACAATACAACACAAACCTTTGAATATCAGTGAGCCTATCTCTCCCACCACCTTGAGGTGTGATGATGGTAGTGAGCATGTGATGAGTAAGCCTCAACACAGGGGGAAAGGTGTTGGTATTGAATTTTGTGACATGGGTTTGCTTAGGATCAGACTCATCTGCAGGCAAACCAGTCATGATGGTATAGGCTTCATGAAGGTTGAATTCAAAGTTGTGGTAGTCTTCTCCTTCATCTGGAATCTTGAAAATAGTGGCTGCTAAGTCTGTTGGCATGTCTATGACAATTCCCTTGACCTTTGACTTGTACCCTTCATCTGTGCATTCCAAATTCTGATAGAATTCTTGGACAAGTCTAGGGTATATGATGCGAATTCTGATATAAAGACTGCCAAGACTGGAATTTGAAGAAATTCAAGACTTCAGGGAATGCAGCAATGAGTTCACTGTCATCCAGTCTACTGCCCTGGGTTTTAGGATGGTCTTCCCGGCACTTAGGGGTTTGGAAGGAGGTTCTTAGAGGGCTGGGAAGACTCTGATGATGAGGATGAAGATGTGGAAGTGGACTTCTTAGAAGCTTCAGGAGAGAATCCAAATTTTTCCTTCTAGGGTACACAGACCGACGACTTGGACCAGAGAGGAAGCCCTACCTCTCTTAGCAAGTGATGGGGATGCAGAGGAGACCCTGGCTGCTTTGCAGGGTCATGGCGACGCTTTGTCTCCTTTCAGTAGGAAGAACATCATCTGCCGAATTGGGCCTTGCCGAAGCCCTTGACTTTGCTCCACGGCGAGGAAGCTGCTTGGTGCCATTGAAGCAGAGTGGAATCGAGGATGTTGAGAGAGAGGAATGAGAGAAGATGGATGGAGATGAGTTGGAGGAGAGAAGAGATGGAAAGGGTTCAAATCGCCTGCCGAAAACCAGGAGAATGGCGACCGTCGGGTCGACCTGGAGAAGAAAAGGGGGTTTTGGATAACCTACCCCGCAGGAACAACACGCGCTTAACCGGCGCCCACGGTTTAATTGAGTCTGGCAGGGGGTCAGGTCGACACTAGAGGAGGTGAGTGTCGACCTGAGTGAAAGTGTGTCGACACTAGATGGAGTAGTGTCGACCTGGCCTGATGAAAGTTTTGGATTTGAGTATGGAAAAATTATGTGACTTTTGGGACATCTTTATAATGATAAGCAATGGGTGGAATAATCATTTCAAGGATATTTAAGAGACTAAAAAATTCATTTGTTAAATTTTGCAAAAATTCAACACAATTCAAGTTTTACACAATATCCAACAGGATATGAGCATTCAGTGACTTGAGTCATTAAAATGATAATTTGAGGGATATAAAACATTTAACAATCAACTACACACTACCATATTCTTCAATTCCAAAGAAATAAAAAAAATCTTTTAGACTGAAAACAAGTGTGTTGAAAATAAACAACCTTTTAAGAACAACTTGATGATGGATAAAATGATTCTTTTAAAACAATTCTCCAATGATATAAACATTTTTGTTTTTGAAACAAACTATCAAATGAGATACATCTTGTTCACTCAGAACTAATGTTTTTCACACACTATAGTCCCTAGATACTAAAGATTTATCCATTATCAAGTCTCAAAGGGGTAAATGATGACCTTTTGACATGAAATATACGTTTTTTAGACGCAATATTTCCAGTTACTCAGTCATCATCAAAAAGGAATAGGACATATTTATTTTGCTTTTCATTTATTTTTGATTTTGAACCCCTTTGAACAGAGATAGCATTAGTGCCTCATGACATACATGGCACTTCATTCATTGTGAAGGTGTGCAGTTTCTCAGCACATATGCCATTGCTCTGTTGAATTGACAATTTTGGAGATTTTTGATAAAAAAGACATCATCTATATCCAACATCAATTGCAAACAAAAAACATGTTTAGATGAAAAGCACACATAGTCCTTCAGTCTTTGAAAGAAATCTGAATTTCTATAGTTTTGAAGAATATAGGTGAGAGTTGACAAATGAATATAGTAGATCACTCAAAGGATCATTTTGAGACTCTAGACACCTGAATGAGGACATCATGCAAGGAATTGATGTAATGCAAGAAAAGTTGTGAATTTTTCAAAAGAGATGACTTGTGAATTCTCTAGCTCCCCCTGAGATGAGGATTTCAACCACTTTTCATCAGAATAAAGATAGGCAAGTTTTTGAAATCAGGAAAGATTCTCTTTAAACAATAAAAGCTCCCCCTCAATAATTGCATTTTCATTTCTTGGTACTTGGCGGAGACACATACTCTCGCATAGTGAAAGTGTCCAGACAAGCAGAACTTGTCCTTCTTCAAATCACCATTTGATATACCAAGAAGTTCAACACAATGTGAGTTGAAGAGTTCATTGTCAAAAAGAAATAGAAGTGAAATAGAGAGAGATATGATCATATGAATCAAGGAAGCAAATGAATATGATGATGCAAAGAACTCCCCCTCAGATATGCCTAACACTCAACCCAATCCTAATGGACATTTACAAAGACCAAGTTCTCTCCTTAAGGATGAGAATCTACTGTCAGGAAGGGGTTTTGTGAAGATGTCAGCAATTGTTTTTCAGTTTCTATGAAGTGGAGTTCAAATGATTTCTTTGCTACCTCATCTCTCAAGAAATGATGCCTAATTTCAATATGCTTGGTTCTGGAATGCTGAATGGGGTTTTTAGACAGATTTATTGCACTTGTGTTATCACAAAGGATGGAAACACAACCTAACTCTTGGTTGTAATCAAGAAGTTGATGTTTCACCCAAAGAATTTGAGTTCCACATCTACCTGCTGCAACATACTCAGCCTCTGCAGTAGACAGAGCAACTGAATGTTGCTTCTTAGAAGCCCAGAGATTAGGCACCCACCTAAGTACAAACACAAGCCACTTGTGCTTTTTCTATCTAATTTACAACCAGCATAGTCAGCATCACAATAGGCAATCAAATCTAACTTGCAATTAGCAGGATACCAAATTCCTAAATCACATGTTCCAACAAGATATTTGAAAATTCTTTTAACAGCTAACATGTGACTTTCTTTAGGATTAGATTGAAATCTAGCACACAAACACACACTAAACTGAATATCAGGTCTAGAAGTTGTAAGATAAAGTAGAGAACCAATCATACCTCTGTAGGTCTTTGGGTCTACTGACTTACCATGAGAGTCTTCTTCTAGCTTAGCATTAATGGCAATTGGTGTGTTTGAATGCTTGAGGTTCTGAAAGTCAAACCTTTTCAAAAGTTCTTTCACATACTTGGTTTGACTGATGAAAATTCCCTCATGGTTTGGTTAACCTGCAATCCCAAGAAAAACTTTAGATCTCCCATTAAACTCATTTCAAATTCATTTTTCATTTGATTTGAAAATTCATTGCACAGGCTTTTATTGGTTGATCCAAATATTATGTCATCAACATAAATTTGGACTGCAATTATTTCCTTTTTGACTATTTTTGTGAACAAAGTTTGATCAACATTACCTCTAGAGTATCCTTTTTCAAGCAAAAAGGAACTCAAACGGTCATACCAAGCTCTTGGAGCTTGTTTAAGACCATAGAGAGCCTTATGAAGCTTGAAAACATGGTTAGGATGTTTTTCATTTTCAAATCCAGGAGGTTGTTCAACAAAAACATTTTCCTTGATATATCCATTTAAAAATGCACTTTTAACATCCATTTGATAAACTTTGAATTTCATGGAGGATGCAAAAGCAAGGAAAATCCTAACTGCTTCTAGTCTAGCTACAGGGGCATATGATTCTTCAAAGTCAATTCCAAACTCTTGATTGTACCCCTTTGCAACTAGCCTAGCTTTATTTCTTATGACTTGACCAGATTCATTCAGTTTATTTCTGAAGACCCATCTAGTGCCAATGACTGTTTGGTCACTAGGTCTAGGTACTAATTCCCATACTTGATTTCTTTCAAATTGATGAAGTTCATCATGCATGGCATTAATCCAATCAGAACTTGATAAAGCTTCATCAATTGACTTTGGTTCAATCTGGGAAATTAGAGCTAGTGGGTCTCTTCAATAGCATGCAGGAATGAAGATCTAGTCCTAACTCTATCATGCAAATTGCCAACAACATTATCTAATGGGTGATCTCTCAAAATTCGATGTTCAGAATTACCTGTTGAGGGGTACTTAAATCTGGAGCAATGTTACCTGATCCACTTGAAGATGGTGAATTGGTGTTCAAGTTCTCACCAATGTCTTCAAGCTCCTCAACAGTTGGTGAAGAGTCCACAATGAAATCATCCTCTTCACTGTCTTGAATTTTCCTGCAAGATTTAGAATGTTAGTTGAAAAGGAATTTTCATCAAAAATAAGTGTGGAGATTCTTCAACATTTTTGTTTTTGAGAATGTACACTCTGAAAGCTCTTGACACTTCTGAATAACCAAGGAAGATGCTTCCTGACTCTTAGCATCAAACTTGTCAAGATTTTCTTTATTATTGTTGTGTACATAACATTTGCACCCAAAGATTTTGAAGTAAGAAACAGTTGGCTTTTTGTTTTTCAATAATTCATAGGGGGTTTTTCTGATTTTTGGTCTGATCAAAGCTCTATTCAGAATGTGATTTGTTGTGTTTACAGCTTCAGCCCAGAAGGATTTGGGCAAATTGCTTTCTAAGAGCATGGATCTAGCCATTTCCACAAGAGTTCTATTCTTTCTTTCCACAACTCCATTTTGTTCTGGAGTTCTTGGTGAAGAAAACTTGTGGAATATTTGAAGTTCAGCACATAATCAGAAAAGGATTGGTTTTCAAATTCACCCCCATGATCAGTCAAAATATTTTTGATTTTATATGAAAAGTTTGTTAGGGCAGTGGTACAGAATTTCCTGAACTCAAGGCAAGTTTCACTTTTGTGGGACAAGAAGATAACCCAAGTAAATCTAGTAAAATCATCAATGATTACAAATCCATATCTCTTGCCACTTAGACTTAGAACCTTGTTGGGCCAAAAAGGTCCATGTGAAGTAGTTCTAGTGGCCTAGATGTGAGTACCTCATTGAAGTTCTTAAAAGATTTCCTGGTTTGTTTTCCTTGGGCACAGATCCCACAAACTTGATTTTCAATGTTTGAAAAGGATTCAGGAAGACCCTTAACCAGATTCAGCCTTAACAATTTATTTAAAGTTCTGAAACTTGCATGGCCAAGTCTTTTGTGCCAAGTCCATGCAATTTCATCTTTATTTGCAACAAAGCAAAGATTTTCAGAAAAGTTTTTATTAAGGTCAATCATGTAAACATTGTTTTCCCTTTTTCCACAAAATTTTATTTTATCAGTTGATGAATCAATGATCTTACAGAATTGGATTCAAACACAACTTTGTGACCTTTGTCACATAGTTGGCTAATACTTAGCAAATTGTAATCAAGACCATCAACTAATAAAACACTATCAACAGAGTTTGAGGAAGTTTGACCAACCTTTCCAGATCCAATGATCTTTCCTTTATTTTTACCTCCAAATGTTACTGAACCTCCCTCCTTCTCTAGCAGGAAAGAAAATTTAGCTCTATCCCAGTCATATGTCGTGAACACCCACTGTCAAGGAACCACACATTTGAATTGGGTGCACGACCTTCCTGCAAAAACAATTAGTGGAGAGAAGATTTTGGTACCCAAACAGAGTTGGGACCATCAGAAAGTTTGGACAATGTTATCAAATCTTTTCTCACCCAAATTTACTTGTTTTTTATTTTGTTTTATTACAGTGGTGTTCTCTGTCTTTTTCACTTTCTTCTTCTTTTGGGATGAAAACACCAGTGTTTTTGTTTTTGGTAGGAGGGGAAGTTTTCATTTGAGCATGAGAGTTTAGATGAGGAGGTGGAATCCAAGGATTTTGTTGGTACATCAGAAAATTTGGATAGAAGAATTGGGGATGATACCAACATGGGTTGTAATGCCATTGGTTCCAATCAGCTTGATAACTTGTCTTGGAAGTCCAAGTTTCTTCATGAATGACTTCCTTTGACTTTTTCTTATTTTTCAAATTTTTATTTGAATTTTTGATTTTGTTGTTTTTCTTTGTTGGTGTTGAGCAGGTCGACCTCACTTGTCTGGTGTCGACACAACAGCCACAGAATCCTTCTTCTTGTGGACTGGTGTCGACCTGTCAGGTGACTGTGTCGACCTGGTTGCTTGCTTTGTTTATGAGTTTTGGAATTTTTGGAGTTTTGCTTGATGTTTGTTTTATTTCTGTGTTCTCAAGACTAGGGCCCTTAACAAATTTAATTAGTGGTGCTTTATCCTTCTTTTCACCAGATTTGTCTTTCTTAGGTTTTTGTTTGTCAAACCCTAGTCCATGAGAGATTGATTTCATATTTGTTCCCAGCAAGGCCTCCAGATTATCTTTACCATTTGTGAATGTTTCAATAACTTCATCTTTTTGTTTTAGCTGGTTTTCCAAGATTTTGATTTCTCCAATCTTTTGTTGTTTATCTTGGTTCTCCTTTTCCAGCTTTTCAGATAATTCTTTGAATTCATTGGTGGCCTTTTGAGAAGCTAGCTTAAGTTCATCAATCAAATTCAGAAGATTTTCTTTTTCTTCATTCATTCAGTTCTTACTTCATTCTCTAGTTCACAAATTCTTTTGTTTGAAGATTGGTTATGATAAATATTTTCAATTTTCTTTTTGAGATGCTTATTTTCTTTCCTCATTTCAGTATATTTTTCAACTAATTCAGCATAAGCATCCTGCCAATCTTCAACAGAAAAATCTTCAAAAGATGTGCTTACCTTTCCATCTGAGCTGTTTGCCATGAAGCAAATCTCCTCGCTTTCAGAGCTTGAGGATTTTTCTTCTTCTTCTTTTCACTTGTGTCCTCATCAGACCAAGTGGCTACCATGGCCTTCGGCTTCTTGAATTTGTGAATCTTCTTGTGCTTCTCCTTCTTGTTTTCAGGACATTCTCCCTTCATGTGTCCTGGTTTGTTGCACCTGTAGCAGATGACAATTTCGTCAGATTTTTTATTCTTGTTAAGTTTGCATTAGAAAAGGATGTGTTTCTTTTACCTGATGAATATTTCTTTTTACCAGAAATTTTCCTTTTCTATATTTCAAGAATTTTTTGAATTGCCTGGTCATGAGGGCAATTCATCCTCATTTGACTCAGACTCATCAGAACTGGTTTTATCCTGACTTTTGTCTTGTTACTAGATGAGGCCTTTAATGCTACTGGCTTGGTTTTGATTATGTGTTCTTCATTTCTCTTTAAGTTGATTTCATATGTCATTAAGATCCTATTAATTCATCCAAAGAGATTTTGGACAGATCTTTAGAATCTTCAATAACAGTGGCCTTTGTGTGCCAAATTGAAGAGAGAGAACGTAGAATTTTTCTTACCAAGTCAGCATCAGTATAGTCCTTACCTAAGGCCTTTAGTCCATTGACTATGATCATGAACCTGGCAAACATTTCAGAGATTGTCTCATTAGACTTCATCATGAACAATTCATATTCAAAGAGCAATGTATGTTTGCCTAATACTCTTTGGGGTGAACAGCACATTGAATCATGTTCATGGCACTATAATTCAATGTAGCTCTTCTTATTGTTCCCTAGTCCAGGTTTCTCCTCTCCCTGGTTTCATAGGGACCTACTTCCACTACTTTCCAGATTTCATAATTTTGGGCCCTAAGAAACACTTGCATTCTATTTTTCCAATAAGAATAGTCCGTTCCATTAAAGAATGGTGGCCTATTTATGGAATGACCCTCAGCTATGAATCCTCTGGAATCCATTTAATTAAACAGATGGTGCAAAGAAGGAAACACTCAGCAAAACAAACAAGCAAGCAATCAAGCAACACAGAACACTCAGAACTACTCAGATCAGATCAGATCAAGTGTAAACCCGCTCTGATACCAATTGAAGGATCGATAAAAGATGTGGACAAGATCTAGAAGGGGGGGTTGAATAGATCTATGCCAACTAATGCGGAAGCTAAACCAATTTTGAAATACCTTTGAATCAGAGTTAGATTGAAAGCAAATTTCACAGATCTGAAGAGAGATTAAGTGAGTTAAGCAATTGGAGTGTGTAAACAAGTTGATTAGATAGATTCAAACGATCCTATGCATTCATCTAACGAAGAGCAAATTCAAACCACAAACAGACCAATGCACAGAGATTTTTAGGTGGTTCGGAAATCACACCACGTGACTCCTACATCCACCCCTCACACACAGTGAGGATCCACTAAACAACGGGTAACACAACCCACACTGGAGCCTGACAACTCCACAAATGAGTTAGACAACTCACACACTACCTAGAGCAAGACTACTCTAGAATCTGAGCAAGACTGCTCAACTACACAACTTGAGTACGACGACTCAAAACCCTGAGCACAGAGGCTCACAATCACTTGCTAGAACAGAAAACAAGATCCAGATCCTCTAGCAATGATCTGATCTATTAAGGCCAATTCAAGAAAATTGATGCAATCGATTATGCACAATTTCTAGAATAGCCAAGAAGAAACAAGAAAGACTCAAGACATGAGGTTGACAGTTCTTGTTCTTCAAGAAAACTCCCTTGTAGAGGCAGAATTGGAATGATCTTGATCACTTGAAGTCCCTTGGCCGATGCTCTGCAACTTTGATCTTGGGATCTTCCTTGAGTGCATCACAATTGCTGGCTTCTACTTGATCTGCTCCTTTGAAGTTGATCCTAATGCTTCATGTTGATCAATCTTCGATTCTTGTGCTTGGAGAAGTGTGAATTGTGGTATGGAAGCACAGGAGGAAGCAAAACAGGGAGGAGAGACTCTCTTGCCACCACAACCAGTTTCTGGAGGCTCTGAGAAGGTTCTCTTATGGATGGGTGCCCATTAGGAGGGTATTTATACCCTAAATATCCGAAAAAAACCCTTGGGGTACGTGGGCACAAGATCCAAGGTTGATCCACCTTCTCCCTAGGGTGCCACGTGTCCAGGAGGAAGTTTAAGTCACAAGATTCCGGAGTGTGTCGACCTGCCCATGAGGTGTGTCGACACACTCTCCCAGACTGGCAATCAAATCCCTGGGAGAGGTCTCTAGTGTCGACCTGAGATGATTCAGTGTCGACCTCATGTCCCAGACAGCAAAACAGCCCTTCTGGGAAGGCTCTCTAGTGTCGACCTGATCTCATCTCGTGTCGACCTGCTTTGGCCATCTGCAAAACAGGCCTTCTGGGAGAGCCATCTAGTGTCGACCTGCCTGCATTTGGTGTCGACCTGCTTTGCCTATCTGAACAGCAGACCTTCTGGGAAGGCTCTCTAGTGTCGACCTGCCCTGGACTAGTGTCGACACTAGATGATCTTTTCTTCACATTTCTGCCTTTGCTCTGAACCATTGTGTCGACACCATTGATGGTTGTGTCGACACTACCTTGGCAAGAAATGTTTGTCCCTGAGAAAATAAACACATAAATCATTAGATAAATATATTATCATGAATATAATGATAAATGTGCTTGGAAACATGCTTTTTGAATATGTAATTTCAGTGTGATGTATTCACATGTTCCAATGGTTGGCATTAAAATCACAACTTGTCATCATCAAAATGTGAGGAGAAATGTATTATATTCACACTCAACCAACATCATCCCCATACTTCTCATCATCTATCTGTCATATGACTCCTAATAAATAAAGTGAAAAGATATAACTCTCATATTATTTTTTTCATATTTAAACTTTGCAATCGAGCGAGCACTCTCGCTAACAAATACATTAGTCTCCCTCCTCTTATGAGTCCTTTCAAACACCTCGCGAATGAGGGGGGACGCTGAAGCTCTTAAGTTTGTTTAAAATTCATACAAAATTAGGATATATATTAATAATGTATTAATCAATGATAAAGGTTCTGATCATTTTGTCTCTGTGGGTCAAAATAAACACGACCCCTTTATGCAATTTTTTTTGGTTGCACGGCGCGATTAGCTTTGGCTGCCTGGGACTTTTCTTGCCTTTGAGGATCAGCCCATCTATCACAAAGGGGCTCCCAATACTCCCTCCTCATACACCTCGGGCCATACTCCTTCCACATGTTTAGATCCTGGATGCCAGAAAGTTTTGTCACCCTATCCCGGGCATCCCACATTGTCTTTCTATAATTGGTCTAGGCAGTAGCTTCCCATACATGTCGTGCTCGCGGGACATCCTCTTCTCTCTTGAACTCATACTGGCACTGTAAGGAAATTAAATATACTAGTCAATATCGTGAATGACAGAGATGAGAAAGACATGACTTAAAAGATTAAAGTTTATACTGTGAACATGTCGAACAATAAATCCTAAACGCCCATCAGAAATTGTCGAGAAGAGAATACAGGGCCGGGAACATGCGTCTAAAAGAGAGATGTAATATAACGGAAGCCCCACCCGAGACCATCCAAATGGGACAATTCAAGACTTTGAGTTAGATATATATGTTCTCATCAAAACAGTGAGAACATAGACATCAATCCCGAAGTCTTGAACATGCAGGTTCATTGACACGAGCTTAACACCTCTTCTAAAGTGCGTGTAATGTTAGGTTGCATCCACGCACCTCATCTCACATAGAATAACCTAAGTAATTAAATAAAATCCTATTTTAAAAAATCTACTCATTGATATGCATACATACATCAAACAAAACAACACATAATTTAAAGAATATTTAAATAAAAAACTTCTAACATGCATCGATGAATTAAATAACATAGAATTAACTCAATGCTGATGTATTAACATATTAAGACATTAAGATAGATCCATCACCATTACTATCAAAACATTGACATGCAAGCAAGAGTAGGGGATGATAAAGACATTAGTGCAACACTTCAATTAACAGTATGAACATTATAAAAATTGAACTAAAATAATAAAATAAGAATAGAAAAAAAAAAGAAACGATGAACTTCAAGCACCATCATGTTTAACAAAGGGCATGTATCATTGACAAATTTCATAGGGTCTGAACAAATAGTTGTTTAACAAAGGTCCAGGAGGGGGGCGACGAGGGGATTGGGTGTAGGGGAGGGGTATGCCTGGCCAAGGGGTGGTCGAGACGGGGAGGGGGGACACGGGAGGGGGACTGGGCGCAAGGGAGGGGTAGATTGAGAGAGTCAGATAAAGGTGGAAAGGAGGGACCGGAGAGACAGGGGGCTACACGGAGGGGAAAGGGAGTCACTGGGAGAGGGAGGGGCTGTAGGGAGGGGGGAGGGGTTTACCGGTGGAGGCAGTGGCACAAACGTGGTGGTAGGCGATCGGTGATGGTGCGAATGATCGGAGGAGATGGCATGGGCAATCAGAGGCGATGGCGGCCGCACTGGCGGGAGGTGAGGGGGAAGGGGTTTACTGGAAGAGGCGGCGGCTCAGACGAGGCAGCTGGCAACTAGAGACGGTGTGGACGACCAAAGGTGGTGGCGTTCGCAACCAGAGGCAAGGACCGCTCCAGTGGCAGGAGGTGACGAGAGAGAGAGAGAGAGAGAGAGAGAGAGAGAGAGAGAGAGAGAGAGAGAGAGAGAGAGAGAGAGAGAGAGAGAGAGAGAGACTAGGTTTGGGGAGGGAAGCGCGGGATGGGAAATAGTTGGGAGATTTTTGACAACTATTTTCGACGGAGTAAATTCCATTGACATTTCCGACGGATATCTAATGGAAAAAAATCCGTCAGAATTTTCGACGAATTTGTCGATGGAATTATTCCATCAGTAAAGTCACGTTTTCTTGTGGTGTATAAATCTTACTGGGTGTAAGCTCATTACGTTACTTAACCTTTTTCAGATAGTGAAGATGAACTATTGAAAATAGAAGGGGATGGACAGGAGTGATTGAGTGTCCCAATCATTCCGAAGAGATGGAATAGAGCCTTATGGATTATGTAGTTGTTTTTCATTTGAGTCTATTATGTTGTTTGAACATTGGGCCCTATGTTTGGCTCTAACGATTGATGGTTGTAATAGGAAGCTATTATTTGAAAATAATAATAGTACTCACTTGATAGTGTCATTATTTTCTTTATTTTACTTCGATTATTTATCCAATATAACCGTGCATTCTGATATTCCGCATCGGGACGTGACAGACTTTGTGCCCGATCTCCGACCAAGATAGATTGCTCGGTCTAGACATTAGGTCTGACCCCTTGTGTATGCCAAACAATCCAGCTCGGCCCGGACTAGAGAACAATCATTTCCCTATAAATACATATGTTTCCATTTGGATTGGACCACCTTAACTTGTGTATTTGTGTTTAGGACCCCACCTCTCAGGACCACCAATGTGTCTTCTTTTTATTGGGGGAACTATTGCATCAATAATATGCAATACCATCTTATTGATTCCATTTAATGCATCCCCAACAACTAGGAGCTGGCTTGAATTATATAATTCTGAAGGTTAACCATCTATCTACTTCGTGGAAATTTTAACCGAGTAGCAATAAGTGTTAATTAGTATGTTGTAAGTTGTAACATATCACAATTTGGGGCAATTTAAGATCCTTATGTTTGATAAGTGGCAATTAGGGCTGTCAATGGATCCACAAGATCCAGAAACCCGATCCGAGTCCAAAATTTAAGTTGGATTCGGATCAGATTTTTTGACCCGAAATTGGCCTTTTCTCCTAATCTGGGTCGAACATTTCTGATCCGAAATGGTTGATTCTGGGTCAAAATTTTGGGGCATCGGTGTCCTGATCCGAAGATGCAAAAGCGACGAAGAAACGTCAGCCCCTACTCCTCCTCGCACCAGCCTAGCCCTCTCTACTCTGCCTTCCCCAGCCCCGCCCTTCATCTCCTCCTCCTTCCCCAGCCACTCCAAGCACGACAGCTCCAATGGCAGTGGCGCCCCCTACCTCGACCCCTCCTCCTACCTCCTCCCCTTCCTCCACAGCCTCCCCTCCCTCCCGTCCATTCGCATCTCTAAGAATGCCCCCGTCACGCCGCCCCTCTTCTCCCCAACCTCCTCCGCCGCCGCGCCGCCGAAGCTGAAGATGCCCGACTGGGAGTACGCCGCCCTCCGCTCGCCTGTGTTCACGGAATCCGCCCCCGTCAGCCCCACAGTTTCTATGACCACAACATCGTCGCCCTCACGTCCATTGTCTAGCTGCTCCTTGAGCCTACACCCTTTCAACCATGCCCACGGACGCTCTTCTTGCTCGAAGGAGTCCCCTCACTGCCTCCGCCCTTCTGGTTCTAGATCCCACATAACCACCCCCCGTTACCTTCACCGTCTTTCCCAAAGAACGATTCCCATCCTCCGCACGCCCCGCCGACCCTCCCCCCTCCCTCCGTGACGCCTCCCACAAACGCCAATCCAGACACCCAAGTACTTAGCATAGATCAGTTAGAGAGCAAAACCCAGCGACGTGTCCAGCCCCATCTCACCCGCGACCAAACCCCACGACTCCGCGGCCGTCACCGACCGGTACCCGCCCTTCCCCCTGACGGCGCTGTAGAGGCGGAACAAGTCCACTGTCCGGCCATTGCCCAACATGGCGGGGAAGGGTCGGACCACGCTCTCCCCCTTTCAAGGGTTCTCCTCGAAGAGAAGATACACGGTCCGCTCAAAAAAGGTGCCCATCTTCTCTGGGCTCAGCCCAGCCTCACTGTCGCTGGGGGCGTCGAGATCCAGGCAGAACCGCGGGGTGGAAGGAGAGGATCCAACCCGGATCCAAAAATTGATTTCGGATCTTAATCCGAATCCAAAAATACACTTAAATTTGGATCCAGATCGGATTCAGATCTTCTGGATTCAGATTCGGATCTTCAAAGATCTGACCCGGATCTGACCCATTTACACTGCTAGTGGCAATGGAAGAGGGAATATCTCGAGACTCTCAAGAGGCCCATCATAGTAGCCTTATTTAAGGCACATGTGGTACTCAATTTAAATAATAACACACATAGAAGAAAGGGAAAAGAGTTTAAATAACTCTTTTTCTACTCGTAATTTTAACACATCAATTAATATGTATTACAATATTTTTTGAGAAATAATTTGCACTCGGCCACTAGATGTGTCAGGCGTCCAACCACAAATACAAATAAAGTGCAATTACTGTCAGCATAGCAGTAAGCTCACACCTACTTATGTCTACACGTGTAAGTAATCTGATGCAAAGTATTTCTCATACTCTTTTTATGAAAGCCACTATACTTTTTCCATCAGATGTTGCCACAGGGCACAAGCCCCTTTGACCTCTCTTCCTTGCATCCCAGACGTTTACAATCTGTGTCTCTTCTAACTTATACTCTCCCAAATCTCAAGGCAACCACCCTACATACTTTTTATCTCCAACCAAAACATAATATTTTGAATTTTCATATACTAAAAGTCTATAATAGAGAAAACAATTAATATGTGTGTTGCGAAGAACTTAGTCAGGATTCACAACACACCAAACTTCTAAAAGGGGGTGTTTTATATTTGAGACACACCAAACAACAACTAAATTTGAAATAAAGATGGATTTTAGAGTCAAGCTTAATTTTATTTTGTTATGTTATGGCATCATCTCATTTATATTTTTCTCAACATTATATTGGGTTCGTTATTGGAACATTAAACAAGAAAAATTTGAAACATTTAAACTTGTTTAATCTAAGAATGAAGCCTAACTCAAGTTCTAATGTGTCCGGAGCCATTTTATTGAGCTCTTGTCTTCCCATGTTCATTAGAGTATTTTATTGGATAAGTAACTTCGATATATCAAATCTTGTTGTATCTAATTAAGCATGGAGCGATCTGATTTCACAAGAAATCCTACGAATTCTCTTGGCCCGAAATTTATTTTTGACTCCTAATTAAATATGATTATATTTATTCGATAAGACAGTGTAAAGAATAATTATAGCAGCCCATGTGGCATGAAGATTCTATTATTTTTTGCTTGTCTTGACTGCTATTGTGACGGTCCTCGTCGTTCAAACCCGTTAACCCAATAACGGATCTGATCCGACTCTGCCTCCCGCAAACAGGCCGAAGCCTTGCAAGGGATATCAACACACATGTCCGTAAAAATATAAAAGAACACACTGAATATATATAAGATTGCACATCTCACACATATCTACATGAAGTTTACATAGCCAAGTCCCAACAAAAGTTAAATATATAGTACAATAGCCTGGGGCATACCCTAAGGCAAAACGAAAAGGAAATTACACCGCTGGAGGCGTGGACCCAACTCTGCTGCGATGCGGCTTTGAACTAGAAGACAGATGCGTACCCTCCTCTCTCCCTCACCTGAAAGGAGTAGGGGTGAGCCTCACAAGTCACTAGCTCAGTAGGGAAACTCCTCAGAAGCAGAAACAACACTAAACATGTGAGAAACAGGAGTAAAAAAACTATATAAACAGAACTATCTAAGCATGGAGCTACAACAGCAATTAAATAAATAATGCTAAGCTAACAAGATGGATTTAACTTCCTTAAATAAACAGAAAACCAAGCTCATAAGTACGAGCTAAAGAAGGGTAACGCCAAACACGAGTCACGAAGATTGGTTCGCGACACCAGCTACCTACCCGGACAAGCAACACAGGTCTACCTCTCAGCCTCGTAGCCAAGGACGAAGGGTCCAGCTGCCACTCCACCTCAATAGAGCCAACAAACTGTGGAGACCAAACTACACCACAACTGCAGCCCACACTATTGCAGCTCCATGCCTGGCATCTTTAAGGACTCTGGCTCGAGTTCCCTAAAGTGAGACACTAGAAACAGGACTAGCTGATGACTAGTACATCTACCGGTGTCCGTCCCCCAACCAAGAGCACGCTACAAGCGACGAAGAACAACCACAACACATGAGTCGTTGTCCCACTGTCGTCTTTCCCTCAGCCAGATGTACAACTCAAGCAAAGGAGTGAGGGTGTCTAGGAAGACAACACAGACCTCGTCGGTACTCACACTGTACCGGGACAAACCTTGAGCACCACGTGTCTGGCTCACAAAGAACTTGGGGTACCCGACTCGAGAGGTAACCACGGAAGGCGTCGTATTACCCGACTTGCCACGTATGCACAAACCATGCAAACTCGGCATTCTCAATCACAACTCGTGTCAATGCACCTCTTACAACCCATAACACATAAATTAACAGTCACACAGATCCATAGCTGGAAACAACTCATGGCACTATGTTGTCAAGCCAAGGGTCAGGTGGCTGCCTTCTAAAACATGATGTACACAGATGTCACCATTTAAAGGCCAAATCACGATGGTGTGAACCATCGTCTTAAAGACTGAATCACGATTGGCCATGTCGTCACGTTCAAAACGTGACTACTGGTTCCGTCACCTTTTCAGTCAAGAAACCCCACCCTGACCACCATTCTGGAAAACACACAAACCACCATGTATAATGATAAAAGTTGCATATTTGCCTTCAAATAAAAGCCTACACATTCTTGTTACTCATCTTAACTCATTCCATACATTAAACACCTTAATCATGATCCATTTAACCCAAAAATGAGTAGAATTCCCCTACCACACGAGGAACACAAAGAACGCGAAGAACAACGTTGCTTGGCATTTCCCGCACTCCGAACAACCTCCTTGCGAAAGTAACACGCCAATCCGCATGCCTCAAATGCCGAATCTCCCGGAATTCCCCACAGCAATCCCTCCCTCGATCGAACGGTGTTTCCTGCACTATTGGCCAGGGTTCGGCCAACACAATACACAGACAAAATCGCGACGGGTCGTGCCGTCACGTTTAAATCACGACATGCATGGCCGTCGCATTTAAAACGCGATGTCCCTGCATGCGACACACAGCGCGCATGCAGACACGCACCCAAGGAAAAGGTGACTAAATCGCGACGGGAAGGGTGGTCACGTTTACAAAATTCGACACCTGTGTTGGTCGCATTTATGGAAAGTGCACCAGAGGTTGGTTGGGCTTGGATTTCCGGCCCCCAACTCTACACAACATGTTCAAGCAACCAAAAATACCACTACTGGGCCATACACTTGCCACCAAACCCATTAAACTGTAATATGATAAATCACTACGTTATATTACTATCATCTAAAAAGAAATTTCGCCCTCAAAATCTAGAAGAAGGTCTAACATACAATCCACAATTAATCAAGCATGGTACTATCATCTAAAAAAATTGAAAGCTTACTTAAACAAGTATGGATACGCTTTGTACATTTTCTTGCCAACTCCTATGTATCCTCTCCTCCTTGCCTGTTCTCCTATCTGATCTTTACCAACTCTATTTCCTTATTTCTCAACTTTTGTGTTCTTCAGCCTATAATCTATACTAGATATTCCAACATTGACATATCTAGCTTTAAATCATCTCGGGCATAGCTAACTACTTGTTTTGGGTCTTGGATATACCTTCTCAGCATGGAGACATGAAAGACATCGTGTGCATCTATAAAGTCTGCCAGGAGGTCTACTCTGTATGCTATTTCCCCAATTCTTTCAGAAATTTTGAAGGGATCCATGTACCTTAGACTTACCTTACATTTCTTGTTGAACCTTAGAACACCTTTTGTGGGAGAAACTCTAAAAAATACATAGTCACCAACCTCAAATTGTAATGGTCTACGTCTAGTGTCTACATAGCTCTTCTGGCAACTCTAGGCTGCTTGCAACTTTTCCTTTATGAATTCGACCATTTTTGTACATTGTTGAATCAACTCTAGTCCCATAACATGTCTCTCTCTGACTTTATGCCAATTCAAAGGTGTTCTACATGGTCTGCCATATAAAGCCTCACACGATGCCATCCCGATACTCTCATGATAGCTGTTATTGTATGCAAATTCTACTATTCTCAGATGGTGCTCCCAGCTACCTCTCCATACTAGGCATCAAGCTCGCAACATGTCTTCTATAATCCTGATAGTCTTTTCAGTCTGCCCATCTGTCTGAGGATGATACGTTGAGCTGTACCTCAATTCGGTGCCAACTACCCATTGTAGACTCCTCTAGAAACCGGATGTAAACCTTGGATCTCTATCTGAAACAATTGTCACTGGGATACCATGCGATGGTACTATCCTGTCCACATACATTCTAGCCAGCCTATTCATTGTCCATGACATGCTCACAGCTAATAGCCTGCACACCTTAGTCAATTTGTCAACTAATACCCAAATGTCATTATGCCCTGATGTCGTCCTGGGTAAACCTACCACAAAGTCCATAGCAATATCATCCCACTGCCATTGTGGGATAGATAACGGTTGTAGTAGTCCTCCTGGTCTTTGGTGTTCCACCTTCACTTGTTGGCAAATCAAGCATCTTGTAATAAACTCTACTATTTCTCTCTTTATATGCGGCCACCAAAAGTGCTTCTTCAAATCTTGGTACATGTTTGTGCTTCCTGGATGGATGGTATACCTGGATCTGTGTGCCTCTTCCAATACCTTCTGTTTTACCTCTGCTTCCGCTGGAACATATAATCTGCCCTTAAGCCTAACCACACAGTCATTATCAATTGTGACACCTTCCATTTTTACAATCTCTGCTAGATTCTCATCGGTCCTCTGGGCTTCCACTATCTGCCAATACACTAATGGTTCAATTGCACTACTAGCCAACACTGGTCGTTGTTGATTATTTTGAACAAATAGAGAATTTTCTGCTATTTCCTCATATAGTTTACGTCCTTTGATCATCATCTGGCTCAAGACTGTCTTTCTGCTCAATGCATCTGCCACTACATGGCCTTCCCAGGGTGATAGGCCAAACTGAAATCATAATCTTTCAGGTATTCCATCCACCTACGCTGTCGGAGATTCAAACCCTTCTGGGAGTAAATATACTTCAAACTTTTATGATCTGTAAAAATCTCAAACCTCTCACCATATAAATAATGCCTCCATAATTTCAAAGCAAAGACCACAGCTGCCAATTCTAAATCATGGGTTGGATAGTTCTCTTCTGGCCGCTTCAAATGCCTAGACGCATAAGTTATAACCTTTCCATGCTGCATTATATTGCTCCAAGTCCTCTCCTAGAAGCATCTGTGTATAGTACAAATCCTCAGCTACTTGATGGTAATGCTAATACCGGTGTTGTAGTAAGTCTTCTCTTTAATTCCATAAAGCTCTTGCGGCAATCAACTGACCAAACAAATGGTGCTTCTTTCTTGGTTAATCTTGTCATGGGCGCTGCAATCGTGGAGAAGTCCTAAATAAAGCGTCTGTAATACCCTACTAGGCCTAAGAAACTCATGATTTCTGTAACTATTTTCGGCTCTTCCCAGTTCATGATAGCTTCCACCTTAGCTGGATCCACTGCTACACCTTTCACTGAAATCACATGCCCCAAAAACTGAATTTCCTGCAACCAGAACTCACACTTACTGAATTTACCATACAAATGATTCTCTCTCAAAGTCTGCAAAGTAATTCTCAAATGCGCTGCATGCTCTTCTTATGTTGCTGAATACATCCCTATATCATCTATAAAGACCACAATAAACTGATCCAAGTATAGATGGAATATTCTATTCATAAAATTCATGAAAGCTGTCGGTGCATTAGTCAATCCGAATGGCATTACCACAAACTCATAGTGACCATACCTTGTTCTGAAGGCTGTCTTGTCAATATCTTCTTCCCTTATTCTCAGCTAATGATAACCAGACCTCAAATCAATCTTGGAGAACATCTAGGCTGAGTGTAACTGATCAAATAAATCATCTATTCTCGATAATGGATATATGTTCTTAATAGTAACATTATTCAATTGCCTATAATCTATGCACATTCTAAAACGACCATCTTTCTTTCTCAAAAACAATACCGGAGCTCCTCAAGGTGAGTGACTAGGCCTCATAAAACCTTTTTCCAACAATTCCTGCAATTGCTTTTTCAACTCTTTCAACTCTATCGGTGCCATCTTATATGGTGCCTTTGAGATCGGCATACAACCTCGCTGCAATTTCACTGTAAAGTCCACCTCTCTATGTGGAGCTAGTCCTGGCAAGTCATCTGGAAATATATCTACAAATTCTCTAACCACTGGAACTGTCTCAACTGACTTATCGAACTCAACTGAACTTACTGAAGCTAAATATGTCACACAACCTGCATTTATCAACTTCCTAGCCCTAAGTGCAAAAATAATGAACTTAGGAGTATAAAATGGCATACCTTGAAATTCAAACACAGGTCCACTAGGATGGCAAAATCTGACCCTTTTCTTCCTACAATCCACCACTACCCCCATAAGCTTCTAACCAGTCCATACCCAGAATCATATCATATTCCTTTAGTTGTAGAGCATATAATCTCACTGGCAATTGGTTCCCCTGTATCACTATAGGGACCTCATCTAAATAACAAGAAGTGAGCATGTAACTGTGTAAGGGAACCTCTACCACCAACTCACACTGCCTTTCTTCTAACAAATGTACCATACTATCCATAAAATTCTCGAAAATAAAAGAGTGCAAAGCACCTGGATCTATTAAAACTCTTAGTGAAAATTCAAAAATGGGGATTACCTTCAATCAAGTTGGAAGCTTCTGCTTGCACCCAGGTGATAGCCATAACATGTCCTTGACCTCACTGAAAAGGTGGTCCTATGCCTCGCTCTGCCGGCGGCTGCTGGGGCTGTTGCTGCTGTGCTCCTCTGCCATAACCATATTCCCTAGGATAGGGACAATTTCGGATCAAATGCCTTGGCTGATCACAATTATAACATCTATAGCCCGGAGGAACCACGGGCTGCCTCGTTGTACCCTGTTGTGACTCCTCCACCTCTAGCCTATAGCCTCGCCTTTGCTGGAAAGTCTACTGGCGACCTCCTCCTCATCCTCTGAATATTTTCTTCAACTTTGAACCCTATTTGTTGACCCCTGAAGAAGATGGTTCTGTTGGTGCCTTACCCTTGCTAACTCATGGGGACTGCTGTGGTAACCGGAAGCTACCCGATTCCCCCGACTGATCAGTCCGCACATACCTCTCTAAAATGGCTGCTTGTTGTGCCGCCTCCTCCACAGTCCTTCACATAAGCGGGATCACCACAATCTAAAACTCTGACCGCAGTCCTCGAATAAAGTACTCTACCATCATTGCATTATGTGTAACTCCATAAGGTGCATATCTACTCAATGCCATGAACCTCATCTGATATTCCATAACTGACCAATTTCCATGTTGCAATGTTCTGAACCGTTCCCTCTTAGCCTGTTGAATTTGCACCGGAAAGAATGTATCATTAAATACTCCTAGAAACTCTGGCCAAGTGATGGAGTCCTCTATCTTGTCTGTAAATGTTTTCTACATGTTCAGCCTCCACCACTTCTGTGCAAAACCTCGTAGCTGGTAAGTAGCCAAAATCACGCTGTCCATCAGTGGACATCTCATAGTGACAAAAACTCACTCTATCTTATGCACTCAGTGCTCTACTATATCTGGGTTGGGACCACCTGTATAAGTAGGTGGCTGCAACCTCAAGAATCTCTCCACTTGCACAGTAGGCTCCTCCACAGGACGCACTGGTACTACTGGAGGCACTGGTACAACTGGGGGTACCTCAACTCCTGGTGGCGGTGGGGGTGGTGCTACTAGTATTGGCACTACCTCCTCAACAACCTGAGACCCTACTGCTATTGGCTGGCCAGGACCCTACTGGTCTAGCCTTGTTTGTATCTCTGTAATGCTCTCCCATAATCTCTCAATCAGCTGATGCGTTGATTCTTCCGGCTCATCTCCCCCACCTCCCTAGTTTCTCTTGTTGGCCATCTCAAATTCTGCACAAACAACATTCCAAACCACAAAATATACTAACAAATCAATACAAAACCAAGTCAACAACTAGCAGTGGACTAATGTAGAGATCAAGCTATGTAGTCTCCCAGTTCCTTCATATTTACACGGACCTTTCTCTAATACCAACTGTGATGGTCCTCGTCGTTCAAACTCGTTAACCCAATAATGGGCCTAATCCGACTCCACCTCCCCCGAACAGGCCGAAGCCTCGCAAGGATATCAACACACATGTTCATGGAAATATACAAGAACACACTGAATATATATAAGATTGCACATCTCACACATATCTACATGAAGTTTACATAGCCAAGTCCCAACAAAAGTCAAATACATAGTAAATAGCCTGGGGCATACCCCGAGGCACAACGAAAAGGAAATTACACTGCTGGAGGCGTGGACCCAACTCTACTATGATGCGGCTCTGAACTAGAAGAAGATACGTACCCTCATGCTCTCCCTCACCTGAAAGGAGTAGGGGTGAGCCTCACAAGTCACTAGCTCAGTAGGGAAACTCCTTCAGAAGCCGAAACAACACTATACACATGAGAAGTAGGAGTAAACCAACTATATAAACAATAAACAGAACTATATGAGCATGGAGCTACAACAGTAATTAAATAAATAATGCTAAGCTCACAATATGGATTTAACTTCCTTAAATAAATGGCAAACCATGCTCAGAAGTACAAGCTAAAGAAGGGTAATGCCAAACAACAGTCAAGAAGACTGGTTCGCGACACCAGCTACTATCCCGAACAAGAAACACAGGTCTACCTCTTAGCCTTGCAGCCAAGGACGAAGGGTCTAGCTGCCGCTCCACCTCAATAGAGCCAACAAACTGTGGAGACCAAACCACACCACAACTATAGCTCACACCGCTGCAGCTCCATACCTGGCACCTTTAAGAACTCCGGTCTGAGTTCCCTAATGTGAGGCATTTGAAATAGGACTAGCTGGGGACCAGTATGTCTACCGATGTTCGTCCCCCAACCAAGAGCGCACTACAAGCGACCAAGAATAACCACAACACATCAGTCACTGTCCCACTGTCGTCTTTCCCTCAGCCTGACGTATAACTCTAGCAAAGGAGTGAGGGTGTCCAGGAAGACGACACAGACATCGTGGGTACTCACACTATATCAGGACAAACCCCGAGCACCACATGTCTGTTTCACAAAGAACCTAGGGTACCCGACTCGAGAGGTAACCACGGAAGGCATTGTATTACCCGACTTGCCACGTACTCACAAACCATACAAACTCAGCATTCTCAATCATGACGATTGACAATGCACCTCTTACAACCCATAATACATAAATTAACAGTCACACAGATCCATACCTAGAAATAGCTCATGGCACTGTGCTGTGAAGCCAAGGGTCGAGTGGCTACCTTTTAAAATGCAATGTACACCGATGTCGCCATTTAAAGGCCAAATCGCAACGGGGTGAACCATCGCCTTAAAGATTGAATCACGACTGGCCATGTCGTCACGTTTAAAACGGGATGACTGATTTCGTTGCCTTTTCAGTCAAGAAACCATACCCCGACCACCATTCCGGAAAACACACAAACGACCATGTACAATGATAAAACATGCATATTTGCCTTCAAATCAAAGACTACACTGCTTGCTACTCATCTTAACCCATTTCATACATTAAACACCTTAAACATGATCCATTTAACCCAAAAAATGAGTAGAATTCCCCTACCATATGAGGAACATGAAGAACGCGAAGAATGGCATTGCCTTGACATTTCCTGCACTCCGAACAACCTCCTCGCGATGGTAACATGCCAATTTGCACACCGCAAATGCCAAATCACCTGGAATTCCCCACAGCGAGCCCTCCCTCAGCCGAACAGTGTTTCTTGCACTATTTGGCCAAGGTTCGGCCAACACAAACACACAGACAAAATTTAAATCATGACATGCATGGCCGTCACAATTAAAATGCGATGCCCCTGCATGCGACACGCGGCGCGCATGCAGATGCTCACCCAAGGAAGCGATGACTACATCGCAATAGGAAGGGTGGTCACGTTTCCAAAATGTGACGCCTTTGTTGGTCACATTTTTGGAAAGTGCACCAGAGGTTGGTTGGGCTTAGATTTCCGCCCCCCAACCCCACACAACCTGTTCAAGCAACCAAAAACAGCACTACTGGGCCATACAATGGCCACCAAACCCATTAAATTGTAATCTGAAAAGTTGCGACGTTACAGCTATCACGTCAGCGATGAGTTTTCCAGCATCTGTTCTTGGAATGATCAAAAGATTCTCTTTGAGTTTTTTTGTGGGGCTATTATATAGGGAGAAGTTCACACTTGTTCTCTACTATATGTATGAGGGCCGGCCTATATAAACGCCATCGGATTGACTGGAACAATATCTGTTGATCGGTTGATCAAGGTGGGCTGGGTATTTTCTTTTCTGAGATGACGCAAATGAGTTTGAGAATGAAGCTCCTATGGAAAGTAATCACTTCCCCTTCACCATGGACTACTTAATTTTAAAGCAAAGTATTTCAAGGGTAATCATCCTTTTGAAGTAACCTTTGACAACATGAAAGCTCATGATCAAAGGATCTGATCTATTTTTTATTTTATTTTTGACAAGAAAAGGGAAGTAGTTCTATTCATTACTCAGCAAAAAGCAATACAGAGATATGGGCATGAGCCCTAAGTACAGTGGGTGGGTTATTAGGAGGATCCCAAGAGCCGTAAGCACCAGAATTAGCAGAAAAGTAAGCAAGACTACAGGTAGGTATGGTGACATCATGAGAGGCAAAAGATGTGATGATAGTAGGATACAAATGGAGCAGCTACCTACATTTCTCAATGATCGACCTACATCTCCAAATATTATTTGAGGTGTTAGTGAGTACTCTAACTACAATCAAAACATCATTGAAGATATGAGCTCTAAGGTTTAAGCCTGCCATCCATTTGATGCCCTCAAGTAAGGCAATAGCTTCAGGTTCAGTTGGAGAACTTGCTGGGTCAATAGAAGATCTACAATTAGTAACAATCTAGCATCTGTCAAATAGTACTAGGCTAGTGGTAGCGATGTTTTTAAATGCTGCATCAACCATAAGAATTACTTGAGAGTGTGGCTCGATATCTCGGAACTTGAGAGCTTTTTGCATATGTGACTCCTCATGACACTTCATGTTGTGGCAAGAGGACATATCTTGATAGACTTTGGCCATAATGGCAGATGGATTGGTCTGCTTATGTTCAAACACCAAGCAACATCTGTGATGACCCTGAATATTTATGCCCAATAAGGCTCCATATCCAAGTCTGCCTCCCACGATCGGACCGAAGTCTCGCAAGGGATATCTCACACAAGTATCCAGTAAGAATATAAAAGACAACAATAACAGTATAAGACACAAGAAAGTACATGTGCTCATACCTGTATACAACAATGTACAGCTATCCTGATACATTATTACATGTCCAAGAAAAAGATTACAACTACCTGGGGCATACCCCAAGGCATCACAAGCTCACACAACACGGCTAACTCTACTGCAAGTGGTACAAGTCTGCCGCAATGCCTCTATAAGCCACAGAAAACCGGCTAATATCTGAAAAGAGCTGTAAGGGATTGAGCCTCAACAAGTCACTGGCTCAGTAGGGACCTCCCCAAAACAACACCTACAAACGGAAAGACCTCGACCCCAAAGGGTGTCACTCGCAACACCGATAGCCAAACCATAACATGCTCACAACAAACATGAATAAACTGTAACTAAATTATAATCACATCAGCTAACACAATCCTCGAAAAGTAAGAAGAAACAATAGGACTAGCACAACACCGCTAGTCCACGAACAACTGCAATGCCTAGGCCACATGCCTCACAGGCAAACCACTACAACAATTGGTCGCCTAAGCTATGAGCCTTACAGACAAACCACTGCCTAGGCTACAAGCTTCACAGGCAACGTACCCACGAAGGGTAACAGAACTAGCATCAGCAAGCCAATCCACCATACATATAAACCATAATCGAAAGCTTACCCAAAGAAGGGTAAAACACAATGTATGGAAGGTCACACCACAAGACCTCCACAAAACATAAGCTTTCCTCAACACCTGGAGAGGCTGGTACACGACGTACCACAACTCAAAACTACCCACGAAGGGTACAGGTTCCTACCTCCATGAGGTACCACAACGAAACCACAACCAGAACCATGCCACCACCAGGGCACACCACAACGGGTAAAACCTCAACTAGCAAGTCACATGCACAAGCCACAACCAGTGGCAAAGCACGAGTCAGAAAGGAGCGATGCCAGCATATGGGAACATACTACTGGTTCATGATGCTAGTATCTAACCTGGACAACATAGCACAAGAGCCACCTCTCAGTCTCGTAGCCACAGACCACATAGTCCAGCTACCGCTCCACAAACACACGAAGTAAGCCAACCAACTATGGAGACCAACTAACACCACACCTGCAGACCACACAGCTGCAGGCCCATGCCTGGCACCTTTAGGGACTCCGGCCCAAGCTCCCTAAAGTGAGGCACTAGAACACAGGACTAGCTAGGGACCAGTGATGTCTACTGGTGTCTGTCCCCCAACCACTAGCGCGCTACAAGTGACTGCACACCCACAAACACAAGTCACTGCCCCCAGTCGTCTTTCCCTCAGTCGGATGTACAACTCAAGCACAGGAGTGAGGGTGTCTAGGAAGACGACTCAGACCTCAGTGGTACACACCATACTGGGACACACCCCGGGCACAACAAACACTCGTGCCTGGCTCACATAGAACCTATGGTACCCGACTAAAAAAGTATTTTAGAATAGGTGTCGGACCACTAAACTCGGAAAACGCACAAACCACGATAACATATAATAACTTTGCTGGTCATTGGTCGTCTCACGACCTCCATAGCAACACACATCACTTAACACATTATCCACTTAACTTAATACAATAGCATAACCAACATAGCTCATTAAATAGTCATACATTGACTCTTTAATTCTACTCATGCTTTACTAATATTAAACAACATAAACCACTTTAATTAACATCAATTAAGCAAGGCTAGGTCCACCCTGGAACCCTACTGCTCAGTCACCATAAGCAAACCACAGAAGCTAAAACACGACGGACACAGATGTCGCCTTTCAAATCGCGACGACCTGTCCTGTAAGGCCCTTAATTTCTATGCATGTTGTATCTTTTTTTATGTTTATGTGTTCAGCCGCAATCCCTGTTTAACGTCAACATCCCTTGACATTAAGAGCATGTTGATGGCAACATTTGTGTCGTTTACCCTGTGGCTAGAGGATCTAGACGTCAGCATCAATTGACGCCTATTTCTGGTTGACGACAGCTATGTGGCCGTTTACTTCACCGGCTGTGTTTGGGATTTCAGATCTGAAACTGCCCCGTTTTCTCCGGAGTCCATTTAGGAAATGTATCCCCATGGTCAGGACTCTTAAGACCTAGGTTTACTCTGACTCTATTGCCTATATAACCTAAACATCTCGGTTAGAAGAGGGCTTTTCTCACCTAGGGCTATTTGAGTTTCGGGGAGAGAAAAATAGAGAGTTTGAGAGGATTCACCAGCAATCTTCTACACTTGGGAGATTCTTCTGAAGGTGGAGAAGCTCTCCTAACACCGGGGAATCGACTGCACAAGTGTGGAGGTCAGATCAAGGCGAGGAACATCACCTCTTTGGCTTGGCCAAGGAGGGCTTCATCACCAAAATTTGATCTTTAGAGATTTTCAGAGAGGTAACTAACTTAGGGGTTTTGTCCCTAGACCTATCACCTAGAGTTTAGGTATTTTTCTGGATTTTTAGTTCGTGTCTTAGACCCCTAAATTATGTGTTTTCCTGTATTAGGTCTACACTGTCTGCAGACAGGAGGTTGACGACAACCTTATTGCCACCAATTTCTTGAGTTAACGGCAATCAATTGTGTCATTAACCCACCCTAACAGCAAGTCCCTTGCCGCCAAGTTCATCTGGTTTTACAGAATATTGTTTTCAACCATGTGATGTGATTTTTTTAGAGTTTTTGAAGGTATGCATGTATGATAAAATTTTGCCTGGTCAGATATGGTCTTTAGGTCAAACCATGAATTTTTGTTGAATTTTTTATCATGATTACATATAATAGAATTTCTGCTATGGGGTAATATGCATGTTTCGATAGATATAAATTTAGAATAAATAGATATGATGCATGATATTGTTACAATAAGTTTTCATGAACTTAGGGTTACTATATGCATGCTTTTAAACTGTTAGATTCATCTGTTCACTATCTATTATGTTTAATTGAAATATATTGTTAAATTGCATGAGAACCCTGTTAAATGTTATAAATATATATACTATTTTTAAAATTTTGAAAAATTAACCATGTGATATGTTCCATGCGTAGAGTTTATGGTTAAAATTTGAGACTATTTTGATATCTATAGATAATGGTTGCAATCGTAAAGACATTAAAAGCCATATTAAGCATGATTATTCAAGAAATATTAAATTCAGTGATTAGTATCATGTTTAGGTACTGTTATGCATGTTTCAACACTATTAGACAGTCATGATAGGTTCTGTAAACTGAAATATATGTGTGCTTGAATGGTATGCATGTGAATGGACCAATAAGTGCATGTAAAATGATGTTAATCATGTGATTAAGTGAATGTGTGCCGAAATTGACACTGCTACCATAGAAGGCTGTGGAGCCATACTATAGTAAAGTCCCTATGGGAAGGCTCAATGTGTATGTGATATCCTGTGGGCATCAGGATGAAATCCTGGAGGTGGACAAGTACCACTGGTTAGGGTGGAGAGGGCTTCTCCCGGTTCTGCGCAGTTACCAAGATTCGTCACTATAATGCCTAGGTGACGGGTATGTGTTATGTGATTTGTGTGTCCTTCTTTATGGTGGTTTGGACTATGTGTCACGACAAAAGAAAAATAATGTGTAAAGATGTGAATTGTGTGTGAATGTGCAAAGTGTTTATGTGAAAGTGATGTGCCATTATGTTATAATGTGAAATGATGTGAAACCATGTGATCATGTTATATTTATCTTAAAACAGCAAGAAAAATGTGTGATTATGTGATATAAAAGCATGTGAAAAGTGATAGATATCATGCTAAGTTTGTTAGTAACTATGTGTTTAATGCCATGATCAAGTTCATTAGAAAATTATTGTGAATGAGTTGTATTTGATATCATGATTTGAGTTAAGACCATGTGTAGATAGCATGTTATAGGTTATTCATGTGTACTTGTTTATTATGACATTAACCATGTGCAATACTTCTCTTGTTGTTTAAAAGAATAGCATGAATGTGATATGTGTAAGGATGTGCCAATGAGTTACTTGCTGAGTCTTTGTGAAGACTCGTACTTGCATTAACATACGGGTGAGACAGATGTCCCCGTGCTTGAGAAGGACATTGTGAGGAGCGAGTCCGAGCGAGAGGAGTAGCAAGATTGTGGAAGATTATTTGCTAGATTGCACTTTATTTTACTAGTATGTGGACAATGATGTTATATGGACTTGTAAAATTATGGACTTTGTTTATTTTCATTGCTACTCTATAGACTGTGGAATCTGTGAATGATGATGGAATAAGAATCTATTTTAATTCTGTTGTACTTCTTTTGTTATTTATGTAAATCTCTACCTACTATGTTGTGTTGGGTACATGTTCCACTGTGACGGCGCACTTTATATCGATGTGGATTGGTATAATCGTATCGGTATAAAGAGGGTCGTTACAGAGATTGGTATCAGAGCAACAGGTTGAGATTGTTCATAAATAAGCCATCATCTACACAATATTTCAAAGTCTTTATAGAATTAGTCCATGCATGTGGAAAATACCTAATAATGAATTAAAGATAGTTAAGGAAATGGTTAGGACTAAGTAACTTAGATTCTAACTGAGTTAATTGTTTTTGTAACGACCCCGAGAACCCGACCCTCAGCCCAAGCCGAGGACCCGATTTTCGCGGTCGCCGCCCACAGATCCGAAGATCTAGAAGGGCTATAATACAAGTCTAACAGAATATGTAAGGGAAATAAATGTCAACTGCTAACTAGGAGCACACACGCGGAAGTAGAAAAAAGAGCGAGACCGTAACGTATCGCTCTAGGTACAGTCCCAACACACACACAACTAGTACAAGTAAAAGGGGAAGAACAGAGACCTTAGGGGCATACCCTGAGGGTGACGTACAATTGAAGGGGGAAACCATTGCTAGCTGCGGGGACGACGACTACCACCTCGCATCCTCCGCCTGATGCGTGCCCTGCCGCTGCTGAGAAGTCTCACCTGGGAAAGGAAGGGATGAACTTCACAACAGAAGCTCAGTAGGGACTACCAATCTCCTATAGGCTCTAACAGGCAGAAGAATGTACATATAAACAATGAAATAACAGCAGTTATATCTTCTGCTCTACAAGGAAAAGTGCGGAAGCAAAGCTACTAACTAGCAACGGTACGGAAAGACACCACGGTCGGAAACTCCGTACGACTGCACGTCGTGACCACCATACGGATGGCAACACAGATAGAGCAAACCCTGCCTGGACAAGGAACACTAGCTACAGGAAACACTACCACTAGTCAACCGGTCAGGTGCGTCCACTGACGTCTTATCCTCAACCCAGGTCCAAACCTCCACGTCTCGTCAGAGTGGGGCAGGAACACAAGTAACACAACAGTAACCACCGTAGTTTGGCCAGACTACGGTCTCACGCCTAGCCTCTCTAGGTGGTTCCGGGGCCACAAAGAGCAAGACAGTGAGAAAATGACTGACTGGCCTGCATCGGGAAGGACTCCGAACAACTTCGGCGTCCCAGATCAACCAAGAGAGCTTTGCAAATGACTCAAAACCGTTGTCCCAACCACCCCAATCTCTCCATGGCAGGCCCTAATGCGTTGCTGAGGCTTGCTGGGCATGGAGGAGAGGCCAAAGGAAGGGAGAAATCGTAGGGGAAAGGCTTACTCAAGAGCTACAACCCATACTTCGAGTTCCAAGCCCTAGGAGACAAAACGACTCAAAGGTAGGCATTCTCACAAGCTAAACTCAATTAAATTTGTCCGTAGGATGTTCCAAACATCAGGAACAAAAGCCCTCTTGTTGCTCTATTTTCCATTGACCCTATTATTTGATCTTTATTTTTGAAGTTCTGCTATCACCTTGACCCCGAACCCTCATATTAAATCTAGATCTCCATGTACACTCAATCCCATGCCATGAATTTTTTTTGTTTTGAGATACTGCTCGATGTTAGGAATCTTTTGCCGCCAAAATCCCCAATTTTCACCTAGTATACTGCTCGAATTAATTCTTTTACCTTCACAGTATAATGTTTTGTGTTCTTCGTGCCTGTTCATGTTTAAAACCTATCAAGACCATGACTATTGCGAATTCCTATTTACTGTGTATACTCTTGCATGTCTAGATTTGTTTAAAAGTGGTTTTGCAATTTTTGATCAACTGTACATCGAGTTATCAATTTTTAATATACCCTATATCAAAACATGGAAACCTTGGACCGTAATCCAAGGCAATTCCTTTTCCCACTCGGACTCAGGCGCAGGACCTGAGAGCGCGACGACCCGATAGGCCGCGTTCTCAGGGGTTGATCGCGACCAGCGACCTGTTGTGTTCTGAAAGCGACAGGCACTGGTGTCGCGTTCTGGCTACCTGTCCTGACCGACCCGTCGCGTTCTGTGAAAGACTCTGTCGCATTCTGGAAGTACCCTGTTGCGATCCTTACAGGGGTAAGTCGCGATCTGGACTTTTGCATGAAAACCCTTGATTTTTGGTACTCTATCCTTCTACAATGATTATACCTCTTGTTGACAATCATATACACAGTAAATAAAGCTGTTATAAAATAAACATGTATTGAATGAGTTAAAAGACACACACGTGATCTCTTCACGTCTATGATTTTCTTTATCACATGCACATACTTATAATCATCCATTATGACTTAACTTGATATGAAAATATCTCATAATATATCTGGTAATTTATTTCAATAATGTATATTAAATTGCCCTATTTTAAATGGACTTATCTTCGTTTCTCGCGATGTTTTGGAAATACCGTCACCGACGCTCCACTGTTCTAGAATTTCTATGGAAGGTCGAGCACTTGTTTCTATACACACTTTCTCTTGACTTGGACAAACCCTCAGTCGGATATTCCTTCTGCCGGACTAGTGAATCTTTATTCAAGGCCTCCGTAAGACTCCTCTGTCCATGGATTCCCACATGGTCGATGAGCTGGTTGTACCCTAATACCCATGATACCCTTTAGGGATTAGTAAGATCCAAATGTCCTTAGATTGCTCTCGCTCTTATCTAGAATCACGCCGAACCACTGGTCCTGTTCATAACATGGCCAGTGGAAGGGTAGTGAATTCCACCTGACTTCCAACACCAATTGCGCGTGTTGCGCAACTGTTACTATCGTCGTTTAATCGTTGTTTCATGTACAATGACCTATAGTTCTCATCTATACTCTACTCGCTCATCTATTCACGTTCTCTACTATCTCGTCTATTCATCTAGTACTCTTATCTATTTTATGGTACTCTTATTGACCAATGACTGATTGTCTAAAGATAAACAATAACTATTGCCTGACAATATATAAAAGGGCCCGGTCTGGTCTGGGAGATGCATCCAAAGTGCTAGTGCCCGCGGGGGAGTAATTGACCAGAGTGTGGCATTACACTCAAGTGCTATCTATCTCGACTATCTAAATGACAATCAAAGTACTATACTATACTCGTTGTGCTATTGTTATACATTGTGCTATTTATGCTATAGACTTTTTGCTTTGTGCTATATTTAGAAACTTGTGCTATTTCAATCACATGCTATCGTGCTGTCTCTTACGTTACTTGACTCTTTCACTCTATCGTGTAGTGACTCTGCTTTTAATACATTAATCATTTAAAACATACCTAATCATGAGATTTAAGTCCTACTGGGCATTATCGCTCACCCTACATTATTGACATGTGTTCTCAGGTGAGACCGAGGAAGATACTTACACTCAAGAGGACGGGAATGACCAAAAGTGAAGTCAAGAGTACCCTGACGTCTTAGTATTATGTTAGAGTCTTAGTTTAGTCTTTTACTTTTTATTCAATGTAATTGGGCCTATAGATTGGCTCTGATATTAGTGGTTGTAATAGACATTTGAGGAATTATTAATGAGATACTTTTGCTTTAGTATTTACTTTTTGTCCAAAGGTATGATGTCTATTATACACTCTGTACCCGTTTACTTGCAACTGCCTCACATTCTGATATTCCGCGTCGGGGCGTGACAATTTTGTGGTATCAGAGCCTAGGTTGTTCTTAAGTATAGGATAATCTAGGTTGACCAGCCTTGACTAGAGTCAACTATCCTACCTATGTGAGATGTGGTTAGAACCATGGGGAACTAGTTAAAATAAACCCACACATGCATGATTTAAATTCCACATCAATATCATAACAACAATTTACTTTTGTAGGAACTTATGCATCTAAGATGACTACTGAACATGCTCAGATGAGGGGCATGCAACAAACTATCCAAGAACTCACCCGTGCGCTTCTGCAAGCTACACAAGGTGGAGGGAATCGCGGCGGTGCAGGTGAGCTGCATTGTAACTTCAGGAGCTTGAACCCACCTAGGTTCAGTGGTTCCACGGATCCAAACGAGGCCGAGCACTGGCTAAAGGAGAGAAAGAATTTTTCGTGTCATGCAATGTGCAGCTGGGGATAAGCTGCTACTAGCTACTTTCCAACTGGAAAAGGACGCCCGCGCTTGGTGGGAGTCAGTGGAAGCAACCAAGGCGAATGGTCAATTTACTTGGGCTGAATTCAAGAATGCATTCAACTCCAAGTACTTCTCGGAGCGCATGCAAGAAAGGAAGGCTGCTGAATTCACTGCTCTTAAACAGAGGAACCTATCTGTGGCTGAATATGAGGCATAATTTTCAAGACTGGCAAGATATGCTGACCACCTGGTGAATACGGAGAAAATGAAAGCTAAGCGCTTCCTCAATGGCCTTAAGCCTCAATATATTACTCAACTGGCCCCTCTCGACATCCAGACATATGCCGAGATGGTGAAGAAAGCTCAATTGCTAGAAGATGCTATGGACTTCACTGATCGTATCAAGGGGAAGTTTGTGAAGAAAGAACTGACACCTGGTATGACATCTTCTAAGCCAAACATCGGCAAGAAGTGTCCTTTCAGCATCACGGAAGGACCTAGCCAGGAGAAGAAACCCAAGGTCTTCGTTCCCAATAGTCCAACGAAAAGCAACTACAAACATTGTGACGAGCCTGGTCACATAGCGGACGAATGCTGGAGGAAAGTCGGTACATGTCTGCGTTGTGGAAGCCGCAAGCACCGTATCCCCGAGTGCCTGCTACTGAAGGAGAATGAGAGGCGCACAAATATGCCTAAGAAATAAGGGAGACTGCAAGCCCTACATGATGAAGAGCCCACTGAGGAAGGTGGCGTGGTAGAAGGTACCGTACAAGTTTTCTCCTTCTCAGCATTTGTATTATTTGATACTGGAGCAACTCATTCATTCATATCTCATAACTTTGATGATACTCTAAATACTAAACCTATCTCTATGGGGTGTGAATTCTCTGTCACAACACCACTGGGAGAGAAAGAGAAATTAAACAAATACTTTCCATCTGCCGATCTAATGATCGGAGAACATAACCTAAAAGCCGACCAGGTGTGTATGCCCATAGAAGGCTATGATGTAATTTGAGAGCCGATTGGTTGTCCACTTATGGGGCAAGTGTCGACTGTAGGAAAGGGAAAGTTACTTTTAGTGAAATCCCTAAGTTGTCATTCACAGAGATTAGACATAAGAGACGGATGTCTCTAGTCTCTTCCATAAAGGCCCAATATGATAAGGAAATGTTGCCTTGCTTTCCTTGCGGCCGTACTAGTTGAAAGGAAGGGTTCTAAGATAGAAGACATACACATAGTCCAAAACTACCCTTGATGTGTTCCCCGAAGATCTGCTAGGGATTCCTTCGGAACATGATGTCAACTTGCTATTGAGCTAATCCATGGAGCCGCACCGGTGTCGTGTCAATCGTACTGGATGTCACTGCCGAATTAAAAGAATTGAAGGCCCAATGATGGAACTGTTAGAGAAGGGGTTCATCAGACCAAGTACTTCCCTATGGGGAGCACCTGTGATGTTCGTTAAAAAGAAAGATGGTTCTATGAGGCTATGTATCGACTATCGACAACTCAATCAGCTAACCATCAAGAACAAGTACCCATTGCCCCGAGTCGATGAACTCTTCGACCAAATATCTGGTGCTCAATATTTCTCCAAGATTGACCTCCGATCTGGCTATCACCAAATGAGGATCAAGGATGACGACATCTTCAAAACGGCTTTCAGGAGCAGGTATGGACACTATGAATTCATTGTAATGCCTTTTGGTCTAACAAATGCTCCTGCAGCCTTTATGCAACTCATGAACAGCATATACCGACCATACCTTGACAAGTTCATGGTCGTCTTCATCGATGATATCCTCATATATTCAAAGACCAAAGAAGAATATGAAGAACATTTGAGGATAGCACTGCAAGTCTTGCGAGATAATAAATTATATGCAAAGCTGAGCAAGTGCGAATTCTAGCTCGAAGAAGTGTCCTTCTTGGGCCATGTCATCTCTAAGGATGGCATCTCCGTTGATCCCTCCAAAGTTGAAGCTGTACTCAAATGGGAGAGACCAACTAATGTCACAAAAATCAGAAGCTTCTTAGGACTGGCTGGCTACTACAGGCGGTTCATAAAGGACTTCTCCAAGATCGCCGTTCCTCTCACGCGCCTTACACGAAAGGAGAATCTGTACTCCTGGAGTAACGAGTGTGAGAAGAGTTTCCGAACTCTAAAAGAATGTCTGACCTCTACTCCCGTTCTCGCTCTTCCAATAGAGGGAGAAGGTTTCTCTGTATATACCGATGTTTAGGAATTGGACTAGGTTGTATACTGATGCAGAAGGAGAAAGTCATTGCCTACTCTACAAGACAACTGAAGACGCATGAAGTCAACTACCCTGTGCACGATATAGAGTTGGCTTCCGTGGTCTTCGCTTTAAAAATCTGGAGACATTATTTATATGGCGAGCAGTTTACTGTCTATTCAGACCATAATAGCTTAAAGTATTTATTCTCAAAGAAGGAACTTAATATGAGACAAAGAAGATGGCTTGAATACTTGAAGGATTTCGACTTCAACATCCAGTACCATCCAGGCAAGGAAAATGTTGTGGCTGATGCTCTTAGTAGGAAGCCGATGGCATCTTTATCAAGCCTAGTTCTTGGCGAAATTCAACTACTAGAACAATTAGCAAGGTTATACTTGAATATTGAACATAGGGATGATCGAGTCTTGGTTGCCAACATCAAGATTCAGTCTGACATGCTAGAAGAGATCAAAGCACAACAGGACAGTGATCCATTCTTGGTTCATGTCAAGGAAACATTAGACGATAGACCAGATTGCCATGACTGAGTATTCCAAGGAAGAACATGTGTTTGCGACAGTGAAGAACTGAAGAGAAAGTTAATGGATGAAGCTCTCCAGACTAAGTATACTATTCATCCCAGAGGTACCAAAATGTATCAAGACATGAAAAGAACGTTTTGGTGGCCGAACATGAAGAGAGAGGTATCCGAACATGCACTCATTGCCTTACTTGCCAATAGATAAAGGCAGAACATAGATGCCCTGTTGGCGCACTTAGACCATTAGATATCCCAAAGTGGAAATGGGAAAGCATTGGCATGGACTTCATCATGGGTTTACCCAAGACTCGTGGTGGACTCGACGCCATATGGATTATTGTCGACCGACTGACCAAGTCTGCACACTTTCTACCTATAACAAGTAAGTGGTCTGTAGAGGTAATAGCTGCTCTATATGTTAAAGAGATCGTAAGACTACATGGAGTTTTGTCATCCATTGTCTCGGATCGAGATCCGAGATTCACGTCTCATTTCTGGAAGGGACTGCAAACTGCACTTGGTACTGAGCTCAATTTTAGTACCGCATTTCACCCGCAGACTGATGGGCAGACTGAGAGAACTAATCAGATAGTAGAAGACATGTTAAGAGCCTGCACTATAGACTTCCAAGGTTACTGGAATGAGCATTTGTCTTTGATTGAGTTAGCCTATAACAACAGTTACCAGGCAAGTATTAAAATGGCACCATTCGAAGCACTCTATGGTAGAAACTGTAGATCCTCTGCATGCTGGAATGAAGTTGGGGAACAACAATGGCTAGGCCCGGACATGGTACAAAATACAACCAAGGATATACAGGTGATTAGAGATCGACTCAAGATTGCTCAGTCCAGATAGAAGAGCTATGGTGACAAAAGGAGGCGAGATTTAGAATTTCAAGTGGGAGACCATGTACTCTTAAAGGTATCTCCTACCCGTGGCATCCAAAGATTTGGTGTAAAAGGAAAGCTCAGTCCTAGATTCATCGGTCCTTTTGAAGTGCTCGAAAGGGTTGGTGAGGTTGCTAACCGGTTGGCATTGCCACCGAATTTGGCATGTGTACACAGTGTGTTTCATATCTCTATGCTAAGGAAATATGTGTACGACCCAACTCACATCATTTGCCATGAGAAGTTGGTGCTGAACAAGGACATGACATACGAAGAGAAGCTAGTCAAGATACTCAAACGAAAGGTGCAACAACTTAGGAACTATCCCATTCATGTGGTTAGAGTTCTGTGGAATAATCGTGGAGTGGAAGAAGCCACATGGGAACCTGAAGGTACCATCAGGCGAAATTACCCTGGTCTTTTCAGTAAGATATTCTCTCAATTATGGTCATATGAATTTAGGGACCAAATTCTTTTAAGAGAGGGAGGATGTAGCAACCAGATTTTTCAAAATAATATAATAATAATAATAATTAAAATGGAAAATTTTAAGAAAAGGGGAATTAATTAAAACCCATTAAAAAAAAGGAGTAACGGGCTTTGTTAAATAGATCATGTAAAAGTTATTGGGTAAAAATAGGGATTTTTAAAAGATGAATAATAGGAAAATACACTAAAATTCGTATCTTAAATATTTCCTAAAAAGAAAAGAGCTATTAAATCATTAAAATATCTAATAAGTGTTGGAATTGGACTCCTAACCCTATCCAATTTGGCTAGGCATGAAATTGCATCCCACCCTAACCCAATTAGGAGGTGGAAAGCTTGGAAGGTGGAAAGAAATAGAGAAAACTCGGAATTAAAGGGGAACTAGAGTCATAATAGGTAATAGAAACAAGGGAAGCATAAATACACCCCAATCTCTCCACGGCCAGCCCTAATGCGTTGCTGAGGCTTGCTGGGCGTGGAGGAGAGGCCAAAGGAAGGGAGAAATCGTGGGGGAAAGGCTTGCTCAAGAGCTACAACCCATACTTTGAGTTCCAAGCCCTAGGAGACAAAACGACTTAAAGGTAGGCATTCTCACAAGCTAAACTCAATTAAACTCGTCTGTAGGATGTTTCAAACATCAAGAACAGAAGCCCTCTCGTTGCTCTATTTTCCATCGACCATATTATTTGATCTTTATTTTTGATGTTCTGCTATCACCTTGACCCCAAACCCTCATATTAAATCTAGATCTCCATGTACACTCAATCCCATGCCATGGAAATTTTTTTGGAGATACTGCTCGATGTTAGGAATCTTTTGCCTCTGAAATCACCAATTTTTACCTAGTATACTGCTCGAATTAATTCTTTTACCTTCACAGTATACTGTTCTATGTTCTTCGTGCATGTTCATGTTTAAAACCCATCAAGACCATGACTATTTGCAAATTCCTATTTACTGTGTATACTCTTGCATGTCTAGATTCGTTTAAAAGTGGTTTTTTTATTTTTGATCAACTGTACATTGAGTTATCAATTTTTAATATACCATGTATCAAAACATGGAAACCTTGGACCGTAATCTAAGGTAATTCGCTCGGAGTCAGGTGCTGGACCTGAGAACGCGACGGCCCGATAGGCCGCGTTCTGAACACGACAAGCATTGGCGTCGCGTTCTAGCTTCTTGTCCTAACCGACCCATCGCATTCTGTGAAAGACCCTGTCATGCTCTGGAAATACCTTGTCGCGATCCTTACAGGGGTACGTCACGATCTGGACTTTTGCATGAAAACCCTTGATTTTTGGTACTCTATCCTTCTACAGTGATTATACCTCTTGTTGACAGTCATACACACAGTAAATAAAGATGTTATAAAATAAACATGTATTCAATGAGTTAAAAGACACACACATGATCTCTTCACATCTATGATTTTCTTTATCACATGCACATGCTTGTAACTATTCATTATGACTTGACATAAAAATATCTCATAATATATCTGGACTTTTGTATATTAAATTTCCCTATTTTAAATGGACTTGTCTTCGTTTCTCGCGATGTTTTGGAAATACCGTCACCGACGCTCCACTGTTCTAGAATTCCTATGGAACGTTGAGCACTTGTTTCTATACACACTTTCTCTTGTTTTGGACAAACTCTCCATCGGATATTCCTTCTACCGGACTAGTGAATCATTATTCAAGGCCTCCATAAGACTCCTCTGTCCATGGATTCCCACATGGTCGACGAGCTGGTTGTACCCTAATACCCATGATACCCTTTAGGGATCAGTAAGATCCAGACGTCCTTAGATTGCTCTCGCTCTTATCTAGAATCATGTCGAACCTCTGGACCTGTTCATAACATGGCCAGTGGAAGGTAGTGAATTCCACCTGACTGCCAACACCAATTGCGCATGTTGTGCAACTGTTACTATCGCCGTTTAATCGTCGTTTCATGTGCAATGACCTATAGTTCTCATCTATACCCTACTTGCTCATCTATTCACATTCTCTACTATCTCGTCTATTCATCTAGTACTCTCATCTATTTCTTGGTACTCTCTTTTGACCAATGATTGATTGTCTAAAGATAAACAATATAACTAATGTCTGGCAATATATAAAAGGGCCCGGTCTGGTCCTGGGAGGTACGCCCAGAAGTGCTAGTGCTTGCGGGAGTTAATTGACTAGAGTGTTTGGCATTACACTCAAGTGCTATCTATCTCGACTATATAAATGACAATCAAAGTGCTATACTATACTCGTTGTGCTATTGTTATACATTGTACTATTTGTGCTATGGCCTTTCTGCTCTGTGCTATATTTGGAAACTTGTGCTATTTCAATCACATGCTATCGTGCTGTCTCTTATGTTACTTGACTCTTTCGCTCTATCGTGTAGTGTCTGCTTTTAATACATTAATCATTTAAAACATATATGATCATGAGATTTAAGCACTACTGAGCATTATCGCTCACCCTACGTTATTTGACATGTGTTCTCAGGTGAGACCGAGGAAGATACTTACACTCTAAAGGACGGGAATGACCAAGAGTGAAGTCAACAGTACCCTGGCGTCTTAGTATTATGTTAGAGTCTTAGTTTAGTATTTTACTTTTTATTCAATGTAATTGAGCCCTATAGATCGGCTCTAATATTAGTGGTTGTAATAGACATTTGAGGAATTATTAATGAGATGCTTTTGCTTTAGTATTTATTCTTTGTCCAAAGGTATGATGTCTATTATACGCTCTATACCCATTTACTTACAACTGCCTCACGTTTCGATATTCCGCGTTAGGGCGTGACAGTCCGTGACTCGAGCAGGTCCGCTGCCCAGAGTACTCCCTCCACAGGCGCGCGAGGACGGGGGTCCCAGGCTGGTAACAACCTCTCTCACGGGACAAGCCCTCAAGTGCCGAGCACCGGGCAAACGACTAGTGTAGTACCGTATTAGGAACTAGCACTAGTGCCACGAGTACAGAAAAGGACCAGAAATGGCGAAGACTCCACGAGAAATAGAACTTCATAAGACTTACCTATCTCTGCTGTTGTCACGACACATCATGCCATCGCGACACTGTCGCGACGCCCAATCGGGTTGCGACCATGTAGCGGCGTCGTTGGCCGTCGTGATGCTGTAGGGACGGCCATGCCCGCCGCGACAGCCGAAGCTGTCACGGTCGGCGCATGAGTCGCGACACCATTGGGACCCACAAGCCAGTCGTGTTCTCAGCCGAGGGGTGTCTCGGTATAGTCATCCCAAGGACCGCCCCAAAACTGATACAACATACCACAAGTGGGAGGGGAGCATGCTAAACATGTAGGAAAGCCTTTAAACCACCCTCAAACCCCATGAAACAAGGATTACAAGGAACTCTATGCTCGATGGAAACCTCACTCACCACGAGCATGATGCTCACACACCCTAAACCACATAGAACACAAGGAATCTCAAGGGGAAGGGAGCATGCTAGAATGAGAGGGAAAGAGGGGTCCCTACCTCCAAGAGTAGAGCCAACCCGTTGGGGTCTTAATATCGGAATGGCCACCTCCTCCTCATTCCTAGCATCATAATCACGCCGCCTACATAAACAAGCGTCACCTCCTCACCCCAAAACACAAGAATCGCCGGAGAAGCCAAAGGGCTCGGAAGGGGAAGAAGAAGAAGAAGAAGAAGAAGAAATGGGAGAAAGGGGAAATGGGTGCCCGCCTCGGTTTTGAACCGACGGCCCCAGAGACGCGATGGGTCGGGCCGGCGTGATAGCAACTCTGTCGCGACGCCCCTGAGCATCGCGACCATGTCACGACCGCCCACCCCGATGTGAATGTGTTTTTTCAAAAACTCCACAAAGAAGTAATAAAAAAGAAAATGTATAAAAATAATTGTGGACAAAGATGGATGGATAGGAAAAGAAAAAGGGTGTGTGTGTGCATGAGATGGAAAGGTGATCGCTAGGTACACAAGGGTACCGAAGGAGATGGGTAAAATGTACAACGGATACCTACCTTCACCCAAAGATTGCGGGAGTTGTGATTGTGGGTGGACTTCTACCTCTTCAACCGGCCGGCCGGCGAAGAAGACTTTAGCTTGGTGGTTACCTTGCAAAAAATGAGAAAACAAGCAAACAAGTGAAGAATTGATTAGACTATGAGGTGAGGTACCAAATCCAATGAAAGAGATGAAAAACGTAATGACATGGGCATGAACACACCTCGTGGGAGTGGTGTTAAACCCCTAAAAACGTGGGTGTGGAAATGAAATGATGTGTGTGTGTGTGAGTATTGTGTGATGAATGTAAGAACTAAGCAAATGAAATGAAACAAAAGAGAATGATGAGGAGAGAAGGGGAGTGTGAAATGAGCCCGCAGCAGCAATGTTCAAGAGGAAGAAGAATCCTCCTAGCTCTAAAGCAAGGAAGAGGGATGAAGACTCCGGACTCCAATGGGTGGATGCTCGAAGTAGCTTGGAGTGGCGGTCCTCCTCCTTGGCATCAGAATGCGAGTCTCCAGTGCGGCAGGGCTTCACCATAGTGCTTGGGTTGTATTCAAAACAATGGCCTCGGGGGTCTTTTTTATAGAGGAAAAATCCATAAATCGTGTCATACACAGTGGGCGCTTATTGAGGTGCATGACCGTTGGAAAAGGATGCCAGGGCATGGTGGGAGTCGGTAGAAGCAACATTAAATGGCCAGCAACTAACATGGGCTCAGTTCATTGAGCGATTCAACACCAAGTATTTTTCTGAGAGGGTCCAAGAAAGGAAAGCAGCCGAATTTGCGGCTTTGAAGCAGAGAGGACTCAGTGTGGCTGAGTATGAGGCCCAATTCTCTCGTCTGTCCCGATATGTTGTGCACTTAATTGGGACAGAAAGGATGAAGGAGAAATGCTTTCTGAATGGCTTGAGGCCCCAGTTCATCACTCAACTGGCGCCAATGGACATTCAAACCTATGCTGACATGGTAAAGAAGGCTCAGTTACTAGAAGATGCCATGGAGATGGCTGAAAGAATTATGGAAGACCCGCGAAAAGAGAGCAAGTGTCTTCTACAGGAAAGTACCAGCCGACCATTGGGAGAAAAGGCCCAGTGGCGGAGTAAATGAACCAGCTGATAAAAAGCCAAAGGAGTTAGGTAAGCAGATAGTGGTGGCAACGGGAGAAAGGTGCAAACACTGTGACAAAGCTAGTCACCAGTCTGAACATTGCTGGAGAGCGCAAGGGAGATGCCTGCGCAGTGGTAGTCGTGACCATAGGATCTCGGATGCCCACTACTGAAAGAACAAGCCCCTCAGGACAAGCGTCGAATGGACAGAAGAGGTAAGGCCGATTGCAAGCTATCTAGGAACCGGAAGCTGCTGAAGAAGGAGTATCGTGGAAGGTACACTCAATATTCTTTCCCGACCCACATATGTTCTCTTGATACGGGAGCTACGCATTCCTTCATATCTCAAACATTTGTTGATACCCTACCTGTGAAAACTGTCCCAATGAAATCCGGAATAGTTGTGTCAACCCCGATTGGTCCTGGCACCAATCTTATAAACCATATACCCTAGTGAAGTGTTGATTGAAACTCAAAACCTACCAGCAAATTTAATGTATGGACATGGAGGGGTATGATGTGATACTGGGAGCAGACTGGTTGTCTAAACATGGGGCTAGTATAACTGCAGGAGAAGTGGGTAACCTTTAGCCATTACCCAAAACTAGTGTTCACAGGGGATAGAAACCGCAAGAGATTGTCACTTATTTCTGCACTACAAGCCAAAAGGATGATGAGGAAAGGTTGTATGGCCTTTCTTGCTGCTGTTATCATCGCAAAGAAGGAAGTCAAAGTGGAGGACATCCATGTTGTCAGGGAATACGCTGATGTTTTTCCCGAAGACTTGCCAGGAATTCCTCCTGAGCGAGAGGTCGATTTCACCATCGACTTGGTCCTGGAGCAGCACCAGTATCTAGGGCACCATATAAAATGTCCCCGCAGAACTGAAGGATTAAAGGAGCAATGATGGAACTGTTAGAGAAGGGTTTCATCCGACCAAGCACATCACCATGGGGTGCACCCGTCCTCTCGTCAAGAAGAAAGATGGGTCGTGAGGCTATGTATAGATTACAAAAACTAAACCAGTTAACCATCAAGAACAAATATCCCTTGCCAAGAATTGATGAGTTGTTTGATCAATTATCTGGAGCTAAATACTTCTCTAAAATAGATCTCAGATCCGGTTATCACCAATTGAGGATCAAAGGAGAAGACATTCACAAGACAGCCTTCCGAAGCAGGTATGGGCATTATGAATTCATTGTTATGCCTTTTGGACTAACAAATGCCCTGCAATTTTTAAGCAGTTGATGAATAGCATTTACCGCCCATATCTTGATAAATTTGTGGTGGTATTCATCAATGATATATTAATCTATTCCAAGACAAAGGAAGAGCATGAGGAGCATTGAGGATCTCATTACAGATTTTAAGGGAGAATAAATTATATGCCAAGCTAAGTAAATGTGAATTTTGCTTGAGGAGGTGTCCTTTTAGGACATGTGGTAACCAAGGATGGTATCGCTATTGATCCATCATAGGTTGAGGCCGTACTGAAATGGGAAAGACCGAGAAGCGTCACAGAGATCAGGAGCATTCTCGGATTAGCAGGATATTACCGAAGGTTTATAAAGGATTTCTCAAAGATTGCAGTGCCATTAACCAAGCTGACCCGGAAGGAAAATCTGTTTGTGTGGACCAATGAATGTGAAGAAAGCTTTAACAGCTTGAAGAAGTGTCTGACCACTGCTCCTGTCCTCGCCTTACCCACTGACGAGGGAGGATTTGAAATTTATTCAGATGCTTCTGGAACAGGTATGGGCTGCGTCTTAATGCAACAAGGGAGGGTAATAGCTTATGCCTCCAGACAGTTGAAGATCCACAAAGTGAACTATCCGGTTCATGACCTGGAGTTGGCAGCTGTAGTATTCGCCTTGAAAATTTGGAGGCATTGATCTATAGTGAGCAATTAAGGTCTTTTCTGACCACAAGAGTTTGAAATATGTTCTCACAGAAGGAGCTGACATGAGACAAAGAAGGTGGTTAGAGTACCTGAAAGACTTTGACTTTTCCATTCAGTATCACCCCGGGAAAGCCAATGTAGTGGAGACGCTCTAAGTAGACAACCAGAGAGCTATGCTAGCTAGTATGATGCTGGGCGAATGGAAGTTACTGGAGCAATTTGCAAGTCTGAATAGACGTGGGAAAGAAGGAAAACAAGTAATGATTCAAACCTCCAGATACAATCCGACCTACTGACTGAAATTAAGGAGAAACAGGGAGAGGATCCATTCTTAGTTGAGATCAGGGAGAAGCTAGATCAACGGATGACTTCACTCTATCTGCGGAAGGTAGATTACTGTTCCGAGGTAGGACATGTGTCCCTGATCATGGAGAACTCAAGAAGAGGTTACTAAAGGAAGCTCATCAGTCCAAGTACATGATTCACCCTGGATCAACAAAGATGTACCAAGACTTGAAAAGGTCGTACTGGTGGCCAAACATGAAGAGGGATGTGGCCGATCATGTGTCATACTGTTTAACATGTATGAAAGTCAAGGCCGAGCATTTTCATACAGCTGGTGGACTGCTACCACTAGAAATCCTGGAATGGAAGTGGGATAGTATCGGTATGGACTTCATCATGGGATTGCCCAAGACTAGAGGTGGTATGGATGCAATCGGGTAATAGTTCATCGATTGACTAAGTCGGCTCATTTCTTGCCGATTAAGAGCACGTGGTCTGTGGATGTATTGGCTACACTTATGTTAAGGAAGTAGTTAGATTGCATGGGGTTCCATCTAGCATAATCTCAGATCGGGACCCTAGATTTACTTCACACTTCTGGAAGGGATTGCAAGTAGTAATGGGTACTAAACTGAACTTTAGTACTGCTTTCCATCCTCAGACGATGGACAAACCGAAAGGACCAATCAAATTGTGGAAGATATGCTTCGTGCTCTGGTGCTAGATTTTAGAGGGCGATGGGATGATCAGTTGTACCTGATGGAGTTTGCATATAACAATAGCTATCAGGCAAGTATCAAGATGGCTCCATTTGAAGCCTTATATGGCAGGAGTTGCAGATCACCCCTTTGCTGGGAAGAGGTTGGGGAGAACCAATGGGTTGGACCCGACTTAATTGAGGCAACTGTCAGGAAGGTTCAGATTGTCAGGGAACGTCTGAAGATAGCACAATCCAGGCAGAAAAGTTATGCAGACAAGAGAGGAGAGAACTAGAATTTCAGGTTGGCGAGCATGTTTTCTTGAAGGTCTCACCTTCAAGGGGAATACAGATTTTGGGATCAAAGGAAAACTAAGTCCCAGATTCATAGGGCCATTTGAAATTCTGGAAAGAATTGGTCAGGTGGCGTATAGACTTGCACTACCTCCACAGCTGGCGAACGTGCATAATGTGTTCCACATATCCATGCACTGAGGAGTACTTATTCAATGCTGACCATGTGATCAACCATGAGGACTTGGAGATTCGGGAGGACCTGACTTATGAAGAGAAGCCGATCAAACTGTTGGATCGGAAGATTCAACGACTCAGGAATCGTACCATACCTATGGTGAAGGTCCAATGGAGTCGAGACGGAGTCACTAATGCTACCTGGGAAACAGAGGAAAGAATGAAGAAAAAAAACCACCCATAACTATTCTCAGGTACGAACTACACGTTATGTGTAAATTGGGGGCCAAATTTTCTTAAGTGGGGGAGGATGTAACACCCCGAAATTTAGTGATTTAAAAAAAAACTTTGGAAATAAAGGAGGATAAAGTAAATAAACATATTAGAGAGACTTCCAACACCATGTATTAATGACCCATTAACAAGATTGGCCAATAAAGCACATTTGGCCCAAGGATATAGACAAATAGGACAGGAAATTTCCAGAAATTCGTGTATGTAATTATGCCATAATTGGAGAGGGCAAGTTAGGGTTAAAATTAAGGTAATAGTCATGCAAGGTAAGCCAAAACCGAACCCAACCCCAATTGGTGGTTTCCTAAACCATTACTACCTCCTTTGGAGGAAGGAGTCCCAGATTCTTGGAAAACAGGGAACAGAATTCGCAGCCCCTTTCCTAGTCTCATTAGGACTCTTAACTAAAAAAAATCTATAAGAACTCATCCTCAAACTCTTGGGGAAGGTTTAACAACAAGTTGGGGTCGTTTGGAGGCAGGCTAGAGCTTCTGAGGAGAAGGAGAAAAGGCTGGGAACCCGGAGTTCCATCCCCTGCATCCTCTGTTGCATCTAGAACGTTGACTGGTTTTAGATCTTCATAAAGGTAGGGGTTCTCGGGCCAAGATTAAAGAAAACCAACACCATCATGTAGATTTTCGAGTCTAGGATCATATGCACTTGGTTTGACTCAATTTCATGGAGTATACATTGCGTATTCGTAGTTTTCCCTAAGTTGGCCAGTTAGGGTTTTTCCCGTTCTTCTTATTATGCACATGATTCAAGACCGAATAGACTAAACTTTATTCATGAAAGTTCTTCCACTTGAAGACATGATCATCTTTTATGTTGGACATTTTATCCAAAAGTCCTTCATTAGAGATTTATGAGCAAGAGAGTCTCTGCATGATACTGTGATTTCGGGCTACACTTGACTTCCATTATTCATATGTTTCTCTGATTCGGGACAGAATTAGATCAAATCTTCAACATCAAAGTTCTTCTACTAGTTGTCCTCGTCATCTTTTGTGTTTAATGTTTTATCTAAATGTCATTCGTTAGAGAGTTATAAGAGGTGGAAGTGAATCACTGCATGAGACATGTTTTCTGGTTACACATGGAGTCATAGTTTTGTCTTGAGGGCCACTAGTGTCGACACTACTTAAGGCAGTGTCGACACACTGTCCCAAAACAGCCCAGAAGGTGTTCTGGAAGGCCTCTAGTGTCAACACTACTTGGGCTAGAGTCGACACAATGTCCCAGATTGGCCAGAAGGTGTTCTCGGAGCTGTCTCTAGTGTCGACACTACCTGAACTAGTGTCGACACTACTTGACCTTTTTGCCTTGTATTAAAGCACTGTGTCGACACTACTTGACCAGTCTGCATTATTTTGTCTTGTGTTTGAAGCATTGTGTCGACACCAGTAAGGGGTGTGTCGACACTACCCTTACAAAAAAATTACATAATTGGGTCTGATCATTTCATGATGTCTACTAGCATGTGCATGATGTTATATGGTATGCATGGACCTAAAATAAATCAACCCATGAAAAATGTAATGATATGAATACGATTCTAATGTGTAATTGTGATTGATCTTATGTCCATTGAGTTATCTTGTGATCTTGCTTATTGTCAATTGATAAGATAAGAATATGATATGAACGTGGGGATGAATACATGTTAGTATGGACTTGTTAGTGGAGTTAATGTCATGATTTGCATATGAGTTTCAATAGTTACATGTTCTCCGGTGTTCCTTAATTAATGTCCATATGCATACATGCTAGGAAGATTCTTGACTCGTCACTTACACTTTGCACGAATAGGCACACCCTTCTTGGGAAATTGAGAGCACATGTTCTGCATATGATTTGTCT
>CM024756.1:18021712-18501440 GCA_014218235.1 Colocasia esculenta
GTAGCAACTCTAGAATTTAAAATTTTACAAATAAATTTAAATTAGATTAAAATAGGATTAAATTAAAACCCATTAAGTTAAATTAGGTGATGGGTTAACCAAGATGGTCCATACATGAATTAATGGGCCCAAAAGTGAAGAGCCCAAGTTAGATTAGAGATAATTAATGTTAAATTCGTACCTAAAATATTAATAAATATGAAAGGGTTAGGATAATCAATATTTAAACTCCTAATTATTCTAAAAAAAGTCCTAGGCCTATCCTAATCCCTTGGCCATGAAATTAGAGTTCTCCCCAAGCCAATTAGGTGGATAAATACTAGAAATAGGGAGATAATTAAGAAAAATTCGGAGTTGGATGAGAGGGAAGAGTTTGAAGTGTTTAGGAGTCTTAAAACAAACAAATACCCTTTCATTTCATACCAACCCAACACTAGATCATTTCTGGAGCTTGGAGAACGAGGAGAAGAAGCCTTTAGATGTGGAGAGCAAGAAGAAGGAGGCTAGGAACAAGGGGGATTTCGTTTTCTTCAACCTTTCTTGCCCTAGGATTCAAAGCGTGAAAAGGTAGGCAATCTTACAAGCACAAACTAATTAACTTCGACCCTAGGTAAACCATGAACCCATTTTCGAAAGCCCCATATTTTCTCCAATTTTTATCGTACCATTTAGGAGTATTTCATGCTGCAATTCCTGTTGAGAACATGTACCCGAACCCTCATGTTTGCCCAAATTCTATGTTCATGAATGATCTTGTGCCATAAAACTTTTATCCTACATACTGTAATCACAAGAATTGATCCCCAAATAAAGATGATAAAAATGAAGGAAAAGACCGTGATCGCCACCAAAGTAGTTGCAAGGGATGATAACACGAAGAATAGGTGCTAACTACTTTGGAAAGAGGAAGAAAAGTGCAGAAGAAAACCTGGTTCTTTGAACGCGACAAGAAGTCTGTCGCCTTATGAAGAACGCGACCAGATTGTTGTCGCCTTCTGTAGCAGAAGAGGGAAACTGTGGATTCTTGTTCTTCTTGCTCCTCAGCCGGCCAAGGGGCAAGAGCCTCGTGCCTGAGATGTCATTTTTAACCTACCAAGAACATCAAAAAATAGAAATCCCATTAGAAATTTGTTTGATGTAGAATCTATCCCAAAATAATGAAAGAACATGAAAGAATTGGAGGGAACTCACGTGGGGTGGTGTTTTAACCCCTTTGGATGTTTAAAACAGGTGTGTGTGGAGTGTTCTAATACAAAACTACGAAAATAAACAAATCTAAACATGCATACATGAAGGGAAAAAACATGAAGAATAGGAGAGAGAAAGTGTAGAGGTGCACTTCCTAGTCGTCTGGAGGCTGAGAGTTCTTTTGGGGATTCGTAGCCCTCTGAGAGACGAAGAAGCAGACACCGACCTTGTCCAAAACCGTACCCTATTGACACTTTTATAGGTCATTATTCCTGAATGGGTTGGGAAAGGAATAATGAGCTGGAGTCCGAGTTTTAGTAATTGGGCTCGTGCAAGGAGAGTCAGAACATGTCAAGGAAGTTCTGAGGAAGGTTTCCTCCAAGTTTGGCAAGGTTTGGAGACCTCTAGACCCACTAAAAGTTAGATTATTCATGAATAGCAAGGGTCCAAGTGGGAATAGGAAAGTCACGTTGCATGGTTCTGTGAAGGAAACCAGAATGCGACAGGCTCTGTGTCGCTACCAGGTAGCGACACCTCGATACATCGACTTCCATAGAAGGAAGTCTTGAAGCATTTTCTGGCGAATTTTCAGGGAATTAAAGTGCCAAATGAGAACGCGACGTACTGAGGTGTTGCCTTCTGATTATGATCAATTATGTCCTAAAGGTAATCGGTGAAGGAATGAACGTGACATGAAGGGCATCGCCTTCTGAATATGAATGTGACAGGGTCTTTGTCGCCTTTAGGATCTTTCATCATATGACTCACTCAAAGTATCTGATCTCCTTGCATGGGTATCGGATTGGCACACGATTTGAAGCGTTGGATTCTCAACTTAGAGAGCTACAAGATAATGATGAAGACTTATTGATTTGAGCAAGAAGAGCCCACCAGTGTGATGAACTAATAGGAAGATGCCATGATCGGATAAAGCCAGCTTGGCGATGATGAGCCAATGTGGGGCATCAATGATATGACAAGGAATTTGGCTAAGCTTATGGGCCAGAAATGGGTGTCTACACATACTACATGATGTTAGGAATCTAATGACCCTATTTTCCCCAATTTTTATCAAGTACCCTGTTCGGATTAAACCATTTGTCATCACTGTGTATGATTTTGGGTCATCACAATGTAACATCATCATAGCATGCCCATACCATGTTCAAACTCTAATTATTCGTTACTGTGGATACATGTGCATGTCTAGTTTTGTTTAAAAGTGGTTTCATGATTTTACATCAAGTACACGATTTTATATAAATTTTACAAGTCCCATGTATCACCATTGAAAGGATAGGACCGAAACCCAAGGTGAACCAGTCCACTGTTGGGGCTCGGCCTGACCCTCTGAGAACGTGACGGCCCGACCCGTCACGATTCTCAGAAGGTCGCGACAGAGGGGCACGTCGCGACATGAATGCGATGGCCCGACATGTCGCATTCTTCACACCCTGTATCGATTGGCCTAAACCCGATAGACCCTTAGTTCTAGACCGTTTGCTCAAATCGTGACCGGTCACCCCGTCGCGATTACAGCATCAATCGATTGGCTTGATCCAGTTCCTGTAAACGTGACCGACCTTCCCGTTGTGATTTAAAACGCGATAGGTACCCCCATCGCGTTCATACTGTGTAAACCAGAACCCTAAATTTTCATGCAAATAGTGTTAATTATGTCATTTAATCACTATTTAACTACTGTCACATACTGTTACGAATAGTATCGACATGCTATGAATAATGGGTATTAATCTCATGATTTCTATTAATTAAAAGATGTGTGCACGATTATCTCTTGTTAATTTGATTATCTTACACATGCACACACTAAACATAACTCTTTGCCATGAAACCTTACCAAATTTACTCCATAATATATCTAATAATTAAGTACATTTATTCATATAAATTCCCTATTTATTTTAATGGACTCGTCTTTGTTTTAATCGCTTGATTTTGATACTGTTATCGTGTCCCTCTGCCATCGAGCACTCGAGGCAAGACGGACAATGTTTCTATACAAACTTCTAACTTGGCTTGGACAACCTCTCCATTGGGAATACTTCTGATAAGACCAGGAACTCCTTGTCGAGGACTCCGTAAGACTTTTGGCTTTGACGGATGTCCATTGCCGACGAGCTGGTTGTACCCTCAATACCTATTTTACCCTTAGGGATCAATATGATCCAACGGCCTTAGTTTGTTTTTTCTGTTGGGTTATAATGTGTATGATGACATGTGCATAAATGTTTTTGATGATGTGTGACATAATTGATGTTGTCTTAATTTTGGAAACATGATAAATATGACAAAAACATGAATGAAATGATCAAGTATGCAAATGCTTTGATGAACATCTATGTATTCACTGTATCTCACTTATAATGTTATTTGATGTAGGTGTGAAGACACACAAGACAAGCAACAAAATCCAAGTGCAAAAGAGCAAGAAAAACACTTCAAGTGGTCATGTGTCGACAGCCAGGAAGTTCTCTGTCAACAGATAGACCCATCCAGAACAAACAAGCTACTGGAAGCACAATCTAAGCAATAGCTGTCGACAAATGAAATGTACATGTCGACAGATACATGTTGCCTGTCGACAGCCAACAAATCTCCTGTCGACAGATAAGGCCTTCCAGCAACACCATGGTTCTGGAAACCAAATCTGAGCAGTAGTTGTCGACAGCTATAAAGTGCCTGTCGACAGATGAAGAGAAAAGTCAGATACGAGATTTGGATATGTTCTATATTATGGTGTTTCCTTTTAGCACGTCTCTCTAAACTTGGACACCCATATATATAGATCATATGATGTTATTTTCGCAGTAGGAAGCCACCATATCAAAACCCTAAGCAAAACCAAGAAGAAGGCTCTCTCTCTGCTGCTCTGCTTCAACTCTCCGTCCAGCGCGAGGAAGATCCATCTCACGAGCGGAGTTGAAGTCGGTTCGTCCACGGTTGAAGCTTCTCCACCATCTGATAATCATCAAGACGAAGCTTGGAGTTCTTCTGGACGACCACCACGAAGAGTTCACATCTGGATTTGTTTCTACATCTTAGAACTCTTCTCCTTCCATACTTTTCACTACTCTGTGTGTGTGGAAGTGGTTTAAGCGTCCCTTGTGCTTGATCCACGTGCGTGTGGTTGCTCTGAGTGCGTATTTGCCTTAGACAATGTGCGTGTGTGTGATTGTAGGGTTGAACTCGCTTAATAAGCAGTTTTTCTGTGTGTGGTGTGTTGATCAAATCAAGGCTAGAAGATCTGATCTATTGTGGACTTGATCTAGCATGTGTGTGTGTGATTAAGTCGTCATGCTCAAGTGTGTGTGTGTTGTACTCATCTTTGAGTAGTGTGTCCTCACTGTGTGAGGGGTGGACGTAGGAGTCACGTGGTGTGATTTTTGAATCACCTAAAAATCTCTGTGCAATGGTTTGATATTGTCTCATCGTTAGATGCATGCATAGGGGTTCGATTAAACACTTAACATTCACACACTAGTTCACATAATCTGATTGTTCAATTGTCTCACACACTTTGTGCACTGAATCACATCAGATTAGTGGGGTTTTTAATTGAGCAGATTCATTATTTCGAAGTAATTTTTAAATTGCTTAAGTTTCCATTGCAAATCTATTCAACCCCCCCTTCTGATCTGGTCTGATTGCTTGTGATTAATCTTTTGGAACATCATTTGATCTGTTTGAACTGATTGATTACTTGTTGATCCGACTCAATATTCTGTTGACTGGTCTAATCATCTGAAGCATACTCAGAAATATGGCTAAGTTCTCAAGTATCATAAATATACCTATGATAATTGAGTTTGATGACAATGTTGATAAAATGCAGGTCTCCTCTATGAAAACAAGGAAGTCTTGAAAGGAAACAAAAGAAAAATGCTACATGGCTCATGGCAGCTCAAAAGGCTCTTCCCGTTCAGACAAATCTGAAGAATCACATATGTCAGAGAAGTCAAGAAACTCTCAAAGGTCAGGTAAATCCAATTCAGACCCATTTGATATATCAATATCAAACTCTGATTTAGAGAATGATATATCCTATGATGAATTGATAGAATGCTATGAGCACTTGTCCAATCAATTTAAGAAGGTAAAATCTCAAAACAAGAAGCTAAAAGAAAAATTGGATAAGAATGAAATGAGAATTGATAATGCTCAAGCATTCTATGAAGAAAATGAAAAATTGAAAATGGAGAATGAAGTCAAAAACTATGGAAACAAGCTTTCTAAATTGAAAGAAGATCATGATCAGGTTGAATCTAAAAATTCTAATTTGAAAACTAAAAATGAAAAATTGATTGATCATTATGAGAATCTGAAACTTGATAATGATCAATTGAACAAACAAATCTCCAATATGGCTCATGATCATCAAATAAAAGTAAAGTGCAACCAATTGGTTGAGGAAAATAATCATCTTAGAAAGAAGATTGAATGCTTGTATCATGATAGACCATTAAATGATGAATGCAACAATTCTAAGAAGAAAATTGATGACTTGGAAAATCAAATTGTTAAAAGTGAAATTGAAAGGAACAAAATGAAAAATGATCTGGATGTCATGACAAATCAACTTCAAACTTCAGAAAAAGAAATTGATTCATTAAAAGCTAAAAAAGAAAAATTGACAAGTAAACTTGAAGTGGTTGTTAAACAAAATCAAGAATCTGAAAAGAGGATTTCTGAATTGAGGAAAACTATTGAGAGTTTAAAATCTGCCTTATCTAAGTTTGTTAAAGGAACACAGAATTTGGATAATCTTCTTGGAATAAAAGTCAATCTTCAAAAGGAGGGTTTAGGATTTAACCCCTTGAACAGAAAGGATTTTGAAAACAAAACAAAGACCTCATTTGTCAATGTTTCTAAGAACAAGAATTTTGTTTCACCTAAAGAAAAACTTGTTAAGATTCATGTTCAGAAAAATGTTCAAAAACAAACTAATAAATTGAACAAAAATGCTGTAAAAAGGAAGAATCATGTTTCAACTGAAAATAAGAAAAAGAAAATGAAAAAGAAAATAGGACTCTACAAGGTCTCCACAACTCCTCCATTAGCCCAGAAAAATGCAAGACAATCTGCAACTCCACATCATGTCAAGAGCTACCAAAGGGTATCAGCTTCTCCTTTTCAACCCAAGGATAATCAAAGGTACTCTAGAGGAACTCAGAGATTCCAACAAATGCACTCATACTATGGTAAGCTCCAGGTAAATACTCAACTCGTTTGCTTTAATTGCAATAGACCTAGTCACCTTACCAAATTCTGTTGGAATAAAGGTCAACACTTTCATAAATATGCCAAGTCTGTCCAATGCTTTACATGTCATAATCATTGACATTTGTCTAAGAACTGTTGGCATAGAAACTATGATTTTGTGCATGCCTTAGAGTTCCATCATAATGCATGTGTTCATACACATAGGAATAAACATCATGTTCATATTGAGAAAGATCAGAAATTTCATGTATCTATGAACAGGAAAACTGCACAAAACAACAAAAATCCAATAAACAGAAACTCTCATTGGAACATAGATGTATTGAACAAGAAAAATGAAAAATATGGAACTAATGCCGCTCATAGTTCCATTAATGAAAGAAATACATCTATTCCAATAATAAAATCATTTTGGATACTGAAATCATTGTTAAATCCTAACATTAATGTCATTGCAGGACTCAAGCAAGTGTGGGTCCCAAAACCAGCTTGATCAACAAGTTGAGATGTCTTGCAGCCATACAGTGTAAATGGATTCATGACATTGGTTATGCAAGGCAAGAAATGATTGGAGAACAAAGGTAAAATTTTTTAGATTGCAATTGAAGACTGTTCAGGTAAAATCTCCTTATCACTTCAGATTTGAACTGCTGGAATTGAAATAGATTTCTAATTTTATCTGAGTAATGAAAGATGTGTTTTGATGCTATCCTCAAATTCCAATGCCTCTTAACAATGAGAATCATGTTTGTATTATCATGCTTGTGTGACTGTGTTCATGATTATGTGTGCATAATAATGTGTGAATTGCTTGCCAACTCTTTTCAGTTCATACACATGTTAAGGGAAGTAAATTTGAAAAAGTACAAAAATGTTCTTTAAAATTCATTGAAATTTTTGATCTTTTATGTAGTGACTATTTGGTATATCAAATGGTGAAATGTTGAATGACAAGTTAGGCTTGTCTGGAAACTATCATTATGCGTGAGAAATATTCTCCGCCAAGTATCAATAGTCTTCTACTATATAAAGATTATCAAGAAACAATTCATAATCTCAAAAAACTTCAATTGATCATGTTTATACTCTCTTTGTGCAAATTGCTTGACATGAACATGTGTGAATTGCCTGAATGTTCATTTCAATACCATGTATACATTATGGGGGAGTAAGTCAAAAAGAGTTTTTGAGTGAGTTGTTTGAGACTTTGAGGGACATTCTTTCACATCAATCTTGCCACATTTATCTCTTTAAAAGAATGAAATTTTGGTGCTCAATTACTCATGGATGTTTCCTCATTGTGCACAAGCTTGGCATAAATATGTGTGACATTGCTTGAAATGGTTGAATGTTGCTTTACACATATGCACACACTATGGGGGAGTGAGTTAAGGCTAGGTGAGTGAAATTCGTAAGGGATATCCTTCCTATTCAATGTGTCTTTATCCCTCAATCATATGGTTCAAATCTCTCACAATTCAAATCCTTAAAACTGAGTTTTCAAGTACCTGTCGATAGTCAGAATCCCACCTGTTGACAGATAGCCTCTCCCAGAACCTTGATCTTTCTAGATCTCAGTACCTGTCGATAGGCACATTCTTGTTGTTGACAGATAGACATTTTCTGTGAATTCTTCATATTTCTTCATCCTTTCTTTATGAGTATGTTCATATTATTCTTTCAAGGGGAGAATTGGGATTTAATATTCATTACAATTTTTCATACTCACATAGTATCCAAGACATTGACATAATCACAATGATTTTGAAATAATATTTTGTGTATGAGTCTAGCTTGTATCATCTAGAACACATTGAACAAATCTAATGGTTTTAACCTAACTCACTTGAATAACTCCCTTGTGGATGATCTTGTTTCTAAAATGGATTGACAAGTAAGAAGGTTATTGAACTTAATGTTTTTACATTGGCCTTTGACCTTAAATAACCCTTTGAACTTGATTTTCAATTTTAAATAAAAAAGGAGAAAAGCTACCTATTTCTAAACTCAAAAGTTCAAACAAAAATTATATGAAATGGGACAAAGGTAGAGCAATGATGAGCATCACTGAGTAACCGGGGACATGGGCATCACAAATGTCTATCTTCGCGTCAAAAAGTCTATTCATTATCTCTGCATAATGGTATGATGGTCACTTACACTGAGTAACTGGGGGTACGGGCATCTCAAATGTCTACCTTCACGTCAAAAGGTGAAAGTGTACCTAATTACCACTTTTTCCCTTTAACCTTGATGAAATAGTTCAATGCGAGAAATAGAGTGAAGCCTCCATGTTTTTAAATCAAGGGAAATTTGTTGTTTATGGTTGATTGTTCATGTAAACATTACTTTCGCTTACCAAATGAATGTCACCCACCAAGGACCATGTTTTTTATACAACAGTTTTATTCAAAGGAGTTATCTTATTTTCATATGTTTTTGAACGATGTCTTCTAAATGCTATAACTTGAGATTCCCGGAGTATTATCTCTTAACCATTGTAGAACTTTTATGTGTCTTAATTCTAGTGGATATGACATTTTGTAATGGAAATAAACTAGTTCTCAACTTTAAAATCCCATGTGGACACTCATTCTCCTTCAATTTCTGTCAAAATCCCCTTCTAGAACACTTCTGGCCAGCAACACTAGACTCGAGACCCTTGCTACTTCTCAAACTCACATTCAGCAACAGCTTGGTCACCTTACATAGGAGTTTCATGAGTTCTGTCATCCCTCTGCTCCTGGGAAGGACGATGTTTAGAGAGTCTAGGATTTAGTGTGGGGTTATCTGTTTATTTTTCTTTTCACTAGGATTGGGTCATGAGTTTGTTAGTTCAGTCAGTTATGTCATATCCCTTCTTTTGCTTTTATTTATTTCATGTAATGGATGTCCTTGTTGTCACTGTGTGTACTTAAAATTCAATGAATGAAAACACAGTTCTTTGCTTCATTCTTGTCCATGTGTGCATGAACTATCTTTCTGAATGTTGTCAAAAGGGGGAGAAGCATCAATTGTAAATTTTGGCATCATCAAAAAGGGGGAGAATGTTGGGTTATAATGTGTATGATGACATGTGCATAAATATTATTGATGATGTGTGACATAATTAATGTTGTCTTAATGTTGGAAACATGATAAATATGACAAAGACATGAATGAAATGATCAAGTATGCAAATGCTTTGATGAACACATTTGTATTCACTATATCTCACTTATAATGTCTTTTGATGTAGGTGTGAAGACACACAAGACAAGCAACAAAATCCAAGTGCAAAAGAACAAGAAAAACACTTCAAGTGGTCATGTGTCGATAGCTAGGAAGTTCCCTGTCGACAGATAGACCCATCCAGAACAAACAAGCTACTGGAAGCACAATCTAAGCAGTAGCCGTCAACAGATGAAATGTATCTGTCGACAGATACATGTTGCCTGTCGACAGCCAGCAAATCGCCTGTCGACAGATAAGGCCTTCCAGTAACACCATGGTTCTGGAAACCAGATCTGAGCAGTAGTTGTCGACAGCTATAAAGTGTCTGTCGACAGACGAAGAGAAAAGTCAGATACGAGATTTGGATATGTTCTATATTATGGTGTTTCCTTTTAGCACGTCTCTCTAAACTTGGACACCCATATATATAGATCATATGAAGTTATTTTCGCAGTAGGAAGCCACCATATCAAAACCCTAAGCAAAACCAAGAAGAAGGCTCTCTCTCTGCTGCTCTATTTCAACTCTCTATCCAGCACGAGGAAGATTCATCTCACGAGCGGAGTTGAAGTCAGTTCGTCCATGGTTCAAGCTTGTCCCCCATCTGATAATCATCAAGACGAAGCTTGGAGTTCTTTTGGACGACCACCATGAAGAGTTCACATCTGGATTTGTTTCTACATCTCACAACTCTTCTCCTTCCATACTTTTCACTACTCTGTGTGTGTGGAAGTTGTTTAAGCGTCCCTTGTGCTTGATCCACGTGTGTGTGGTTGCTCTGAGTGCGTGTTTTCCTCAGACAATGTGCGTGTGTGTGATTGTAGGGTTGAACTCGCTTAATAAGCAGTTTTTCTGTGTGTGGTGTGTTGATCAGATCAAGGCTAGAGGATCTGATCTATTGTGGACTTGATCTAGTGTGTGTGTGTGTGTGATTGAGTCGTCATGCTCAAGTGTGTGCGTGTTGTACTCATCTTTGAGTAGTGTGTCCTCACTGTGTGAGGGGTGGACGTAGGAGTCACGTGGTGTGATTTCCGAACCACCTAAAAATCTCTGTGCAATGGTTTGATATTGTCTCATCGTTAGATGCATGCATAGGGGTTCGATTAAACACTTAATATTCACACACTAGTTCACATAATCTGATTGTTCAATTGTCTCACACACTTTGTGCACTGAATCACAACAGATTATTGGGGTTTTTAATTGAGTAGATTCATTATTTCGAAGTAATTTTTAAATTGCTTAAGTTTCTGCTGCAAATCTATTCAACCCCCCCTTCTAGCTTTGCCATCACCGAATATCCGATCCTAACACTTTCTTACATTGAGATCATGCCGGACCTCTAGCCTATGTTCATAGCACGGCTATTGGGCGGTTGTGACTTCTACCGGACTGTCGACACACGATTGTGCTGCGCAACTGTTACTATCGCATGTTTATCATCAATTTATGAATATGACCCTAGTTCTCATCTATACTCTTATACTCTCATCTATTCGCGTTATCTTTATACTGTTGGGATCAGATAGGTGACTTAATGTCATGCCCCGCCAATTTAGCAGCGGAATAAATCGGGGAGGAATGAACAACGAGTATGGTAACGTAAATTACGCATACATTCGCAAATATCAGAGCAACTAATGAAACAATAATTACAATAAAATCATCATTTGATTGATAATTCATCTAAACTATTACAACCACTAATTCAGAGCCAAAACATAGGGCTCAATGACATTATTACATTTGGAATTGATAACTAAGCAACTAACTAAACTAACTCTAGGGTACTGGGGATAATCCATCGCTATGACTCTAGGACGCTCATCACTCTAGTCCAATCCATTGTTGTGAGTAAAGTCATCATTCGACTTACCTGAAAACACAATAACAAATAACGAAGGGTGAGCGATAACGCTCAGTAGGACTTAATATCTCGTGTAAACAAGCATGCTTTAAGTGATTAATGTCTTGTAACGCAGGTTAACTAGAGAGAACGATCAAGTATAGTCAAGAGAGTAATAGCGCAAGATAACAAGTGAACGATAATACATTTCTCAAGAGTATTGAAAAATTAGGATGACAGCATAACGAGATAGCGTGTAACAAGATAGTGTATAACAAGATAGCGTGTATCAAAATGACATATAATAGGATAGCTTGTATCAAGGTGGCGTGTAACGAGATAGCTTGTATATCAAGATAGCATGTAACGAGATTGCATGTAAAGAGATAGCGTGTAAAGAGATAACATGTATGGTTGCACCACGGTGCACTAGTCAAGCACGGCAATAGTCACTTTGGGATAGTAGTCGTTTCACAATAGTACAGTACGTCTGAACTCCTCAGACTAATAGTATAACAGTTAGATGTCTAGCCAAACTAGTATAGTCAATCAGAACCGGTGCAATGCAGAACACCGTCAATAGCCCCTGCAGGTATTTTCGGGTGGCTCTCTGTCCCCAGGACTAGATTGGAGCCCCTCGGACACTCTCCGTGCCCTGCACAATTATGCATTCGAGTCAGTAGGTTCACCGAACCCATATTATGGCGCTAGACAATCATGTATAGTACAAGCAATGGGAGCCACAACAGCTCAAGAGTCTCAAGAGAGTACTAGATGAATAGACGAGATGGTAGAGTGAACGTGAATAGATGAGAGTACAAGGATAGTAGATGAGATAGGGTATAATTGTAAAACAACGTTAAACCACGATAGTAACGGTTGCACAGCACCAGGTCGGGTACCGGCAGTCTGGTAGAAGTCACATCTACCCCACTAGTCGTGCTACGAACACAGGCTAGATGGTCCGGCGTGATCACAAGATAAGAGAGAATCCACTAAGGCCATTTTGGATCGTACTGATCCCTAAGAGTGTAACGGGATTTAAAGGGTACAACCAGCTCGTTGGCTAAGGACGTGCGCCAAAGCCAAGAAGACTTACGGAGGCCTTGACAAGAAGTCTCTGGTCCAGTCGAGAGTATTCCCGATGGAGAGGTGGTCCAAGTCAAGAGAAAGTATGTAGAAAACGGGTTCGTCGTGCCTCGAGTGCTCGAAGGCAGAGGGATGCGATAACGGTGTACAAATCACGCGAATAAAACGAAGACATGTGTCATTTAAATAATAGGGAAATTAGGTAATTAGTTTCACTTAATTACCAGATACATTATTGAGTAATTTACTAAGGTTTAATGTCAACATGATGGTTAAGTGTGTGCAAGTGTATGAATTCAAAAGAGCATGATGGATTGTGCACAAAGCTTTTAAATTAATTAGATTCATGCAATTTATTGCACATTAATATTTATTCAGATCAAATTATGAATAACAATATTTAATTAAGGTTAAACAATGGCTAATTAGCAAGTAGAGCAAGGGTATATAAGTAATTTCAAGTTCTGGCTATTTTTCTGTTAACGTGACGGGGGTACCCATCGCGACTCCAGGTCGCGACAGGGCGGATGGGCGCGACAAGCGAACCGGCCCCAGGCCCGATTCAGGGGTGGAAACACGACGGTATAGGCCGCCGCGTTCTTAACGCGACGTGCCAGCGGGACGCGACCCGGCTGATATCGCGGCGGGTCGTGTCGTCGCGATATCAGGAGAGTCCGGCCCTTTTCCCTTTTTCCACGGTTGATCAGATTTGACAATGGGCTCTTCTAAATTCAATATAAAATCATATAATGATCCAAAAATCACGAATCCAGTTTCAAATGAAATTAGACACATAGATCTATCAGCATGCATGATTAATTTGAAATTAGACAAGATTTAGGCATGCTTTGAACAGGTTACATTCTGATGACCTAAACAGGCATAGTCAGGGTTCAACAAATTAATTAGAGATGAATCCATGATGAAAAATTTTGAAACTAGGGGCGTTGAAAGCTAACAAGATGTAGTATTTATGAGAATTTTATCATGGTGTGGGATCAAGTATGCACGGAGTTCACAAGCAAACATGAAGGGTCGGGTACATGGTTCTGACAGAGATTCAAAGAATTAATTCTCCCTAATGGGAGATCGGAATAGAGCAAGACCAAAGCTGTTTAAAATGTAACAAGATTCAGTATATATGAGAATTTTATCATGGCATGAGAGCAAGTACATGTGGGGAATTAGAGAAAACATAAGATTTCGAGTTCATGGTGATAGCAGGGATTCATGAATTAAATTCGCCCAAATGGATGATCAGAATACAACGAAACATAGGACTTTGAAGAGGTATATGAAGGCTACCTAGGATAATTTTTACACAATTTTTGCTTGAGAATTTGCCTACCTTTTTGCACTATAAAGATCCTAGGGTTTGGGGATGACGAATTTCCAAGTTCTTCTTGCTCCAAATCTCCTTCTTCTCCTTGCTCCTCGTCCTTAGCCACCTTTTCTTGTGCTCCAAAGCTCCATCAACGAAAATGGGGCTTGGTAGACATGAATTAGAGGTCTATTAGGTTGTGTAAGAGTCCTCCTTCCTTAAAACTTCTCTTTCCCTTCAAACTCTTAATTTTCCACATTTATCACCCAATTTCTTGCCTTTATCTACCTAATAGGCTTGGGGAGAAGCCTAAATTGGTGGGTAATAGTTTAGGATAGGATTAGGACTCTTTTTTGGATATTTATAACCCTTTTTAATATTTATCTTATCCATTTTTAATTTATTTATTAATTAACTCCGAATTTCCTCATTTATCTCCCCTATTCTAACATTTATCCACTAATTGGCTTATGGAGAGATCTAATTTCGTGGGTAATAGATTAGGGTAAGTCTAGGACTCTTTCTAGGGATATATATATGTCATTTATTATTTATCTTAACCTTTTTTCTAATTATTACTATATTTAATATGAATTTCACTTAATTAACTCCCATCTCATGGTGGGCTCTTCATATTAGGGCCCAACAATCCATGTTAGGTCCATTAGCAAAACGCATTACTAATTTAACTTAATGGGTATTGTTTTAATTTTATTTATTCACCCTTTATTCTAATTTAAATCTATTTATCACACTTATTTAATTAATTTCTTATTTTAATTTGATTTAATGCCAATATTTCTAACCATCATCATTTGGGCTCTTACTCTTGGCCCAATAACTCATGTGAGCTAATTGTACAACCCATGTACTTACTTTTCTTAATAGATTTTTAATTATCATTTTATTAGAGAATTTATTCATGGGCCAAGATTTGTCCATTGGTCTAAATATCATAATGGGTTATCAACCCATATTATTTAAAGTCTACCCATATGTATAATTTCATTTATAATTCGCTTGGCTCATAAAATAATGGGTTCTTTGACTTATTCCTTAATTACGCTAATAAGTCGCATAATTTCTTAAACTTGATCTAAATGATTTTTCTGTGCCCAAATTTCATGATGGGTCATTAGAGAACATTATTTAAAGTATAACTATTATTTTTACGAAATTTTTATAGGGGTTTATACGCATGCAATAATGATGCGTACCTTTTTAACTAATTGAATTTATTAATTGATAAAATTTCAATTAATCCATAATTTTTAATTAATGGATTTTCCGGGGTACTACATCCTCCCCCACTTAAATAGAATTTGGTCCCCAAATTCATATGATATAATACGACTACCAATTTACTCAGAATATTTCATTCCATCATCTCCCCCACTTAGGGCTTTGCTATCGAGAAAATAATATGAACTTGAACTAAGGGTTTAGTACTGGTACCTTGTCTACCTTTATTGGCATTTGGCGTATCAACAAGGACTTGTAATCATCTTTGGTGTGGAGTTTGGTTCTTCTTTGTCGGGCAATTGATGACTCGGTGGTGTTGACTTCCACAACGTAAGCATCTGCCCAATTTCTTCCAACAGTTATCCATCTGATGCCCTGGCTTTTTACAAAATTTACAGAATTCCTTCCGTTTCACTTCCCTTTTCATTCTCTTGCTATCTACTGTATTCCTTCCTTTATTATCATTGGAATGAGTAGCATGTTCCTTTTTCAACACCTTATTTTTATGGATCTTTTCGAGAAGTCCCATGGTGTCCTCTATTATTTGAGCTCTCGATACCATGTCCGAATATACTACAAGGTCTAGCGGAGCCAACTTTTCCCAGAACACAGGTCTCAACCCTTCTAAGAATCTCTTTGCCTTCATCTTTTCCGTACTCACCAAATGTGGTGCATATTGTGCTAGTCTTTCAAATTGTGGTTCATATTAGGCTACAGACATCATTCGTTGTTTTAACTCTGTAAATTCCTTTGCCTTCTTCTCACGAATCCTTTCGAAAAAATATTTGGTGTTGAAGAGTTCTAAAAATTCATCCCACTCTATGTTGATGTCGGGTAATTGTCGACTGGCAGCTTCCCACCAAGCTCTAGCATCGCGGTCCAATAGAAAGGTTGCCAGAAGGACTTTCTCCTGCTCTGAACATTGCATAACTCTAAAGATCCGTTCCATCGCCTTTACCCAATTTTCAGCTTCATCGGGATCCGGAGTTCCATTAAACCTAGGTGGATTCATTCGTTGAAAGTTTCCGTATAAGTCTCCTACCCCATTTCTTGCTCCTGCTTGAATCACGTTGTTAAGGGCTTGAGTTAACCCCTGTACGGTCCTTTGCAAGTCCCGCATTTGTGCATGCTCACCAGCCATCTCCACTAATCTCCTGCGAGCAATAACACTTAATTTATTTCTTTTTAGACTTTGGGTGCTAAGGTGTTACTGTGTTGACACATATATATTTATAAACGTATTTAGATCTTAGCCATGGTTCTACCCAATTCTCACATAGGTATGGTGGTTGACTTAGACACGTGTCAGGGCAGTTCACCTAGAACATCCTAGACTTAAAATATCTTATTAAGGACATCCTAGGCTCTGATACCAAGTGTCATGCCCCACCAATTTACCAGCGGAATAAATCGGGGAGGCATGAACAACGAGTATGGTAACGTAAATTGCGCATACATTCGCAAATATCATAGCAACTAATGAAACAATAATTGCAATAAAACTCATCATTTTATTGATAATTCATCTAAACTATTACAACCACTAATTCAGAGCCAAAACATAGGGCTCAATGACATTATTACATTTGGAAATGATAACTAAGTAACTAACTAAACTAACTCTAGGGTACTGGGGATAATCCATCGCTATGACTCCAGGACGCTCATCACTCTAGTCCAATCCCATTGTTGTGAGTAAAGTCATCATTTGACTTACCTGAAAACACAATAACAAATAACGAAGGGTGAGCGATAACGCTCAGTAGGACTTAATATCTCGTGTAAACAAGCATGCTTTAAGTGATTAATGTCTTGTAACGCAGGTTAACTAGAGAGAACGATCAAGTATAGTCAAGAGAGTAATAGCGCAAGATAACAAGTGAACGATAATATATTTCTCAAGAGGATTGAAAAATTAGGATGACAACATAACGAGATAGCGTGTAACAAGATAGTGTATAACAAGATAGCGTGTATCAAAATGACATGTAATAGGATAGCTTGTATCAAGGTGGCGTGTAAAGAGATAGCTTGTATATCAAGATAGCATGTAACGAGATTGCATGTAAAGAGATAGCGTGTAAAGAGATAACATGTATGGTTGCACCACGGTGCACTAGTCAAGTACGGCAATAGTCACTTTGGGACAGTAGTCGTTTCACGATAGTACAGTACGTCTGAACTCCTCAAACTAATAGTATAACAGTTAGATGTCTAGCCAAACTAGTATAGTCAATCAGAACCGGTGCAATGCATAACACCGTCAATAGCCCCTGCAGGTATTTTCGGGTGGCTCTCTGCCCCAGGACTAGATTGGAGCCCCTCGGACACTCTCCGTGCCCTGCACAATTATGCATTCGAGTCAGTAGGGTCACCGGACCCATATTATGGCGCTAAACAGTCATGTATAGTACAAGCAATGGGAGCCACAACAGCTCAAGAGTCTCAAGAGAGTACTAGATGAATAGACGAGATGGTAGAGTGAACGTGAATAGATGAGAGTACAAGGATAGTAGATGAGATAGGGTATAATTGTAAAACAACGTTAAACCACGATAGTAACGGTTGCACAGCACCAGGTCGGGTACCGGCAGTCTGGTAGAAGTCACATCTACCCCACTAGTCGTGCTACGAACACAGGCTAGATGGTCCGGCGTGATCACAAGATAAGAGAGAATCCACTAAGGCCATTTTGGATCGTACTGATCCCTAAGAGTGTAACGGGATTTAAAGGGTACAACCAGCTCGTTGGCTAAGGACGTGCGCCAAAGCCAAGAAGACTTACGGAGGCCTTGACAAGAAGTCTCTGGTCCAATCGAGAGTATTCCCGATGGAGAGGTGGTCCAAGTCAAGAGAAAGTATGTAGAAAACGGGTCCGTTGTGCCTCGAGTGCTCGAAGGCAGAGGGATGCGATAACGGTGTACAAATCACGCGAATAAAACGAAGACATGTGTCATTTAAATAATAGGGAAATTAGGTAATTAGTTTCACTTAATTACCAGATACATTATTGAGTAATTTACTAAGGTTTAATGTCAACATGATGGTTAAGTGTGTGCAAGTGTATGAAATCAAAAGAGCATGATGGATTGTGCACAAAGCTTTTAAATTAATTAGATTCATGCAATTTATTGCACATTAATATTTATTCAGATCAAATTATGAATAACAATATTTAATTAAGGTTAAACAATGGCTAATTAGCAAGTAGAGCAAGGGTATATAAGTAATTTCAAGTTCTGGCTATTTTTCTGTTAACGTGACGGGGGTACCCATCTCGACTCCAGGTCGCGACAGGGCGGATGGGCGCGACAAGCGAACCGGCCCCAGGCCGATTCAGGGGTGGAAACACGACGGTATAGGCCGCCGCGTTCTTAACGTGACGTGCCAGCGGGACGCGACCTGGCTGATATCGCGGCGAGTCGCACCGTCGCGATATCAGGAGAGTCCGGCCCTTTTTCCCTTTTCTAGGGTTGATCAGATTTGACAATGGACTCTTTTAATATCAATATAAAATCATATAATGACCCAAAAATCTAGTTTCAAATTAAATTAGACACATACACTACAAAAATAGTAAGATATGTAGACGGCTAGAAGCCGTCTACAAAAATGAAAAAGCCGTCTACACAATGTTTCGTAGACGGCTATGCAACCGTCTACACAGCCGTCAACTAAAATGTCGTCTACAAAACATACGTAGACGGTTTTTATAACCGTCTACAAAAGTAAGATAAGTAGACGACTGCACGCCCATCTATGTACGTATGTAGACGGCTTCAATAGCCGTCTACGAAAAAATTATATATAGACGGCTTCAAATCCGTCTACATATAATTCTTTTGTAGACGGCTAAAGGAGCCGTCTACATATCTTTTATTCACCAAAAAAAAATTAAATGTCAAAAGTAAAAGGAGCCGGGGCTAGGGGGTGGCAGGGGGCCGCCGGAGCTGGTGTCGGGGGGGGTGGCGCAGTGGGGGGGGGGGGTGGGGCTGGGGGGCGGGGTCACCGGGGCTGGTGGGTGGGGGGGGGTGGCAGTGGGGACGGGGCTGGGAGGGGTGGCAGGGAGCCGCCGGAGCTGGTGGGGGGGTGCAGTGGAGGGGGCGGCAGTGGGGTGGGGCTGGGGGGCGGGGTCACCGGGGCTGGTGGGGGGAGGGGGGGCGCCGGGGCTTGAGGGAGGGGGGGTGGTGGCAGTGGGGGCGTGGCGGGGGGGTTGGCAGGGAGCCGCCGGAGCTGGTGGGGGGGTGCAGTGGGGGGGGGCAGAGCTGGGGGGGGCGGCAGTAGGGTCGAGGTTGGCCTGGAAGGTGCTGTTGGCGTGTTCTCCCACGGAGACCGATGTCCTCTTGATGAACTCTAAGCAGTGGGGGGGCAGAGCTGGGGGGGGGGGGGGGGGGCGGCAGTGGGGTCGAGGTTGGCCTGGAAGGTGCTGTTGGCGTGTTCTCCCACGGAGACCGACGTCCTCTTGATGAACTCTAAGCAGTCGGCGATGGCGTCGGCGTAGAACGTGTTGGAGCTCCCCGTCGGCCGCAGCTTAAACTCCTGCGGGCAGCCACACCGCACATCGTATACGAAGCTCCTCCTGCTGTAGCTCCTGCCGCATCGGCGGCCTGCTCTGCTGCCATGGTGGCGGAGCCGTCGAAGAGTGTGCAGAGGAGAGAGAGCGAGATGAGAGGTAACCAGTGAGGGATTTGGCGACCGGGGGAGGGGGGAAAATTTAAGGATTTGGCGCCCAGGGGAGCCCGGGGGAGGGGGGAAAATTTAAAAGATTTTCCGCCCAGGGGAGCCCGGGGAGGGGGGAAATTTAAAAGTTTGGTGTCGCGGGAAATATTTTCAAGATTTGGCGTGATTTTTAGAGTTGAGAATATTAATATTTTATTTATAATATTTAAGATATTAAAAATCTTAAAACATATAAATTATATTTAAAATATTAATTTATAAATAAAAACCGTCAACATTAAATATCTATTAGAATATTAATTTCAATGTATTAATATAAATGTAAAATTAAATAGTATTTAAATATTAATTTATAAATAAAGATGTACAAATTTATTAATATTTACATATAGAATGTATTTTTTTAAAATTAAATTAAATTATCATAAAATATATTATCATCTATTTAACTCGTGTTTAAAATTTCATCTTAATTGGACATTGTTTAAATATAAATTAAATTTTTACAAAACTTTAAATAAATTAATTTGATTGCGTAACATATATATACTGTTTTGAATATCAGATATGTAGACGGCTTCGTAAATCCGTCTACATATGTTGGATATGTAGATGGGTTAATTAAGCCGTCTACAAATCTAACATATGTAGACGGATTTACGAAGCCGTCTATATATGTTATGCAGACGGCTTCATGAAGCCATCTACATATGTTAGATTTATAGACGGCTCCAATAAGCCGTCTACATATCCAACATATGAAGACGGTTTCTATCAGCCGTCTAGAAATGTTGTTTTTGTAGTCGGCCACGATTTACAGCCGTCTACATATACCATATTTCTTGTAGTGATAGATCTATCAGCATGCACGATTAATTTGAAATTAGACAAGATTTAGGCATGCTTTGAATAGGTTACATTCTGATGACCTAAACAGGCACAGTCAGGGTTCAACGAATTAATTAGAGATGAATACATCATGAAACATTTCAAAACTAGAGGCGTTTGAAAGCTAACAAGATGTAGTATTTATGAGAATTTTCTCATGGTGTGGGATCAAGTATGCATGGAGTTCACAAGCAAACATGAAGGGTCGGGTACATGGTTCTGATAGAGATTCAAAGAATTAATTCTCCCTAATGGAAGATCGAAATAGAGCGAGACTAGGGCTGTTTGAAAGCTAACAAGATTAAGTATATTTGAGAATTTTATCATGGCATGGGAGCAAGTACATGTGGGGAATTAGAGAAAACATAAGATTTCAGGTTCATGGTGACAGCAGGGTTTCATGAATTAAATTCGCCCAAATGGATGATCAGAATACAACAAAACCATAGGGCTTTTGAAGAGGTATATGAAGGCTACCTAGGATAATTTTTACACGATTTTTGCTTGAGAGATTGCCTACCTTTTTGCACTGTAAATATCCTAGGGTTTGGGGATGACGAATTTCCAAGTTCTTCTTGCTCCAAATCTCCTTCTTCTCCTTGCTCCTCATCCTTAGCCACCTTTTTTTGTGCTCCAAAGCTCCATCAACAAAAATGGGGCTTGGTAGACATGAATTAGAGGTCTATTAGGTTGTGTAAGAGTCATCCTTCCTTAAAACTTCTCTTTCCCTTCAAACTCTTAATTTTCCACATTTATCACCCAATTTCTTGCCTTTATCTACCTAATAGGCTTGGGGAGATGTCTAAATTCATGGGTAATAGTTTAGGATAGGATTAGGACTCTTTTTAGGATATTTATAACCCTTTTTAATATTTATCTTATCTATTTTTAATTTATTAATTAATTAACTCCGAATTTCCTCATTTATCTCCCCTATTCTAGCATTTATCCACTAATTGGCTTATGGAGAGATCTAATTTCGTGGGTAATAGATTAGGGTAAGTCTAGGACTCTTTTTAGGGATATATATATGTCATTTATTATTTATCTTAACACTTTTTCTAATTATTACTATATTTAATACGAATTTCACTTAATTAACTCCCATCTCATGGTGGGCTCTTCATATTAGGGCCCAACAATCCATGTTAGGTCCATTAGCAAAACTCATTACTAATTTAACTTAATGGGTATTGTTTTAATTTTATTTATTCACCCTTTATTCTAATTTAAATCTATTTATCACACTTATTTAATTAATTTTTAATTTTTAATTTGATTTAATGCCAATATTTCTAACCATCATCATTTGGGCTCTTACTCTTGGCCCAATAACTCATGTGAGCCTAATTGTACAACCCATGTACTTACTTTTCTTAATAGATTTTTAATTATCTTTTTATTAGAGAATTTATTCATGGGCCAAGATTTGTCCATTGGTCCAAATATCATAATGGGTTATCAACCCATATTATTTAAAGTCTACCCATATGTTTAATTTCATTTATAATTCGCTTGGCTCATAAAATAATGAGTTCTTTGACTTATTCCTTAATTAAGCTAATAAGTCGCATAATTTCTTAAACTTGATCTAAATGATTTTTCTGTGCCCAAATTTCATGATGGGTCATTAGAGAACATTATTTAAAGTATAACTATTATTTTACGGAATTTTTATAGGGGTTATACGCATGCAATAATGATGCGTACCTTTTTAACTAATTGAATTTATTAATTGATAAAATTTTAATTTATCCATAATTTTTAATTAATGGATTTTCCGGGGTACTACACTTAATCAGTTGAACTAAGAATGTGTGTGAATAGCAGCGAAATTAAAATGAGTGAAACACACAATTCAATCAGATTCAAGTGTGGTGTGTGAGTATAGTGAATAGAAACAACGAACCACAGTGCACTAAAGATTTTTAAGGTGGTTCGGAGAACACAACTTGTGTCTCCTACGTCCACCTCCTCACAACGGAGGAACCACTAGCACAAGTGTAGTACAAACTGGAGCACGACGACTCCGACCTCTTTGATCGCAATGACTCAAAGAAACTCAGGAAATAGGCAAGACAACCTACTCCACAACCACTTGTGAATTCAGCAAATTCACAAGCCCTTGAGCACTACGGCTCAAGCACCAGAGCACAACGGCTCCAACCCAGAGCACTACGGCTCCAAACCAGAGTACAAAGTACTCAAACCTCTCGATCATAATAGATTCAAGTTCTGCTAGAACAAGCACACTTATAGTATAGATCCTCTAGTACGATCTATCTCAGTACAATAGAAATGGTAGAGACAAATAGAATTGGGAGATCTATGTAGAACACATACACAGATTCCCCAGTGAATTTGACACTCTAACCAAGTACAGACTCGGCTGGATCTCCTTCTGGACCAGCACTGCTGCAATCACGAGCTCCTTCTCTTCTTCTCCTTCTTCTTCTCCTTCTTCTTCCCTTGGCGGCGCTGCTCTGCTCCTCTGGATGCAGATCCCTTTTTCCCGCTCTTCTTGCCTCCTTCCAGAATGCTTTAAGCTTTCTTGCGTGGGATGCTTTGGAGTACAAGGATCATGAGGCATGGGCACGGAAATCTAGGTCAATTCCCTTGATCCCTGAATAGCCACGTGTCCAGAAAAATCCATGTTTTTGAGTTTTAGTCAAAGTGTGTCGACATATAGGCAGACTGTGTCGACACCACTGGCTATTGCTTCAGAACAGGCTTCTGGGACAGTGAACTAGTGTCGACACACAGGTGGACTGTGTCGACACCACAAGCAGACTGTGTCGACACCACTGTGACAAATTTGTGTAAGCCTGAAAATATAAAGTGTAAACCATTAATAAAAGATATTATCATTAAAATGTGAGATATTAAACATCAAAAACATGTTGTTTAAGCATTGTTGTGATATGAATAAAATGTATAACATGTTCAATATGTCATCATCAAAATCAAGGTATGAGTGATGTTCATTGGTCATCATTAAAACACAACTTTAGGAAATTCCAAAACACACTCAACCCAACATTCTCTCCCTTTTTAATGATGACAAAATATATGCACAATCTCCCAATAACCTGACCCCCTTGACTGCAATAATTCCCCTTGACCATATTCACCCTTTGAACAACTTTCTCCCATAAAAAAAAAAACATTCTCCCTTTTAAAGAACTTTCTCCCCCTTTTTGACAGCATCAAAAAGATAGATAAGAGAGAGAAACAAAGAATGTAGGAGATCAAGAAATGAAATGTAGGAAATGACTTGTCAGAAATAATCAAAATAAGTGAGGCAAAGTGATATTGTCAAATGAGAGAAATTATTGTGTTTTTGGTATTGTGCAATCAAGTGTAATTACAAAAACCCACTCAACACAAAGCAGAGCAAGAGATAATGGTCTGAATGTAGTTAAATGATGATGCAAATGTGAATAAATGTGACCTATATGAGTGAGCAGAAATATTTATCAGAGATGTTATGAGCTTGAAGTTTAACACATTGTTGAATAATAGGTCTAAACTCAATATACATAAATTTTATTCAGGTCATGAGCTTTTCTATCCTGTCTTTTTGAATTTGCTTTCATTTTTAACTGTGAAAGAATACAAGAATAAATTAGTTAAATCTCACTTTTCAATGCAAGAGATCACATTTATCAGATGCAAGACCTCCTGATTACTCAGTAGTTTAACTTTCATTATCTTGTACAGAGATGACAAACTGTTAAACACTTTTTGACGCGAGACAAATCACATGGTTAGGTGAGATGGCCCGGTTACTCAGTAATAGACAAGTTTGCATTGCTTTGTCTGTATCCTTCCAGATTATTGTTTATTTTCTTTTGATATTTTGCAGGAATATGTTTGCTTTGACCATAAGAGTCATGAATATGAGTGTAGATAGATTATTCTTAACATGTGTTAAAAAAGAAGTTTAAACATACACATGTGAAATATTAAAGCCACTCATGTGCCTATTATAGTATTTTGTAAATCATTTTAAAAAAACATTCAGTATTAAGATTGCACAACTTTGAGATGAAAGTAAATCTTTGAAATTAAACTAAATGCACAATGAATTTAGTTTCAATGTTTTAAGTCTCTCACATGAAAATAGCACAAGGACTCAAAAATTATGATAGTTGGGGCTCAGTAAAGACAACAATTGTCAAGAGAAATGAGTGAAGAATAGACAATGACTCCCCCTATCAAGTAGCTCTCGAACACAAGGTAAAAAAAAAAATTGAATGAAATGAGAATAGAATCAACAAGTGAGTGTTGTGAAAATACAAATACTCCCCCTTAAGAATTGCATAAAGGGATCTTGATACTTGGCGGAGACATATACTCACGCATTGTGAAAGTGTCCAGACAAGCCTAACTTGCCTTTCTTCAAATCACTATTTGATATACCAAGAATTTCAATGCAACTGAGAAGTAGGAATTTATTTGCAAGAAAGAATGGCTTTTATTTGCACAAAGAAATGAGATGAAGATATCAGACATGTGAAAACTTGCATAAACCAAGTTCCCTTCTAAGAGAAGTGAATCTAGGTTCTGTAAGAGGCTTAGTGAAAATGTCTGCAATTTATTTTCCTTGAGCACAAATCCCACAAGCAGGATTGTCAATGACTGGGAAAGATTCAGGAAGACCTTTTACAAGATTCATTCTTATGAGTTTGCTAATGATTGAGAAACTTGCATGACCCAACCTTTTATGCCACAACCAAGCAGTGTCATTTTTATTTGCAATCAAACAAACATTTGAAGAGGAATTATCACACAAATCAATCATGTAGACATTATTTTCTCTTTTTCCAATCAATTTAATTTTCTCAGAAGAGGAGTCAATTATTTTGCATGAATCATGTTCAAAAAGAATCTTGTGACCATTGTCACACAATTGACTAATGCTAAGCAAGTTGTAATTCAAACCCTCAACTAAACAAACATCATCACTTAAGGTAATGCAAGACTTACCAATTATTTTTCCTTTATTCTTACCTCCAAAGGTGACTGATCCACCTTCCTTTTCAATCAAGCATAAAATTTATTTCTGTCTCCTATCATGTGCCGTAAACATCCACTGTCAAGAATCCAGATGTTGTTGGAATTGGATGCACGGCTTTCCTGCACATAACAAATTAGACAAGAAAAGTTTTTGGTACCCACGTGAGATTGGTACCAACATCCCGAGTGAAAAGAGAAAACAGATCCTTTCTGACCCAAATTTGTGTATGTTTCTTCACGGTGTTCTTTGGAACAGAAGATTCAACTTTTTATTTTTCAATTTTCTGAACATTATACCTCTTAGTTGGTTTGTTCCATTGTGAAAAACTTGACATGTATTGCTGTTGATAAGTAGGAAAAGGTGAATGATAGAAATAAGTATTGAACCATTGGTTACCATTGTACTTTTGGTTCCAAGACTTATTCCATCTTGAATTGTAAGATGAGAAAACATTCCAATTTCCATGAGAAAGATGATTATTGATTGGTTTGAAGTTTTTGTGATTTTTATAAGAAGGGTAGGTCGACCTCTGACTGGGATAGGTCGACATGTGCAGAGTGTGTGTCGACCTCACAGGTTCTTTCTGTTTTTGTATTTTTCCTTTATTTTCAGATGAACTTGCCTTGACAAATTTTATTAAAGGAATTTTTAATGATTTCGTTTGCTTTGAAGATGATTCAGTTTTCTGTAAATTTTGTGGTTCAAAACCTAAACTAAATTTGTTTGAATTCATCTTAACTCCAAGTAGAGCATTCAAATTATCTTTGCCTTGAGTGAAGTTCTTGATGATGTCTTCTTTCTCTTTAAGGCAAAGGTTTAGCTTTTCAATTTGATTCAAGTTTTCTTGATTTTCCTTTTCTTTTTCTTCAAATTTCTTAACAGAATTGATAAGTTCTTTGTTCAATTTTTGAATTTTCAATTTCAGATCATCAACAAAAATGAACAGTTCATCATTTTCTTTGATTTGGTCTAAAATTTAAGCTTCCAATTCAAAATCTTTTTAGAAGATGTAGTCTCATGGAGAATGCTATCAATTTTTCTTTTCAAGTATTTATTTTCTTTTCTGATTTCAGACATATTTTCAACCAAGTTACCATATGTTTCTTGCCAATCTTCAATGGTAAATAGTTCAAAGGATATATCTACCTGTTCTTCGCTGCTTCCAACCATGAAGCAGATTTCATTCCCTTCTGAACTAGAAGATTCTTCATTGTTGTCTGAGCTTTCATCATCATCGGACCATGTAGCCACCATGGCCTTGTTCTCATTTTTTGTGGAACTCCTTCTTGTGGTTTATGTGCTTTTCCTTCTTACTTTCTGGACAATCAGCCTTCATATGTCTAGATTTGTTGCACCTATAACACACAGGAATTTCATCAGTTTTCTTATGATCAACATGGGAGAAATGTTTCTTTTTACTAGACATGGCATTTTGCTTATTACCAAAATTCTTCTTGTTTGATTTCAGAAATGCCTTAAATTATCTAGTGATGAAAGCAAGATTATCATTATCAGATTCAGATTTCTCAGACTCAGAATTTTCTTTAGATTTTCCTTTATTACTTGATGAAGCTTTAAGAGTAATGGTTTTTGTTTTTAGCATGTGTTCTTCTGATCTCTTAAGGTTTAACTCATATGTCATTAATGATCCAATGAGTTCATCCAATGTGATTTTGGATAAATCCTTTGAATCTTCAATGACAGTTGCTTTAGTGTGCCATACAGGAGATAAGGAGAGCAAGATTTTTCTTACCATGTCTTCATTTGAATATTCCTTACCCAAGGCTCGAAGTCAATTTATAATAACCATGAACCTAGCAAACATCTCAGATATAGTTTCATTAGATTTCATGATAAAGAACTCATAATCAGAAACTAACATGTTAGCCTTAGTCTCCCTGACCTGAGATGTTCCCTCATAAAGCAATTCTAATTTATCCCACATCTCCTTGGCAGACTTACACATGGAGATTCTGGAATATTCCCTTGGATGAATAGCACATTGCAGCATGTTCATGGCACTGTAGTTCAGGGTAGCCTTTCTGATCTGCTCCCTTGTCTATGTCACTTCATCTCCAGTGATTTCTACTGGTCCTGTCTCAACAATTCTCTAGACTTCATAATTTTGCGCTCGAAGAAAGACCATCATCCTATTCTACCAGTAAGGATAGTCAGTACCATCAAAAAATGGAGGCCTATTAATTGAATGACCTTCAGCAACAAAACCTCTAGAGTCCATGATAAAGACAATCAAACCAAAACACACAGCAATTTGAGCAAGTAATTGAGTGAATCAAAATCTGAAATACAGAAAATTCACCAAAGCACCTCAGAGTATAGAATTGACTCTGACCCTCTCTGATACCAGTTGTTGGGATCGGATAGGTGACTTAATCAGTTGAACTAAGAATGTGTGTGAATAGCAGCGGAATTAAAATGAGTGAAACACACAATTCAATCAGATTTAAGTGTGGTATGTGAGTATAGTGAATAGAAACAACAAACCACACATCAAACCACAGTGCACTAAAGATTTTTAGGGTGGTTCGGAGAACACAACTTGTGTCTCCTACGTCCACCTCCTCACAATGGAGGAACCAATAGCACAAGTGCAGTACAAACTAGAGCACGACGACTCCGACCTCTTTGAGTGCAACGACTCAAAGAAACTCAGGAAATAGGCAAGACAACCTACTCCACAACCACTTGTGAATTCAGAAAATTCACAAGCCCTTGAGCACTACGGCTCAAGCACCAGAGCACAACGGCTCCAACCCAGAGCACTACGGCTCCAAACCAGAGTACAAAGTACTCAAACCTCTGGATCACAATAGATCCAAGTTCTGCTAGAACAAGCACACTTAGAGTATAGATCCTCTAGCACGATCTATCTCAGTACAATAGAAATGGTAGAGACAAATAGAATTGGGAGATCTGTGTAGAACACATACACAGATTCCCCAGTGAATTTGACACTCTAACCAAGTACAGACTCGGCTGGATCTCCTTCTGGACCAGCACTGCTGCAATCACGAGCTCCTTCTCTTCTTCTCCTTCTTCTTCTCCTTCTTCTTCCCTTGGCGGCGTTGCTCTGCTCCTCTGGATGCAGATCCCTTTTTCCCGCTCTTCTTGCCTCCTTCTAGAATGCTCTAAGCTTTCTTGCGTGGGATGCTTTGGAGTACAAGGATCATGAGTATATATAGCCCCATATGTCCATAAGGTGCCTTGGGGTGCATAGGTACAGAAATCTAGGTCAATTCCCTTGATCCTTGAACAGCCACGTGTCTAGAAAAATCCATGTTTTTTAGTTTTAGTCAAAGTGTGTCTACACACAGGCAGACTGTGTCGACACCACTGGCTACTGCTTTAGAACAGGCTTCTGGGACAGTGAACTAGTGTCGACACATAGGTGGACTGTGTCGACACCACAGGCAGATTGTGTCGACACACAGGCAGACTGTGTCGACACCACTGTGACAAATTTGTGTAAACCTGAAAATATAAAGTGTAAACCATTAATAAAAGATATTATCATTAAAATGTGAGATATTAAACATCAAAAACATGTTGTTTAAGCATTGTTGTAATATGAATAAAATGTATAACATGTTCAATATGTCATCATCAAAATCAAGGTATGAGTGATGTTCATTGTTCATTATTAAAACACAACTTCAGGAAATTCCAAAACACACTCAACCCAACATATACTCTCATCTATTCATCAATTACTCTCATCTATTATTGGTACTCTATTTGGCCATCAACTAGATTGTCTAAGATAACAAACATAATCATGCCAGGCAACATTATAAAGGGCCCGATCTGGTCCTGGGAGGTGCGCCCGAAAGGCTATAACTCGCGGAGGTTTAATGATTAGGGTATACGGCATAATACCCAAGTGCCATACTATCAAGATTTAATCGAAGACAATCAATCACTATACTATGTTCTCTCGGTTGACAAGAAGTTCGACCAAAACGTGCTATCTCTACTAGTGCACTTTTGTGCAACGTTACATGCTATTTCATTATATGGTCAATCTGATATCATGCTAGTTGTGTTATTTTCATGTGAAAAGTACCATCATTCTCTTGCTACCATGCGACGTTACTCTCTTGACTATACTTGATCGTTCTCTCTAGTTATCCTACTTTACAAGACATTAATCACTTAAAGCATGCCTTTTTATACGAGATATTAAGTCCTACTGAGCGTTATCGCTCATCTTGCGCTATTTATTTCATGTGTTTCAGGTGAGTCTGATGGAGACTACCACACTCACGAAGAAGGGGATGAGCAAGTACAAGAGTAACCAGTCTTTCCGACAACCAATGCTTTTAGTAGTTAGTTAGTTGATAGACAATTGTATTAGTTTGGATTTGAATAAAGTACTCTGGGCCCATAGTTTTGGCTCTGAATGATTATTGTAATAGATGAATTAGTGGAATTATTAATGAAGTTGGATCGTTTGGCATTATTCCAATTTGTGAAATGGTTTGATGTTATTTCTCGCTCTGTACTATTTATTTAACTATATTATCGCTCCGATATTCCGCGTTAGGGTGTTACAATATTGCCAAGCATTAGTCATGTTTGTTGTCATTCGACAATCAGTCAAATGGTCATAGAGAGTACCAAGAATATATGAGAGTACTTAAAGAATAGACGAGAGTGTAGAGAGAATGTGAATAGATGAGTAAACATAGAATAGATAAGAACTAAAGGTCGTTTGTATGGAAAGTCAACGCTAAAACGAACGATAGTAACTGTTGCATGGTACCTCCAGGTACTAGTAGTCTGGTGTGTATCGTAGTCTACCACTTAGTCATGACAATAACACAGACAAGAGGATGACGCGATGTCAAAATCAGTACTTTGGCTAGTTGGAGTATGTCGTATAGGTCCAACATAACCCCGTAAGGTGTATAGGTTTTAAAGGTACAACGAGCTCATCGACCTTGTGGGAATCCACTATTAAAAATAGGATAATTATGTACAATATTAAAGTAAATTACTAGATGTATTATGGAATATCTTAATACCATGGCAAGTCATGTTGGATGGTTTCTAGTGTGTGCATGTGATAGAGAAATCATGGATATGAGAGAATAAAGTGCATGGCTTTTAATAGAATCATTACATGTTCATGATTAGATAAACTTTTTTACTGCGTTTCAGACTTAACATGAAGTATAGACACAGTAACCAGACATGAATAAGAGAAAACTAGGGTTTTGGTGTAAAAATATAGAAGGCGACATACCACTGTAAGGATCACGACAAGGTACATATAGAACGCTACATGTCATTAAATAGAACGTGACAAGTCCTTCTGGGACAGACAGACAGAAGGCGACACAAGGTCTGTTGCGCTTAGAATGCGACAGAATACTGGTCGTGACCTTGATGAGGAGGCAACATATCGGGTCGTCGCATTCTCAGGATCTCTGCCCGAGCCCAGATAGGAAATCAGAACACCTTGGATTGCGGGTTACTCTTCCAAGGGTTTGACATAGGGACTTTAAAAAATAGAAATCACAACGGATACTTGATGTAAAATCATGAAATCAGTTTTAAACGAAATTAGACTTGCAAAAGTATAAACAGTAAAGAGTAATTTGAATATTAACATGGTAGCAACATGTTATGATCATGTTCCTTCACAACGAACCATGTGTAGGATCGAGTGATTAGGGGAACCAGATCTAGAAGGGGGGGTTGAATAGATCTGATGCCAATTCTTGCGGAAGCTTAATGAGACTTAAAATTACTTTGACTCGGAGATCTAATCATCACAATAATTTCCAGATCTGATGTGTGAGTGTGTAAGAGGAGGTGTGAAACAATTGAGCAAGTAGTGTGAAATTGCAATCTTATGCAATCATCTAGCGCAAATCAACAAGTCAAACCATTGCACATAGGATTTTTAGGTGGTTCAAAAATCACCCCTGTGATCCCTACGTCCACCCCTCACACAGTGAGGACACACTACTGAAAAATTCGAGTACAACTCACACTGGAGCACGATGACTCCAACACAGTTGAGTTCAACGACTCACACACAAATTATGGAGTACAACCACTCCAGAAACTGAGCACACTTGCTCAAACACACACTGAGTGGTCAACTCACCAACACCGAGCACAATGGCTCACAAAACACGAGCTAGATCAAGACTAACATAAATCAGATCCTCTAGCAATGATCTGATCCAAGGTGAATTCGATCACAGAAATTTGTGCAACCCTTCATGCATAAATCTCATGGATGAACCAGAAGAATGACTTCAGAATAGTAAGAGATAGATACAACTTTTGTGTTCTTCGATGAAGATTCCTTGCAGAAGGTTGAATTGAAGAGTCTTGGAGTTGCTCTTAGTCACTTGGCGATGCTCTGCTCCAATTGCCTTGAATCGCCAGAAACTCTCTCTTCAATTGCTTGCTTCTGCTGGATCTGCTCCTTTGCGAAGTGCTCCAACTTCTTCTACAGAGCTCTTCTTGGCTTCCTCGTGCTTTTCCAAGGAGGTAGATGGATCACCACAGCAACGAGATGAGCAGGAGCAGGTGATTCCCCTTTTGCCGCCAAAAGCTTTTTTTGGAATCTTCTGGAGGTCTCTTCTTGGCTTGGGGGCCAATTAGTGGGGTATATATAGCCCTACATGTCCAATTGTACCCTTGGAGTGTGTAGGCACATGATCCAAGATAGATTCTATTGAACCCCAGGAAGCCACGTGTCCAGATGAATCATAAGTAGAAATTTCAGCCGGAGTGTGTCGACACTACCACTGAGTGTGTCGACACACTATCCCATTTGCGCAAAAAGGGTCTTCTAGATGCTAGGTCTAGTGTCGACACGACCACTGAGTGTGTCGACACACTGTCCCAGTCAGACAAACGGATCTCCTGGAAACTGGGTCTAGTGTCGACACTACCATTGACTGTGTCGACACACTTGACCCTATCTTCATAAAAAGGCTTCAGGGATAATGACCCAGTGTCGACACCATCAATGGATGTGTCGACACTACCATTATAAAAGCTGTATATCCCTGAAAATTTAGCACATAGCACATTAGTACAAGGCATTATCATCAAAGTATGAGGTGTAAAGTATTTGAAACATGCTGTTTGAGCATTGTTATTGCATAAATGAGGTATGTAACATGTTCCACCCATTAAGCATTAAAATCACAAAGTGTCATCATCAAAACTATAAGGAGAAATACATCAAAACCACACTCAACCCAACACCATGAACATGAAACAGTGATGAAAAGAGATTTAATTCGAAAAGAGTGCTTGATAGAAATTGGGGAAAATTATATCAACAAGTTCCAGACATCATGTGACATGTACAGAAAAAGTTTCATGACACGAGATCAAGTATAAACAAGGATTTGGGTTGAAGATGATGAGTTGGGTACATGTTCTTAACAGAACTTGAAGCATGAAATTGATGGAAGTAGAATGATAAAAATTGAGGAAAAGATAGGGCTTTTGTTCTTGAGATCAAGAACAACCTACAGAGGAGTTTAATTGAATTTTGCTTGTGTGATTGTCTACCTTTAGACGAGTTGAACTTCTAGGGATTAAGAACGTGAAGAACACTTGAAGAACTCCTTCCAAGCCTTCTCCTCCACGAATTCCTCCTCCTTTGGCCTCCTTCCCACGTCCAAGAGATCTCAGAAGAGTAGTGGGGTCAGCCATGAGGGGTTTGGGTTTATTTAAAGGTCTTGTGTTGTTGTTTCCTATTATAACTCAACCTTCCTTTAAATTTTGAATTTCCATGTTTATCTACCTTTCCTAGCATTAATCCTTCTATTTGAGTTAGGATGGGACTCCAACTTCGTGGCTAGCAAGTTAGGGTAGGGCTAGGAATTCATTTTAGATATATATGGGTCATATTAGTGATTTACTTGTCTCTTTTTAATTAGAGAATAATGAAGTTATGAATTTTATAGTATTTTCTTTTATTATATCTTTAAAACTCCTATTTTGACTCAATTACTCTAATATGAACCATTTATTAAAGCCCATCACTTATTTTTGCTTAATGGGTTTTAATTAATTCACATTTCTAGTATTTTAAATTTATTTATTTATTTTAAAAATATCGAGTTGCTACATCCTCCCCCTCTTAAAAGAAATTTGGTCCCCAAATTCATATGATCGTAATAGGGAGAATGTCTTACCAAATATGTCGGGGTAGTTTCACCTCATTGTTCATTCAGGTTCCCAGGTAGCTTCTTCTACTCCACGATTATTCCATAGGACCTTTATCACAAGTATAGATCGGTGCCTGAGTTGTTGCAATTTTTGATCCAATAGTTTGATTGGCTTTTCTTCATAAGTCAGGTCCTTATGCAGCACTAAGTCCTCATGGCATATGATATGGTTAGGATCATACACATACTTCCTGAGCATAGAGACATGGAATATATTGTGTACGAACGCTAAATGTGGAGGCAACGCCAGTTGATATGTGATTTCACCAACCCTTGTGAGCACTTTGAAAGGGCCAATGAATCTTGGACTTAGTTTCCCTTTGACTCCAAATCTTTGAATTCCACAAGTAGGAGATACCTTCAAAAGTACATGATCTCCCAGTTGAAATTCCAGATCTCTCCTTCTCTTGTCAGCATAGCTCTTTTGTCTGGATTGAGCGATCTTGAGCCGATCTCGAATAACCTGAATGTCTTTGGTTGTAGCTTGTACCATGTCTGGACCTAACCATTGATGTTCACCAACTTCAGTCCAGCATATTGGTGATCTACAACTTCTACCATACAGTGCTTCAAATGGAGCCTTCTTTATACTTACATGATAGCTATTGTTATAGGCGAACTCAATTAAGGGTAATTGTTCACTCCATTAGCCTTCAAAGTCTATGGTGCAGGCTCTTAACATGTCTTCCACAATTTGATTAGTTCTCTCAGTTTGTCTATCTGTTTGTGGATGAAAAGTAGTACTAAAATTGAGTTTAGTACCAAGTGCAGTTTGCAGTCCTTTCCAGAAATGAGAGGTAAACATTGGGTCACGATCTGAGACTATTGATGATGGAACTCCATGCAGCCTTACTATTTCTTTCACCTAAAGAGCAGCTAACACATCCATAGTCCACTTACTTTTGATTGGTAGAAAGTGTTCAAACTTAGTTAGTCGATCCACGATGACCCATATGGCGTCGAGCCCATCACAAGTCCTAGGTAAACCCATGATGAAGTCCATGCTAATGCTTTTCCACTTCCACTCTGGGATCTCTAGATGTCTGAGTACTCCTACAGAGCGCCAGTGTTCTATCTTCACTTGTTGGCAAGTAAGACAATGTGCAGCATGCTCAGCTACTTCTCGCTTCATATTGGGCCACCAGAATGTTTTTTTCATGTCTTGATACATCTTGGTAGCACCAAGATGAATAGTGTACTGGGTTCTATGAGCTTCCTCCATTAGCTTCTTTTTAAGATCTTCCTTATCAGGTACACATGTCATTCCTTGAAATACTAGTCTTCCATCCTCGATTATAACAAAGTCTGGCCTTTCTGTTAGAGTCTCCTTAACACGAACCAAGAATGAGTCGTTGTCCTGTTGAGCTTTGATCTCCACAAGCATGTCAGATTGAATCTTGATATTGGCAACCAAGACACGATCATCTCTCTGTTCAATATTTAAGTCTAACCTTGTGAATTGTTCTAATAGTTGCATCTCTCTAAGAATTAGACTAAATAAAGATGCCATAGACTTCCTACTAAGAGCATCAGCCACAGCAATACCTTTGCCCAGATGGTATTGAACGTTGAAATCAATAAAGATCCCATAGACTTCCTGCTAAGAGCTTGTAGAGTTTAATTTTCTTGTGCCCTCGTTGTTTATGTACTCTCTTTTCATGCTTTCTATATATATATAATTTGTCTAGCTGCTTGCGACATCGAAGGCTCACTCCTTTGTCGTATCAGTCTAGATATCACTTTAGTTTTAAAAAAAATGTTGAAATCAAAGTTTTTGAGATATTCTAGCCATCTCATTTATCTCATGTTGTGTTCTTTTTGAGAAAATAAGTACCTCAAGCTTTTGTGATCTGAATAGACAGTGAATTGCTCATCGTATAGATAGTGTCTCCAGATCTTTAATGCAAAGATAAGAGCGGCCAATTTCAAATCATGTAGGGGATAGTTGACCTCATGAGTCTTTAATTGTCTTGAAGAATAGGCAATGACTTTCTCTTTTTTTCATCAACGCACAGCCTAAACCAATTCCCAAAGCATCAGTGTAGATTGAGAAACTTTCCCCTTCTATAGGAAGAGCGAGAATAGGGGTAGATGTTAAACATTCTTTTAACGTTTGGAAGCTTTTCTCACACTCCTTGCTCCAGACATAAGGATTCTTCTTACGAGTAAGGCGAGTGAGAGGTGCAACAATCTTGGAGAAGTCTTTTATGAACCACCTGTAATAGTCAGCCAGTCCCATAAAGCTTCTAATTTCTGTAATATTGGTTAGTCTCTCCCAGTTAAGTACAACTTCTACCTTGGAGGGATCAACAGCTATATCATCTTTAGAGATGACATGGCCTAAGAAGGACACTTCTTCTAGCTAGAACTCATACTTGCTTAATTTAGCATAAAGCTTATTATCGTGCAAGATCTGTAGAGTTATCTTCAAATGTTCTTCATGTTCTTCTTTGGTCTTAGAATATATAAGAATATCATCAATAAAGATGACCACAAATTTATCAAGATATGGCTGGTACACTCTATTCATCAGTTGTATGAAAGCTACAGGAGCATTGGTTAGACCAAAGGGCATAATGATGAATTCATAATGTTTATACCTACTCCTGAAAGCCGTTTTATAAATGTCGTCGTCCTTGATTCTCATTTGATGATAGCCAGATCTGAGATCAATCTTGGAGAAGTATTGAGATGTAGATATCTGGTCAAATAGTTCATCGACTCGAGCCAATGGGTACTTGTTCTTGATTGTCAACTGATTCAGTTGTCAGTAATCGATGCATAATCTCATAGATCCATCCTTCTTCTTGACAAATAGAACAGGTGCTCCCCATGGGGAAGTACTTGGTCTAATGAACCCTTTTTCTAATAACTTCATCACTTGTGCTTTTAGTTCTTTTAACTCAGCAGGTGTCATTCTATATGGTTGACATGACACCGGTGCAGCTCTAAGGATCAAGTCAATAGAGAAATTAACATCTCCTGGCAACTCATCGAGAAAGACATCAGGATAATCCTAAACTATGTGTATGTCTTCTATCTTCAACCCTTTCTTTTCAATCACTACGGTCGCAAGGAAAGCAATACAACATTTCCTTATCATGTTGTGGGCTTGTATGGCAGAGACTAGAGACATTCATCTCTTGTGTCTAAGTCCGGTGAATGATATCTTAAAGAATTCACTAAATGTAACCTTCCCTTTTCTACAGTCGACGCTTGCTCCATAAGTGGATAGCCAATCGGCTCCCAAAATCACATCATAGCCTTCCATGGGCATACACACTAGGTCGGCTCTTAGATTGAGTTCTCCGATCATCACATTGGCTAATGGGAAATATTTGTTCAATTTTACTTTCTCTCCCAGTGGTGTTGTGATAGGGAATTTAAAATCCATAGATGCAGGTTCAACATTCAGAGTATCAGCAAAGTTTTGATATATGAACGAATGTGTAGCGCCAGTATCAAACAAAACAAATGTTGATTGAGATAAAACTTGTAATGTACCTTCTACCACTCCTCGATCTTCAGTGGTTTTCTGGTCTTATAGAGCTTGCAGTCTACCTTGCTTCTTTGGCATGTTAGTGCCCTTCTCATGTTCTTTAAGCAACTGGCATTCAGGGATGTGATGCTCGCAGCTTCCACAGCGCAGACATGTGCATACCTTCCTCCAGCACTCATCGGCAGTGTGACCAGGCTTGTCATAGTGTTTGCAGTTGCCTTTTGCTAGAGTAGTGGGGACATTTGCCCTTGGCTTCTTTTCTTGACTCGACCCTTCTGTGATATTGAATTGTCACTTCTTGCCATTGGTCGGCTTAGTACTCAAAGAGCCAGGTGTGGACTCTTTCTTTATAATCCTCTCTTTGATGCGATCTGTAAAATCTGTAGCATCTTCTAGGAGTTGAACCTTCTTAACCATCTCGGCATATGTTTGGATGTTGAGAGGGGCCAGTTATGTTATGTATTATGGCTTGAGGCCATTGAGAAAATGCTTAGCCTTCATCCTTCATGTATTAACAAGATGATCGGCATAGCATGCCAACGTGGAAAATTGAGCTTCGTAATCAGCCACAGAGAGGCTTCTCTACTTGAGAGCAGCAAACTCCGCAACCTTTCTTTCTTGGACATGCTCAAAGAAGTAATTAGCATTGAATGCATCCTTGAACTCGTTCCAAGTGAATTGACCATTAGCTCTGGTTGCTTCCACAGACTCCCACCAGGTGCGGGCGTCTCTCTCGAGTTGAAATGTAGCCAGAAGCAGCTTATTTCCTGCCGCACATTGCATGACGTGGAAAATTCTTTCTATTTCCTTAAGCCAATGCTTGGCTTCATCTAGATCAGTAGTACCCCTGAATCGAGGTGGATTCATACTTCTAAAATTGCGATGCAGCTCGCCTGCTCTGTAGTTTCCCCCGCCTTGTGAGGCTTGCAGGAGGGCACGAGTAAGCTCTTGGATGGTCTATTGCATGCCACGCATTTGAGCACGTTCGGCGGCTATCTCAGTATTTAAGTTCCTTCAAAATCAAAATTTTCATTAGGATGTTACAGTGGCACTAAGTTAGTGCGTGTGTGAATATCTTTTAGATCTTAACCATGGTTCTACCCAATCCACACATAGGTATGATAGTTAACACGTAGTCAAGGCAGTGCATCCTAGAACCTCCTAAACTTAACATAATCCTAGGCTCTGATACCCCAAAATTGTCACGCCCCGAGGCGAAATATCGGAACATGAGGTAGTTGCAAGTAAGCAAATATAGAGCGTATAATAGACATCAAACCATTAGACAATTGAATATCACTAAATCAAATATATTTCATTGATAATTCAACTAATGTCTATTACAACCACTAATTCAAAGCCATTACTTAGCGCCCAATTGACATCATTACATTGGAGAAAAGTAAAATTTTCTAAGTTAAGACTTCTAGTATAATGCTAATATGCCAGGGCACTCTTGAATCACTCTTGGTCATCCCCTTCCTCTTGAGTGTAGGTATCCTCCTCAGTCTCACCTAAGAACACATATCAAATAACGCAGGGTGAGCAATAATGCCCAGTAGGACTTAAATCTCATGGTTAGACATGCTTTAAATGATTAATGTATTAAAGAGCAGAGTAACTGATGATAGAGAGAATTGAGTAACGTCGAGAGAGTAATAGCACAATAACATGGTATAGAAAGCACATGGCTTAAATATAGCATAAAGAGCAAGATGGTCATAGCACGAATAGCACAACATAGTACATGATAGCACATAGCACAACGAGTCAAGTATAGCATAGCACTTTAATTGTCAATAGATAGTCGAGATAGATAGCACTTGAGTGTAATGCCAAACACTCTGTTCAATTAACTCCCGTGGGCAAATAGCACTTTCGGGCACACCTGACAGGACCAGACCAGGCCCTTTATATTGCCAAGCATTAGTCATGTTTGTTATCATTCGACAATCAGTCAAATGGCCATAGATAGTACCAAGAATAGATGAGAGTAATTGAAGAATAGACGAGAGTGTAGAGAGAACGTGAATAGACGAGTGAACATAGAATAGATAAGAACTAAAGGTCATTGTATGGAAAGTCAACGCTAAAATAGACGATAGTAACGGTTGCATGGTACCTCTGGGTACTAGCAGTCTGGTGAGTATCACAGTCTACCACTTAGTCATGACAATAACACATACAAGAGGATGACGCGACGTCAAAATCAGTACTATGGCTGGTTGGAGTATGCCGTATAGGTCCAGCATAATCCTGTAAGGTGTATAGGTGTTAAAGTTACAACGAGCTCGTCGACCATGTGGGAATCTATGGATAGAGGAGACTCACAGAGACCATGAATAAGGATTCACTGGTGCGACAGAAGGAATATCTGACAGAGAGTTTGTCCAAGTCAAGAAGGAGTGTATAGAAACATGTTGCTCGACGTTCTAGAGGAATTCTAAAATAGTGGAGCGCCGGTAACAGTGTTCCAAAACAATGGGAGAAAACAAAGACAAGTCCACTATTAAAAATAGGATAATTATGTACAATATTAAAGTAAATTACCAGATGTATTATGGAATATCTTAATGCCATGGCAAGTCATGTTGCATTATTTCTAGTGTGTGCATGTGATAGAGAAATCGTGGATATGAGAGAATCAAGTGCATGGCTTTTAATAGAATCATTACATGTTCATGATTAGATAAACTCTTTTACTGTGTTTCAGACTTAACATGAAGTATAGACACAGTAACCAGACAAGAACAAGAGAAAACTAGGGTTTTGGTGTAAAAATCCAGAAGGCGACGTATCACTGTAAGGATCGCGACAGGGTACATATAGAACGCTACAGGTCATTAAATAGAATGTGATAGGTCCATCTGGGACAGACAAACAGAAAGCGATGCAGGGTCTGTCACGCCTAAAACATGACAGAATACTAGTTGCAACCTTGATGAGGAGGTGACATATCGGGCCGTCGCGTTCTCAAGGTCTCTACCCGAGCCAAGATAGGAAATCAGAACACCTTGGATTGCGGGTCACTCTTCCAAGGGTTTAAGATAAGGACTTTAAAAAATAGAAATCACAACGAATACTTGATGTAAAATCATGAAATCAATTTTAAACAAAACTAAACTTGCAGAAGTATAAACAATAAAGAGTAATTTGAATATTAACATGGTATCAACATGTTATGATCAAGTTCCTTCACAACGACCACAAACATGAAATAGTGATGAAAAGAGATTTAATTCAAAAAGAGTACTTGATAGAAATTGGGAAAAATTATATTAATAGGTTCCAGACATCATGTGACATGTACAGAAAAAGTTTCATGGCACGAGATCAAGTATAAACAAGGATTTAGGTTGAACATGATGAGTTGGGTACATGTTCTTAACAAAACTTGAAGCATGAAATTGATGGAAGTGGAATGATAAAATTTTGGGAAAAGATAGGGCTTTTGTTCTTGAGATCAAGAACAACCTACATACGAGTTTAATTGAATTTTGCTTTTGAGATTGCCTACTTTTGGACGAGTTGAACTTCTAGAGCTTAAGAACGTGAAGAACGCTTAAAGAACTCCTTCCAAGCCTTCTCCTCCACAAATTCCTCCTTTGGCCTCCTTTCCACGTCCAAGATATCTCAGAAGAGTAGTAGGGTCGGCCATGAGGGGTTTGGGGGTTTATTTAAGGGTCTTGTGTTGTTGTTTCCTATTACAACTCAACCTTCCTTCAAATTCCAAATTTCCATGTTTTTCTAGCTTTCCTAGCATTAATCATTCTATCTGGGTTAGGATGAGATTCCAGTTTCGTGGCTAGCAAGTTAGGGTAGGGTTAGGAAACCATTTTAGATATATATGAGTTATATTAGTGATTTACTTACCCCTTTTAAATTAGGGAATAATGGAGTTAAGAATTTTATTGTATTTTCTTTTATTATATCTTTTAAAACTCCTATTTTGGCCCAATTACTCCAATATGAACCATTTATTAAAGCCCATCACTTATTTTTGCTTAATGACTTTTAATTCATTTACATTTCTTATATTTTAAATTTATTTATTTATTTTAAAATGGCGGGTTGTTACATCTACCATTCCCAATGACTAGTTGTACTAGACTTGGAACATCTAGACCTATAAATCTAGTATCAAAAAATGGAGTACTCAAACAAAACATCTTTGGTGTCTCAAGTCTAAGGACCAGTTACACAACTGGGACTACAGAATCGCTGTCTGACAATCAGGTATAATGAACCACACAACATTTCGAGAACAGATCATTCTGTGAACTCATTCTCCAATCAGCACCTGCACCATATCCCTAATGTCTTCACACAAGTAGCTATGAGACCAGCTGCCTCCATCACATGGATAGATATATGGCACACCGGTCTGTCCGGTCATCTCAATGTCCTTCTTGAGTAACCTATGATTAGGAATATTTAGGATATGTGTTTAAAGAGGATCGACCTCATTATCATGATCTCATCATGATCCAATTCTCATTGCACAAACCCATGGACATCACAATATATATATGCATGGAATATATAGTGAGAAAATACTATTGTAATATTACTAAAAGATATTGTACATAATTACAAGTGTCATCACTCTTGTGAATTGTCTTGCAAGACACATATAACCATCAATCTCCCACATGATCTAAAACCAATCACCTACATGTCTGATCTCCATCAGACCTCGGTGTTGCTCAAAAATAGTTTGAGTCAGTGGCTTTGTCAGTGGATCCGCAATGTTATCTTTGGATGAAATTGTTTTTACAGCTACATCACCACGAATCAAAATCTATCTGATCAAGTGGAACCTCCTTAGAACATGCTTCAATTTCTGGTGAGACCTGGGTTCCCTTGCTTGAGAAATCGCTCTGTTATTGTTGCAAGACAATGGAATCGACTCTTCACTACTTGGCACGACTCCCAAATCTGTGATGAACTTCTTCATCCAAATAGCTTCCTTTGCTACTTCTAAAGCAGTAATCTACTCTGCCTTGGTAGCCGAGTCAGCAGTAGTCTCTTGCTCGGAACTCTTCCAGCTTACTACTCTTCCATTCAGGGTAAAAACATACCCTAAGTTAGACTTGCTATCATCGATATCAGACTGAAAACTTGAGTTTGTGTAGCCTTCAACCTTGAGGCTACCTCTTTCATATACTAGTAAAATATCCCCAGTCCTTCTTAAGTACTTAAGGATACACTTTACTACCTTCCAGTGTTCCAAACCTGGATCTGCCTGATACCTACTCCTAACACTTAGAGCATGCGATATATCAAGTCTAGTACATAACATTGCATACATGATAGATCCTATAGCAGACGTATAGAGTATTCTATCCATGTATGCCCTTACTTCTAGAGTCTTTGGGGACATACTCTTAGAAGGAGAAATTCCATGTCTCAATGGTATGAGACCTCTTTTGAAATTTTTGATGCCAAATCTTTTGACTATGGTGTCTATGTACATGGACTGGGACAAGCCAAGCATCCTCTTAGATCTATCTCTATAGATCCAAATCCTCAAAATGTAGGATGCCTCCCCTAAGTCCTTTATGGAGAAGTTCTTTGATAACCAATTTTTAATTGTAATGACCCCGAGAACCCGACCCTCAGCCCAAGCCGAGGACCCGATTTTCGTGGTCGCCGCCCATGGATCCGGAGACCTGGAAGGGCTATAACATAAGTCTAACAGAATATGTAAGGGAAATAAACGTCAACTACTAACTAGGAGCACACATGCGGAAGCAGAAAGAAGAGTGAGACCGTAGCGTATCGCTCTAGGTACAGTCCCAACACACACACAACTAGTACAAGTAAAAGGGGAAGAATAGAGCCCTTAGGGGCATACCTCGAGGGTGACATACAACTGAAGGGGGAAACCACTACTAGCTGCGGGGACGAGGACTACCGCCCCGCCTCTTCCGCCCGGTGCGCGCCCTGCCGCTGCTGAGAAGTCTCACCTAGTAAAGGAAGGGATGAGCCTCACAACAGAAGCTCAGTAGGGACCACCAATCTTCTACTAGCTCTAATAGGCAAAAGAATATATAAACAAATGAAATAACAGCAGTTATATCTTCTACTCTACAAGGGAAGTTCGGAAGCAAAGCTACTAACTAGCAACAGTACGGAAGGACACCACGGTCGGAAACTTCGTATGACTGCACGTCGTGACCACCACACTGCTGGCAACACAGATAGAGCGAACCTTGCCAGGACAAGAAACACTAGCTACGGGAAATGCTACCACTAGTCAACCGGTTAGGTGCGTCCACTGACGTCTTATCCTCGACCCAGGTCCAAACCTCCATGTCTCCCCAGAGTGGGGCAGGAACACAAGTAACACAACAGTAACCGCTATAGTCTGGCTGGACTACGGTCCCACGCCTGGCCTCTCTAAGTGGTTGCGGGGCCACAAAGAGCGAGGCAGTGAGAAAAGGACTGACTGGCCTGCACCGGGAAGGACTCCAAACGACCTCGGCATCCTAGACCAACCAAGAGAGCTCTGCAAATGACTCAACGTCGCTGTCCTAACTACCGTTTTCCCCTCTGCTCCAGAGTCCGCTACTCGAGCACGCCCACCACCCGGAGTACTCCGTCAACAAGCGTGCAGGGACGGGGGTCCTAGGCAACGGTAGCAACCTCTCTCACGGGACAAGCCCTCAAGTGTCAAGCACCGGGTGAACGACTAGTGTAGGACCGTACTAGGAACTAGCACTGGTGCCACGGGTACAGAAAAAGGATCGGAAACGGCGAAGACTTCACGAGAAACATAACTTTGTAAGACTTACATGTCTCTGCTATTATCGCGACACATCAGGCCATCGCGACACTGTCGTGACGCCCAAGCGGGCCGCGACCATGTCGCGACGCCGTTGGCCGTCGTGATAGCCATGCCCGCTGCGATAGCCGAATCTGTCGTGATCAACACATGCGTCGGGACACCATCGCGACCCACAGGCCGGTCGCATTCTCAGTCGAGGGACGTCCCGATACAATCCTCCCAAGGACAGCCCCAAAACCGATACAAACATACCACAAGGGGGAGGGGAGCATGCTAAACATGTAGAAAAGCCTTTAAATCATACAAACCACCCTCAAACCCCATAAAACAAGGATTTTAAAAAAATCTACGCTCGATGGAAACCTCACTCACCACGAGCATGATTCTCACACTCTACAACCCCAAACCACAGAGAAACTAAGGATCTCGAGGGGAAGGGGAACATGCTTAGAATGAGAGGAGAAGAGGGTCTCTACCTCCAAGAGTAGAGCCAACCTGTTGGGGCCTTCACGTCGGAATGGCCACCTCCTCCTCGCTCCAAGCACCACGAGCACGTCGCCTACACCAAGGGGACGTCACCTCCTCACCCAAACCTCCCAAGAACTTCCGAAGAACAAGTAGCTCGGAGGGGGAGAAGAAGGGAGAAGAAGAAAAAAGGAAAGGGGAGAAAGGGGAAATGGGCGTCTGCCTCGGTTTTGAACCGACGGCCCCAGAGACGCGACGGGTCGGGCCGACGCGATAGCAACCCTGTCACGATGCCCCTACACGTCGTGATCGCCTACCCCGGTGCGACACAAAAAGCAGTCAAGCCTCGTAGATCGGGAAAACCAAAACGCAACGGCCTTCCAGGTCGCGTCAACACTGTATACACCTGACACCCAACAAAGCCATTCTGATAGAAAGGACAGTGGTCAGATCGGTTAGAAAAGGAGTCGCGACGCCTCCAGACGCCGCAATAAAAACGCAACGCCCACCCCCCATCGTGACCATGTCGCAACGGCCAGGTGTGCCGCGACCAAAACCTTGTCCCGACGGGCTCCCCTGGTGCAACCATGTCGCGACCAGGGTGCCCGTCGTGACCCTGAGGACAGGGCCAAGGGCCCAAGAGGGCCGGGTCTTACATCCTACCCCCTTAAAAAGATTTCATCCTCGAAATCGAAAGAAACTCAGTTTCAAATGGGAAGCAATATAGGGAAAAACAACATACTGGTCACTCAAACAAATCAGGGAACTACTCTCTCATCTCATCCTCACGTTCCCACGTGGCCTCGCCACCAACGCGGTTCTCCCAAACAACCTTGACTAGCAGAATCTTCCTCCGGCGCAACTACTGCACTCTACAGTCCACAACTCTGACTGGGTACTCTGGCACTAACAAGTCTGGTGCTACCTCAAGCTGTGAGTAGTCCAACATGTGCGACGGATCTGCAACGTACCTTCTGAGCTGTGAAACGTAAAAGACACTGTACACGCTAGCCAACTCTGTCAGAAGACACAACCTGTAAGCAACCTCGTTGATCCTCTCTGAAATAGGGAAAGGCCAATATACCTTGGACTAAGCTTTCCATTCCTGCCAAACCTCATGACACCCTTGGTCGGCGAAACCCGTAATAACACAAGGTCACCTACGCTGAACTGCAGCGGCCTCCTGTGAACATCTGCATAGCTCTTCTGCCTGCTCTTTGCTGTCTGAAGCCTCTACCTGACTAAACTGGCTGTGTCTGCACACTGTTGCACCATCTCTCGTCCCAAAAGCTGCCTCTCACCCACTTCAAACCAATGAAGTGGTGTCCTGCATGGCCGACCATACAAAGCCTCGTATGGTGCCATTCCAATGCTCGAGTGATAAATGTTGTTGTATGCAAACTTTACCATCGGAAGGTGGGACTCCCAGGTGCCACCCCAGTCCAAGAAACAAGCTCTCAACATATCCTCCAAAGTCTAAATAGTCCTCTCTAACTGACCATCTGACTGCGGGTGGTATGCTGAACTCAGCCTCAACTCTTTACCAAGAGCTCTCTAAAAACTGCGCCAAAACCCTGAAGTAAACCTCGGATCTCTGTCAGAAACAATTGAAACTGGGGTTCCGTGCAACGGAACAACTCGGTCCACGTACAATCTGGCAAGCCTGTCCACTGACCAAGACATCCTGAGTGGAAGGAAGTGCACTGACTTGGTCAATCTGTCCACAATCACCCAAATACCATCATGCCTCTACGGAGTACGGAGCAAACCAACCACGAAGTCCATGGTGATGTCATCCCACTTCCACTCGGGAATGGGCAACGACTGCAGCTCACCACCTGGATGCTGATGCTCAGCCTTCACCTGCTGACAGGTAAGGCACCGAGCGACAAACTTCGCCACGCCCCTCTTCATTCCTAGCCACCAGAAGAACCTCCTTAGGTTGTGATACATCTTTGTGGAACCAGGATGAACAGCATACCTCGACCGGTGTGCCTCTGTCACTAGCACCTGCCGCGCATCACAGGGAATGTACAATCTGCCTCTGAACTTGACCTCACTGTCCTCATCCAGCTCAACATCTGACATCTGTAAAATATCTGCCAACTCTGTATTTGCCTACTGTGCCTCCAGCACCTGATGGTATACTGACGGGCGTACTGAAAAATTGGTCATCACTGCACGGTCTCTATACCTCGAAGGGCAGAAAAATCCCTGAGACAAGTCCTCAAACAACTTCCACTCTCTGACCATCAACGAACTCAGGTGAACGCGTCTGCTCAAAGCTTCCGCTACGACATTAGCCCTTCCCAGATGATAGGAGAGGGTAAGGTCGTAGTCCTTCAGGTACTCTATCCATCTGCACTGCCTCAAGTTCAAATCCTTCTGAGTGAAGATGTACTACAAACTCTGATGATCTGTGAAGATCTCAAACGCCTTGCCATACAAATAGTGCCTCCACAACTTCAGAGCGAACACCACTACTGCCAACTCTAAGTCATAGGTAGGGTAGTTCTTCTCATGCTTCTTCAGCTGCCGAGAAGCATAGGCTACGACCCCACCATGCTGCATCAGCACTGCACCCAAACTTGTTCTTGAAGTGTCTATGTAAACCACAAAACCTCCACTACCTGACGGTAAGACCAACACTGGTGCTGAAGTTAACCTCCTCTTCAGGTCTTGGAAGCTCTGCTCATAGTCCTCTGACCAAACAAATCTGGCCTCAAGTCTGGTCAATTTGGTCAACAGCTCTGCAATCCTGGAAAAATCCTAGATAAACCTCCTGTAATAGCCTGCCAAACCCAGAAAGCTGTGAACCTCTGACACTGAAGAAGGCTTCTCCCAAGACAACACTGCCTCAACCTTGGCAAGGTCCACTGCCGCACCAGAACCTGAGATCACATGCCCGAGGAAGTGCACCTCCCTCAGCCAAAATTCGCACTTGTCGAACTTGGCATAAAGTTGGTGACTCCGCAACATCTCTAGCACAATCCTCAGATGCTTCTCGTGCTCCTCCTCAGAAGCCAAGTAGACCAAAATGTCATCTACAAAGATGACCACAAACCTGTCCAGGTACTCACTGAACACCCTGTGCATCAAATCCATAAAAGCTGCTGGTGCATTCGTGAGCCCAAACGGCATCACGACAAACTCAAAGTGACCGTACCTCAAATGGAAAGTTGTCAGGCCAATATCTGACTCTCTGATCCTTAGCTGGTAGTAACCCCATCTCAAGTCAATCTTTGAAAACACTCTGGCCGACTGCAACTGGTCAAACAAATCATCGATCCTGGGCAACGGTTACTTATTCTTTACTGTGACCTGGTTCAGCTGCCTATAATCGATGCACAATCTCAAATTACCATCCTTCTTCCTCACGAACAATACTGGCGCACCCCACGGTGAACAAATCAGACGGATGAAACACAACTCAAGCAACTCCTACAACTGGCGCTTTAGCTCGCGCAACTCAGCTGGAGCCATCCGGTAAGGTGTCTTAGACAAGGGCATCGTACCAAGCAAAAGCTCAATAGAGAACTCTACCTCCCGCTTAGGCGGCAAACCAGGTAGATCCTCCGGGAAGACATCAGGAAACTCACAAACAATAGGTACATCAAAAACCGACGACCGCTAGGCTCAAAAGAACAAACAAAAGCAAGATATGCTATGCAACCATCGCGGATCAGACGACGGGCTCTACAGAAAGAAATAAAAGGTCGACGGGTAGACCGGATACCTCGGAAGCAGAGAACAGGCACTCCAAGTATCTCAAATCGAACGGTCTTCCGCTGACAATCCACCACAGCTGAGTGAGCCTCCAATCAGTCCACGCCTAGGATGACGTCAAAGTCGAGAAGCTGCAACGCGTACAACATGGCTGACAACTGGTGTCCCTGGACCTCAACTGTGACACCCTCCAGATAACCAAAAGAACGCATGTAATCACCGGACGGGAGATCGACCATCACATCACATTGCCTCTCAGGGGTGTGACAAACCAGCGACTCGTAAAACTTCTCAGAAGCAAAACAAAGAGAAGGACCGGGATCAACCAAAACACAAGCAGCTCTACCAAGGATAGGAAAAGTACCTATAACCAGGTTCGACGCCTCGGCCTCCTCTCTAGTAAGAGCCATCACATGACCATGCCCACGCTACGGTGCATGTTGGGGCTGCTACTGCTGCGGCGGCTGCTGGTGCAGAGGAAATTATTACTGCTGCTGCTAGTACGACTGGAACTACTGAGGCTGCTGATACTTCTGAAACTGCTGAGGCTGCTGCTGGTACTGCCCCTACTGCTGCTGACAGGGTACCTGCTGCTGCTAAGGGTACTGGTACTGCGGCAACTGCTAAGTGTACTACACTGGCTGCTGCGGCTGCTGGACTTGCCCCATCGGGCAATCCCTCCTGAAGTGGCCCGGCAAGCCACAAGTGTAACATACTGCCTCCTGCCTGCCCTGCTCAGCTCCCTACTGGACCGACTGCTCGGCAAACCTCGACTAATGCTTCTACTGTCGGCTCCGTCCACCCCTGTGAGTAGTCATCTGCCTGAACTTTGAGCGCAAATCGGAACTGCCCGAACTGCCGGAGCCCAAAGAAGAGGAAGTCGCACTACCGCGACTACCTACGGAACGCTAGTATGGTGAGGTCCTAGAGGAAGCTCCTCCCTGCTGCTGCTGCTAGGGCTGCGACTGGGGCTGCCAGGTCTCTCTCTCCAAGGCGGTGGCCTTAGCCACAATGTAGCAACCCGATTTTTCAAAAAATAATAATAATATTATTATTATTATTATTATTAAATAAATAAATCAAAAAATCAAAGAAAAGGGAATTAATTAAAACCCATTAAACGAAAAGAAGTAATGGGCTTTGTTAAATGGACCATATAAAATTTATTGGGCTAAAATAGGGATTTTTAAAAGAGGATTAAATGGAAAATACCCTAAATTCGTATCTTAAAATATTGCCTAAATAGAAAAGGGCTAATAAATCATTAAAATAGATAGTTTAGGTGGGAATTGGATTCCTAACACTACCCAAATTGGTTGGGCACGATATTGCATCCCAACCTAGCCCAATTAGGAGTTGGCAAGCTTCGAAGGGTGAGAGGAATTAGGAAATCTCATAATTAAAGGGTGATTAGAGTCATGTTAGGAAAGGGAAACCAAGGGAGCTTAAATACTCCCCAATCTCTCCATGGCCGACCCTAACACGTTGTTGGGGCTTGCTGGACGTGGAGAAGAGGCCAAGGAGAAGAGGAACTCGTGGGGAAAAGGCTGGACCGAGCTCCAACTTTCGTTCTTTAAGTTCTAAACCCTAGAAGATCAAATGAGTCAAAGGTAGGCATTCTCACGAGCAAAACCTAATTAATTTCGTCTGTAGATTGTTCCAACCACCAGGAACAAAAGCCCTCATATTTCACTATTTTTCATCGAGCCAATCTTTTGTTCTATATTTTTGAAGTTCTGCAATCACCATGACCCCGACCCATCATGTTTAATTTATATCCCCATGTATACTTGACACCATGCTACGAAACTTTTACTGGACATACTGATAGTTCTCATGAATCTTTTGCCCCCAAAAGCCCTAATTTTCATCCATCATACTGTGTGAATTAAATCTTGTATCTTCACTATACCCTGTTCTATGCTACTCGTGCTTGATCATGTTCAAAACCTATCAAGACCATGTTTGTTTTCAAATTCCTATTTACTGTATGTACAATCACATGTCTAGATCGGTTTACAAGTGGTTTCATAATTTTTCATCGACTGTGCATTTAGTTCTTAATTTCTGAATGACCCTGTGTCAAAATATAGAAACCTGGACCGCAATCCAATGTAGGGTCCTTTTCCCGCTCGGACTCAGGCGCAGGACCTGAAAACACGACGGCCCGATAGGTCGCGTTCTCAGGGTTGATCACGACAGAGCCACCAGTCACATTCTGAACGCGACAGGGCTTGCTGTCGCGTTCTGACTCCCTGCTCTGGCCGACTTGTCGCGACCCTTGATTGACCCCGTCGCGTTTTGACTGTACCCCATCGCGACCCTTTCAGGGGTACATCGCCTTCTAGAGTTTTGCATGAAAACCCCATATTTCTGTAAACTTTGACGTTCTGCAGTAACTACATGCCATGTTAACTGTCTAAAACACAGTAAACAAAGTTGTTAAACTTGGATATGTTTTAATTAATTAAAAGTCAATCACATGATCTTTTCATATCCATGATTCTCTATGACACATGCACACACTTGTAACCACACAATCATGACTTGAATTGGCATTAAAATATTTCATAAATTATCTGGTAATTTATTTCAATGATGTAATTAAATTGCCTTCCTACTTTAAATGGACTTGTCTTCGTTTTCTCGCTATGTTTTTTAGAATACCGTTACCGACGCTCCACTGTTCTAGAATTCTTATAGAACGTCGAGTACTTGTTTCTATATACATACTTTCTCTTGACTTGGATGAACTCTACGTCGGATATTCCTTCTGTCGGACTAGTGAATCCTTGTTCAAGGCCTCTATAAGTCTCCTCTGTCCATGGGTTCCCACATGGTCGACAAGCTGGTTGTACCCTAACACCTATGATACCCTTTAGGGATCAATATGATCCAAACAGCTAGAAGTTCGCTCTTATCTTGAATCACGCCGGACCTCTGGACCTGTGCATAACATGGTCAGTGGAAGGGTAGTGAATTCCACCTGATTGCCATCACTATTTGCGCATGCTGTGCAACTGTTACTATTGCATGTTTATCGTTGTCTTACGAATATGTCCCTGTTCTCAACACTCTCATCTGTTCATGTTCCCTCTAGACTCTCGTCTATTTCGTCACGCATTCTCATCTATTCTTGGTACTATATTGGCCATCTTGTGATTGTCTAAGATAAAAACATGACTATACTAGGCAACATTATAAGGGCCCGATCTGGTCCTGGGATGAGCGCCCGAAAGGTTATAACTCGCGGGGGTTTAATGATCTGGGTGTTTGGCATGCACCTAACACATGACATGTAAGATTTTGTTGAGTTCTCATTTTGATGATCACTTAATGTGAATGCTAATCTAACAAGTCACAAGTGTGTTTTTGATGATAATCATTTCATGGACAAAATTTATGATGAAAATATGATGAAAATGACTCATGAATGCAAATGGAACAAACACTTCACTTGAGCATATTTATATGTCACTATGTCTCACTAACTATGTTCATTAATTTAGGTGAGATACCAAGCAAGGCATGTACAAAGAACAGGGTTCAAATGATGAAGATATACATGAAAAGCAAGTACCTGTCGACAGCAGGAAAGACCCCTGTCGACAGCTACACACAAGCCAGAAGGCCACTCTTCAAGACAGATATGCCTGTCGACAGCACCCCAGTCGCCTGTCGACATGAAGAGGCTCCCAGAACCCCCTGGTCTTCTGTCTGCCTGTGCCTGTCGACAGTGAAGCGCGCACATTGTTGATTGTGCAATTCCGTTGTCGAGAGTTCCGTACACAAATCAATATGCTCACTTCCTCTAAACTGTCTCACAGAATTAAAATAGTAAAAAAGAACTAGCACAATGGTGAGAACAGGTCATATCCACGGAGAGGCTGAATAGAACTTGAATTTAAACTACTTTGACTTGAAATCATGCTATCAGACACATTTTCACCATAATCATATTGCATTAAATTCCATTGTGTAAACAACACCAATCGAATCCTCCGCACTTGACAGATTATACTTAATGAAAGAACAAGTAGAATTGAGAACCAAAAGTTGGTATCACTGTACCCTCTCAATTGAGGGATCAAACAAGTAAGAAATCACCAAGGAAATATGAAGTTGTAACGTCAAACTCTTGATCTGTCCAAATTAACAAAATAAGAACACCAACGTAATAGAAGTCTAAAAGAAAGGAACATTGAACCATTGTCTTCACAACTCAAAGATTGAGCAGGAAATAAGAACAAAGTTTATTGGTGCCAAATCTGAATTCTCATGCTATGAAGAACAAGGAGAAGACCAAATTAATGACTGGAATACACATCCAAAAAGACTCAGGAATCCTCACGAAACCAGTTCAATTCTGCTATAACAGGAACATATACCTCACAATTTAAACTCCAAATCTGCACTCTCTGAACTCAGTAGACATGAAAATACCAAACTCCCTGGATTGATTTCCTTATCTCTCACAACCAAACCACCCAGCTGCCGAGCCCTCTCTCCCAACTCAGTCATCCACAAAAGACATCAGACAAAAGAATGCAGTCCCCCTACCAAATGCTTGTAACGCATAGAAGAAATGTAAGAAGCAAATTCCTATAGATTGATCTAACTAAACATAACAGAAATGGAAATAGATTACCTCTGACAGCAGCCCAAAATCCTTCAAATGCTGAGAACCTCCCGGATGCCAAACAGAACACAGAACAAGAGAACACTGGATCGAACTATTCTAAACACAGACAAAATGAAAATTGAATGCAATAAACACTTATGAACTCTCGAATCTCTCACAGCCGCACAGAAGAAGAACAGAAGAACAATTCAGACTGACTGAATTAAACACCATGCCATTGAGCTTTTCAACATAGGGAACAAAATGGAAATTAAATGCAAATAATAGATCTCTCACAGCTCCCTTAATTCTCACAGAAGAACAGGAACTAAAATATCAACTCCCTCAAATGTCGAAATATCTATCACTGCTCTACCATTAAACCAAGAACAAAAGACCGAACAAATGCACTGGATTGAGATCCAAACACAGTAGAAGGAATGGACAATATAAACGCAACAGAATTGAAAACAACACTTTCCCCTGGATCAAAACTCTCCAACACAACCTTTTGAAACACAAGAAATGGAAAGAACAAATTAAACGCAGAAGAAAAATGGAACAATAAACTCTCCTGGAACCGCACTGGAACCAGAAAGAAATATATTCCCAAAAATTCGAGCTCTCCTACAGATGCTGAAGAAAGGAAATGACAGAAACAAGAAAAGAATAAAAACAAGAACTCTTCTCTAATTGAACTGGAGAAATCTTACATGCTCTGCAATATGGAAGAACAGGAAAAGTAAACTAAAATTCTTCAGAAATTCCTAATGGCCGAACCAGCCCCTAAGAACTGAATACAGGAAGATTTTACAGAAAGAACTAAAGAAAACTAAAACTCCGAACCAGGGAACCCCAAACATCTCAATGCTCTACTCTGCTCAAACAAGAAAATACAGAGAAGAAAACTAAAATCCTAAGAGATTCCTACTGCAGAGCACCCAATTGCTCTGCACCAAAGAACCAGAAATATAGGTAAAATGGGAAAAAACTAAGAAAATTCCTACCAACTAGCGAAGACCCCCTTGCTCTGGACCTTGGGGTCGCTTTTATAGATGCTCGGGCGCCTTGCTTCCAGATCCGCACGTACCAGCCAGCACACCTGCTGGCCGCCTCGCACAGGTCTTCACACTGCACATCAGAGCTCGGATCGCCCCTGCTCTGCACGAACCAGCAGCCATGGCTCCGGCCACCTCAGCAGGTCTGCTTCCCTTGCATCGCACCAGCCAGCGCAGCAGCTCCCATCGGCCACCTCAGCAGCCCTTGCACATCTGCACAAACCCATCTGGCCACCAGCCCTGGTCTCTGCACAACCACACACTCCATCGCTAACCGCCCAGCACCGCGCCTTGGACACCATCACCGGCCTGATGCTTCACATGAGCCAGCCATCGCCAGCCGTATATCCCCTCGCCATCGCGCCATAGCTGGAGATCTGGCCGCACCCATCTCCAGCCTGTACACAGCCGCTTCCCAGCTCCACCAGATCTGCCCAGCACAACCGCGCCGTGCCCAAATCTGCCATCTGCCGCCAACCCGCCACGCCTTCACATGGCCCAAGCCATCGATCCAGCCCAGCTCCAGATCCGCTTCACAGCGCCAGAGCTCCACCAAACCGCCATGGCCTTCTTCACCCCATCCGCAGCAGTGCGCCAGCATTAGATGCCATCGCCTCCATGTGCCATCGCCTCCCTCCTTAGCTGCTCCAGCACACCCCGAACCAGCCGCCCATCCACCATCGCAGCAGTGCTCAGCCCCAAATCTGCTTCAAGGGGCTTCCAGGAGCTTCCAGGAGATAAGACAAATAGAAAAATGGTTAGAATAATTTTGGATTTTGTTTAAATGGTGGTGAGAGATGGGAATGGGGGTTGTGGCATGATGGTAGTGGTGGGGTAAAATAATGTTAGTTTATTAATGGGAGTGGGTGAGATATTTATTAAGTAATTTTTATTTATTTATTTACAAACTCAAAATTATTTAAAAAAATATTATTTATGACAAAATTTTATTTATATACAACATTTACAAATCTCTTTATTTTTCAAAGTATATTTGTGAACAGAAAATGAACCTAATTATTCCGAAGAAAATAATTTGTTTAATGAAAATCTAACATGTAAATTCTGACCCATTAGCAATTAATATGTTCAAAAACTTATTTACGGATGAAATGAGAATTAACATCAAACTGCACATTATTTACAGACAAAAGACGTCTAGAATCAACTATATGTATGAGATTTAACACTGAAAATTGTGTAGTTATCACTCCCCCCTACTTAAACATTGCTAGTCCCTTAGCAATAAAAATTATTCCAAATGTAAGACTAGAAAATACAATGTCTCATGCTAAGTAGCTATCATGTAACAGATGAATGTAAGATATGTCTTTCCTAATTGTATGGGCTTATGGCAAGAAATTAGTGCACAAGTGGTAGCTCACTTAAGAGTTCACATCAGCCCTCCTGGAGCTCCTCTATGTCAACTAGTGATTGAGATTAGATTAATTCGAGGGAGAAGAAAAGATTTGTGGAATAAGATCCTTGCTCAGTCAGATCGGGTTGTTTCTCTCAGTTCCATTCTGCCCATCTTCCTTGAGGATTATTTCTCTGAGTTGGGGACTTTGCCCCTTTATTTGCACTTTGTGCACTCAGATTTTTTCTTTTCATCCATAATGCTGCACAACCCATCACTTTTCAAGAGTAGCGAATCCAACTTTACTCAGATCCGGGGCATTTTTTATGGATATATTTTTTTCTTTGCTTTTGCTTTTGCATTTTTGCATTTTGCTTTTCTTTTCTTTTCCTCTTTTCGGAATGATGAACAGTCAGGTTCTTTGATCACATACCTTCACTTCCTTCACAATTCACTTAAGGGGAGGGGAGAAAACCAATCACCTCTCTCCTACTAGCCTTGACAAATTTGCTACATTCGGGTTCAGCTAGTCTAAGTGGCTGTGTAGTGTGTGTATGAAAACTTATTGCCATAAATCCTTACGTAAGGTAGACAAGAAGTACATGTAATCCTTTACTAGAGGCTACCTAACATGGATACTTGCAAGGGAGTGTGACAACCACAAAATTTTAATGGTTAAAGATCAGACACATAGTCTGGGAAATGACAAGCATTTTTATTCAAAGATTTTATTCAAATATGAAACATGTGAATTTTATTTGCATATGTACAAGCTCAAAAAAAAGAAATGAAACAATGGTGGAAATTATGAATGCATGCTTATTCTACCTATCCCCCCTACTTATTCATAGGAAAAGAAAGTTAGACAGAAAATTACCTGATAAAAGAAATCTGTACACTTGGGTTGCCTCCCAAGAAGCGCTAAGTTTATTTCGTCTTCAGCCGGACGCAATTAGGCTTCGTTTGGCTCAGGTAGCTTGGTAGAATCCGTTTTTAAGAAAAGTGGGCTTTCGACGAAATGTTTTAACCTCTGCCCATTAACAGTGAATGATTGTCCAGTTTTAGGATCGAGAATAATGACAGCACCATTGTCGTAAGATCTGACAACAATGTAAGGACCATCCCATCGGGACTTCAATTTTCCATGAAGCCTAGAATTGAATAACCCGACCTTATCATGCACTTTAAAAAATTTTCTGTGAATTTTCAAGACTTCAATTAGTTTCTTCTCATGCCCTTCATCAAGATCGCTAGCAATTATGATGGGCCAAGTCTCGTTCTCTCCTAGAAAGATGTATTTTAAATTAGCAGGGAGTGGTTTTAGCTCAACCTTAGGAGGACATTCTAATGAAAATGATGGATCATTATTCTGAAACATGGGACTAAATTGTCCTTCCTCTCCCTCAAACCCTAGAGCACAGGGTTGGTCTACTGCTTTTTCCTCACAAGATTCTTCCAAGAGTTCTTCATTATCAGTTGGTTTGTTTTTAGATTTTGGCTTTAAAACTTCAGAAAAATGGACTCTTGGAATGTAATGACTTGGGTCTTCATTTATTTTGATTATGTCTAGAGGCTCTTCAAATATTTTCTCTTTTTCCTTGAATTTTTCAACATTCTCTTCAACCTCTTCTTCAATTTCATTCTCAATTTCATTTTCCTTATCCTCATGCAATGTTGACATGTGTGAGTGAGGATTTGTTATGATGTTTTCACTTCTTAAAGTAGACACTGTTTCCATATTTTCCACTTGGGGGCCCCTAGCTTGGGCAGAATGATGGTCCTGTTGTATAAGTTGATTTTGAATTTGTGGTGCTGAAATGTTTTGGACAAAAGTTTGATGTGGGTTTTGTGGTAGAGGTACATTTGGTCTGACAGGTGGTCTGTACCCTTGACCTTGATAGTATTGCTGGTCCTGATAAAATCCAGAAGAGTTGTTCCTTGGGTTTGTTATAGTTTGACTTGGTAACTGACCCAATTCCTCCCTACACACCTCAGCAATCTGAGACTCTATCCTATCCAAATTTTGCTGAATATTTTGCTTCTGATTTTGATATTGATTTTGTTGTTCTTGCACAGTTTGGCATAGAGTCGCCATCATGTTTTGAAGTTGATTCATTTTATCTTCCCAATTGGGCTGAAAAGATGGTGGTTGATTGTATGAAGTTTGCTGAAAATTGGTATGAGCAAATTGATCGAAGTTTTGATTTCCATTGAATTGTGGAGGTCTGAAATAAAAAGATTGGTCAAATCCTGAATTCTGATTGGGATAGGATTGACCATACATGGATTGCTTGAAGGCAGTTGAGAAACTTGTTCATTGATTTCTCCAAGAAAAGTTTGAGTGGTTTCTCCAACTAGGATTGTATGTGTTAGAATATGGATCATGAGGGGGTTGGTAGAAACCTTGGAAAGTTTGGACTTGTTCTTGATAGGCCATGGGTTGAAAGAATCTCTCAATCGATAGGTTGAGCCAAATCTAAGTCCAGAGAATGTCTACCAAGCATGCACAGATGAAAAAACCCTCTATTTATGATTTTTTGAATTTTTAAGATTTTTATTGACTTTTGATGAATTTTTAAACAAACACAAACAAACAAACACTTTTCAAATCAAATTAACCTACCACTAAGTGTTCCTTGGACTTATGTTATTTTTCTCAAAATCAGATTTATGCTTGCTTAAGTCCAATCCTAACTCTTCTTGTACTGGCCAGGTAAGAGGTGGAGTAGAGGGAGGCCCCCCTTGCTTTCGCAAGGACCCAATTAGATAACCTCTGACTCACTTAAGCGTAAGCTTCTTAACCTCTAATCCTAGACACCAGACTTAAAGAGAAGTTTTGAATTCAAGAAAAGATAAATCTAATGATGAACCCTAGGGCCAAGTCTACTGATTTTTATTAAAAGTTTGGGCAAATGCAAAGATGTGAAAATTTTTGTGATTTTTGGGCAAAGGAAAGGGTGATGAAATCCCTCACCTTATCTTTTTATCTAATGGGTTAAGCCCTTAAACAGTCCCTTTTACAACTATGAAATGCAACAGATCAAGTTTGAAACAAGGGTTTTCTAATGCTAAGTCTAATGCATGAAACAAGTGGTGGAAGTCTTACCTTTCCCCCGCTCTCTTCAATGCAAGAAAATGAAATAAAATTCAAATGACTAAAATGATGAATGTCCTAAAACATGGGATTCTAATCTAGAGAGATGAAATTTTTATTTACAGACAAACGGCTAACATGAAAGAGCGATTTGGAGAAATTTTTAGATTTTAGAATTTTTTTAATTTTTATTTGGTTTTTAAACTAAATGAAATGAAATTTAACTAAGAAAATATGAAGTGGTACTATAAACTAATTCCAAACCACACAAACCACCAAGAGAGTCCAATTATTACATGCCAGCGTGAAAGAAGTCTCTGTACATGCACAGAGAATACATCAAAGCCTCACTACAAAGTTCACTCACACTCTTTCTATCTAAAATTCGAAATTAAAAACAATTAAAAAAAAATTTTCAGCAAGCTCTCCTCCTCCAATGGGCCTCAAATGCCAAGCCCAATCTCCAAGGTCCACTCCTTATGCAAATCTGAAATGAAAGCCCACAAACAAGTCAATGTAAAACCAATAGAAATGAAATCAAATCAAAATAGATCTAAATCAAACTCTAATGCCTCCCCGGCAACGGCGCCAAGATGAAGCGCGCACATTGTTGATTGTGCAATTCCGTTGTCGAGAGTTCCGTACACAAATCAATATGCTCACTTCCTCTAAACTGTCTCACAGAATTAAAATAGTAAAAAAGAACTAGCACAAAGGTGAGAACAGGTCATATCCACGGAGAGGCTGAATAGAACTTGAATTTAAACTACTTTGACTTGAAATCATGCTATCAGACACATTTTCACCATAATCATATTGCATTAAATTCCATTGTGTAAACAACACCAATCGAATCCTCCGCACTTGACAGATTATACTTAATGAAAGAACAAGTAGAATTGAGAACCAAAAGTTGGTATCACTGTACCCTCTCAATTGAGGGATCAAACAAGTAAGAAATCACCAAGGAAAGATGAAGTTGTAACGTCAAACTCTTGATCTATCCAAATTAACAAAATAAGAACACCAACGCAATAGAAGTCTAAAAGAAAGGAACATTGAACCATTGTCTTCACAACTCAAAGATTGAGCAGGAAATAAGAACAAAAGTTTATTGGTGCCAAATCTGAATTCTCATGCTATGAAGAACAAGGAGAAGACCAAATTAATGACTGGAATACACATCCAAAAAGACTCAGGAATCCTCACGAAACCAGTTCAATTCTGCTATAACAGGAACATATACCTCACAATTTAAACTCCAAATCTGCACTCTCTGAACTCAGTAGACATGAAAATACCAAACTCCCTGGATTGATTTCCTTATCTCTCACAACCAAACCACCCAACTGCCGAGCCCTCTCTCCCAACTCAGTCATCCACAAAAGACATCAGACAAAAGAATGCAGTCCCCCTACCAAATGCTTGTAACGCATAGAAGAAATGTAAGAAGCAAATTCCTATAGATTGATCTAACTAAACATAACAGAAATGGAAATAGATTACCTCTGACAGCAGCCCAAAATCCTTCAAATGCTGAGAACCTCCCGGATGCCAAACAGAACACAGAACAAGAGAACACTGGATCGAACTATTCTAAACACAGACAAAATGAAAATTGAATGCAATAAACACTTATGAACTCTCGAATCTTTCACAGCCGCACAGAAGAAGAACAGAAGAACAATTCAGACTAACTGAATTAAACACCATGCCATTGAGCTTTTCAACATAGGGAACAAAATGGAAATTAAATGCAAATAATAGATCTCTCACAGCTCCCTTAATTCTCACAGAAGAACAGGAACTAAAATATCAACTCCCTCAAATGTCGAAATATCTATCACTGCTCTACCATTAAACCAAGAACAAAAGACCGAACAAATGCACTGGATTGAGATCCAAACACAGTAGAAGGAATGGACAATATAAACGCAACAGAATTGAAAACAACACTTTCCCCTGGATCAAAACTCTCCAACACAACCTTTTGAAACACAAGAAATGGAAAGAACAAATTAAACGCAGAAGAAAAATGGAACAATAAACTCTCCTGGAACCGCACTGGAACCAGAAAGAAATATATTCCCAAAAATTCGAGCTCTCCTACAGATGCTGAAGAAAGGAAATGACAGAAACAAGAAAAGAATAAAAACAAGAACTCTTCTCTAATTGAACTGGAGAAATCTTACATGCTCTGCAATATGGAAGAACAGGAAAAGTAAACTAAAATTCTTCAGAAATTCCTAATGGCCGAACCAGCCCCTAAGAACTGAATACAGGAAGATTTTACAGAAAGAACTAAAGAAAACTAAAACTCCGAACCAGGGAACCCCAAACATCTCAATGCTCTACTCTGCTCAAACAAGAAAATACAGAGAAGAAAACTAAAATCCTAAGAGATTCCTACTGCAGAGCACCCAATTGCTCTGCACCAAAGAACCAGAAATATAGGTAAAATGGGAAAAAACTAAGAAAATTCCTACCAACTAGCGAAGACCCCCTTGCTCTGGACCTTGGGGTCGCTTTTATAGATGCTCGGGCGCCTTGCTTCCAGATCCGCACGTACCAGCCAGCACACCTGCTGGCCGCCTCGCACAGGTCTTCACACTGCACATCAGAGCTCGGATCGCCCCTGCTCTGCACGAACCAGCAGCCATGGCTCCGGCCACCTCAGCAGGTCTGCTTCCCTTGCATCGCACCAGCCAGCGCAGCAGCTCCCATCGGCCACCTCAGCAGCCCTTGCACATCTGCACAAACCCATCTGGCCACCAGCCCTGGTCTCTGCACAACCACACACTCCATCGCTAACCGCCCAGCACCGCGCCTTGGACACCATCACCGGCCTGATGCTTCACATGAGCCAGCCATCGCCAGCCGTATATCCCCTCGCCATCGCGCCATAGCTGGAGATCTGGCCGCACCCATCTCCAGCCTGTACACAGCCGCTTCCCAGCTCCACCAGATCTGCCCAGCACAACCGCGCCGTGCCCAAATCTGCCATCTGTCGCCAACCCGCCACGCCTTCACATGGCCCAAGCCATCGATCCAGCCCAGCTCCAGATCTGCTTCACAGCGCCAGAGCTCCACCAAACCGCCATGGCCTTCTTCACCCCATCCGCAGCAGTGCGCCAGCATCAGATGCCATCGCCTCCATGTGCCATCGCCTCCCTCCTTAGCTGCTCCAGCACACCCCGAACCAGCCGCCCATCCACCATCGCAGCAGTGCTCAGCCCCAAATCTGCTTCAAGGGGCTTCCAGGAGCTTCCAAGAGATAAGACAAATAGAAAAATGGTTAGAATAATTTTGGATTTTGTTTAAATGGTGGTGAGAGATGGGAATGGGGGTTGTGGCATGATGGTAGTGGTGGGGTAAAATAATGTTAGTTTATTAATGGGAGTGGGTGAGATATTTATTAAGTAATTTTTATTTATTTATTTACAAACTCAAAATTATTTAAAAAATATTATTTATGACAAAATTTTATTTATATACAACATTTACAAATCTCTTTTATTTTTCAAAGTATATTTGTGAACAGAAAATGAACCTAATTATTCCGAAGAAAATAATTTGTTTAATGAAAATCTAACATGTAAATTCTGACCCATTAGCAATTAATATGTTCAAAAACTTATTTACGGATGAAATGAGAATTAACATCAAACTGCACATTATTTACAGACAAAAGACGTCTAGAATCAACTATATGTATGAGATTTAACACTGAAAATTGTGTAGTTATCACTCCCCCCTACTTAAACATTGCTAGTCCCTTAGCAATAAAAATTATTCCAAATGTAAGACTAGAAAATACAATGTCTCATGCTAAGTAGCTATCATGTAACAGATGAATGTAAGATATGTCTTTCCTAATTGTATGGGCTTATGGCAAGAAATTAGTGCACAAGTGGTAGCTCACTTAAGAGTTCACATCAGCCCTCCTGGAGCTCCTCTATGTCAACTAGTGATTGAGATTAGATTAATTCGAGGGAGAAGAAAAGATTTGTGGAATAAGATCCTTGCTCAGTCAGATCGGGTTGTTTCTCTCAGTTCCATTCTGCCCATCTTCCTTGAGGATTATTTCTCTGAGTTGGGGACTTTGCCCCTTTATTTGCACTTTGTGCACTCAGATTTTTTTCTTTTCATCCATAATGCTGCACAACCCATCACTTTTCAAGAGTAGCGAATCCAACTTTACTCAGATCCGGGGCATTTTTTATGGATATATTTTTTTCTTTTGCTTTTGCTTTTGCATTTTTGCATTTTGCTTTTCTTTTCTTTTCCTCTTTTCGGAATGATGAACAGTCAGGTTCTTTGATCACATACCTTCACTTCCTTCACAATTCACTTAAGGGGAGGGGAGAAAACCAATCACCTCTCTCCTACTAGCCTTGACAAATTTGCTACATTCGGGTTCAGCTAGTCTAAGTGGCTGTGTAGTGTGTGTATGAAAACTTATTGCCATAAATCCTTACGTAAGGTAGACAAGAAGTACATGTAATCCTTTACTAGAGGCTACCTAACATGGATACTTGCAAGGGAGTGTGACAACCACAAAATTTAATGGTTAAAGATCAGACACATAGTCTGGGAAATGACAAGCATTTTTATTCAAAGATTTTATTCAAATATGAAACATGTGAATTTTATTTGCATATGTACAAGCTCAAAAAAAAGAAAATGAAACAATGGTGGAAATTATGAATGCATGCTTATTCTACCTATCCCCCCTACTTATTCATAGGAAAAGAAAGTTAGACAGAAAATTACCTGATAAAAGAAATCTGTACACTTGGGTTGCCTCCCAAGAAGCGCTAAGTTTATTTCGTCTTCAGCCGGACGCAATTAGGCTTCGTTTGGCTCAGGTAGCTTGGTAGAATCCGTTTTTAAGAAAGTGGGCTTTCGACGAAATGTTTTAACCTCTGCCCATTAACAGTGAATGATTGTCCAGTTTTAGGATCGAGAATAATGACAGCACCATTGTCGTAAGATCTGACAACAATGTAAGGACCATCCCATCGGGACTTCAATTTTCCATGAAGCCTAGAATTGAATAACCCGACCTTATCATGCACTTTAAAAAATTTTCTGTGAATTTTCAAGACTTCAATTAGTTTCTTCTCATGCCCTTCATCAAGATCGCTAGCAATTATGATGGGCCAAGTCTCGTTCTCTCCTAGAAAGATGTATTTTAAATTAGCAGGGAGTGGTTTTAGCTCAACCTTAGGAGGACATTCTAATGAAAATGATGGATCATTATTCTGAAACATGGGACTAAATTGTCCTTCCTCTCCCTCAAACCCTAGAGCACAGGGTTGGTCTACTGCTTTTTCCTCACAAGATTCTTCCAAGAGTTCTTCATTATCAGTGGTTTGTTTTTAGATTTTGGCTTTAAAACTTCAGAAAAATGGACTCTTGGAATGTAATGACTTGGGTCTTCATTTATTTTGATTATGTCTAGAGGCTCTTCAAATATTTTCTCTTTTTCCTTGAATTTTTCAACATTCTCTTCAACCTCTTCTTCAATTTCATTCTCAATTTCATTTTCCTTATCCTCATGCAATGTTGACATGTGTGAGTGAGGATTTGTTATGATGTTTTCACTTCTTAAAGTAGACACTGTTTCCATATTTTCCACTTGGGGGCCCCTAGCTTGGGCAGAATGATGGTCCTGTTGTATAAGTTGATTTTGAATTTGTGGTGCTGAAATGTTTTGGACAAAAGTTTGATGTGGGTTTTGTGGTAGAGGTACATTTGGTCTGACAGGTGGTCTGTACCCTTGACCTTGATAGTATTGCTGGTCCTGATAAAATCCAGAAGAGTTGTTCCTTGGGTTTGTTATAGTTTGACTTGGTAACTGACCCAATTCCTCCCTACACACCTCAGCAATCTGAGACTCTATCCTATCCAAATTTTGCTGAATATTTTGCTTCTGATTTTGATATTGATTTGTTGTTCTTGCACAGTTTGGCATAGAGTCGCCATCATGTTTTGGAGTTGATTCATTTTATCTTCCCAATTGGGCTGAAAAGATGGTGGTTGATTGTATGAAGTTTGCTGAAAATTGGTATGAGCAAATTGATCGAAGTTTTGATTTCCATTGAATTGTGGAGGTCTGAAATAAAAAGATTGGTCAAATCCTGAATTCTGATTGGGATAGGATTGACCATACATGGATTGCTTGAAGGCAGGTTGAGAAACTTGTTCGGATTGATTTCTCCAAGAAAAGTTTGAGTGGTTTCTCCAACTAGGATTGTATGTGTTAGAATATGGATCATGAGGGGGTTGGTAGAAACCTTGGAAAGTTTGGACTTGTTCTTGATAGGCCATGGGTTGAAAGAATCTCTCAATCGATAGGTTGAGCCAAATCTAAGTCCAGAGAATGTCTACCAAGCATGCACAGATGAAAAAACCCTCTATTTATGATTTTTTGAATTTTTAAGATTTTTATTGACTTTTGATGAATTTTTAAACAAACACAAATAAACAAACACTTTTCAAATCAAATTAACCTACCACTAAGTGTTCCTTGGACTTATGTTATTTTTCTCAAAATCAGATTTATGCTTGCTTAAGTCCAATCCTAACTCTTCTTGTACTGGCCAGGTAAGAGGTGGAGTAGAGGGAGGCCCCCCTTGCTTTCGCAAGGACCCAATTAGATAACCTCTGACTCACTTAAGCGTAAGCTTCTTAACCTCTAATCCTAGACACCAGACTTAAAGAGAAATTTTGAATTCAAGAAAGGATAAATCTAATGATGAACCCTAGGGCCAAGTCTACTGATTTTTATTAAAAGTTTGGGCAAATGCAAAGATGTGAAAATTTTTGTGATTTTTGGGCAAAGGAAAGGGTGATGAAATCCCTCACCTTATCTTTTTATCTAATGGGTTAAGCCCTTAAACAGTCCCTTTTACAACTATGAAATGCAACAGATCAAGTTTGAAACAAGGGTTTTCTAATGCGAAGTCTAATGCATGAAACAAGTGGTGGAAGTCTTACCTTTCCCCCGCTCTCTTCAATGCAAGAAAATGAAATAAAATTCAAATGACTAAAATGATGAATGTCCTAAAACATGGGATTCTAATCTAGAGAGATGAATTTTTATTTACAGACAAACGGTAACATGAAAGAGTGATTTGGAGAAATTTTTAGATTTTAGAATTTTTTAATTTTTATTTGGTTTTTAAACTGAATGAAATGAAATTTAACTAAGAAAATATGAAGTGGTACTATAAACTAATTCCAAACCACACAAACCACCAAGAGAGTCCAATTATTACATGCCAGCGTGAAAGAAGTCTATGTACATGCACAGAGAATACATCAAAGCCTCACTACAAAGTTCACTCACACTCTTTCTATCTAAAATTCGAAATTAAAAGCAATTAAAAAAAATTTTCAGCAAGCTCTCCTCCTCCAATGGGCCTCAAATGCCAAGCCCAATCTCCAAGGTCCACTCCTTATGCAAATCTGAAATGAAAGCCCACAAACAAGTCAATGTAAAACCAATAGAAATGAAATCAAATCAAAATAGATCTAAATCAAACTCTAATGCCTCCCCGGCAACGGCGCCAAGATGAAGCGCGCACATTGTTGATTGTGCAATTCCGTTGTCGAGAGTTCCGTACACAAATCAATATGCTCACTTCCTCTAAACTGTCTCACAGAATTAAAATAGTAAAAAAGAACTAGCACAATGGTGAGAACAGGTCATATCCACGGAGAGGCTGAATAGAACTTGAATTTAAACTACTTTGACTTGAAATCATGCTATCAGACACATTTTCACCATAATCATATTGCATTAAATTCCATTGTGTAAACAACACCAATCGAATCCTCCGCACTTGACAGATTATACTTAATGAAAGAACAAGTAGAATTGAGAACCAAAAGTTGGTATCACTGTACCCTCTCAATTGAGGGATCAAACAAGTAAGAAATCACCAAGGAAAGATGAAGTTGTAACGTCAAACTCTTGATCTGTCCAAATTAACAAAATGAGAACACCAACGCAATAGAAGTCTAAAAGAAAGGAACATTGAACCATTGTCTTCACAACTCAAAGATTGAGCAGGAAATAAGAACAAAAGTTTATTGGTGCCAAATCTGAATTCTCATGCTATGAAGAACAAGGAGAAGACCAAATTAATGACTGGAATACACATCCAAAAAGACTCAGGAATCCTCACGAAACCAGTTCAATTCTGCTATAACAGGAACATATACCTCACAATTTAAACTCCAAATCTGCACTCTCTGAACTCAGTAGACATGAAAATACCAAACTCCTGGATTGATTTCCTTATCTCTCACAACCAAACCACCCAGCTGCCGAGCCCTCTCTCCCAACTCAGTCATCCACAAAAGACATCAGACAAAGAATGCAGTCCCCCTACCAAATGCTTGTAACGCATAGAAGAAATGTAAGAAGCAAATTCCTATAGATTGATCTAACTAAACATAACAGAAATGGAAATAGATTACCTCTGACAGCAGCCCAAATCCTTCAAATGCTGAGAACCTCCCGGATGCCAAACAGAACACAGAACAAGAGAACACTGGATCGAACTATTCTAAACACAGACAAAATGAAATTGAATGCAATAAACACTTATGAACTCTCGAATCTCTCACAGCCGCACAGAAGAAGAACAGAAGAACAATTCAGACTGACTGAATTAAACACCATGCCATTGAGCTTTTCAACATAGGGAACAAAATGGAAATTAAATGCAAATAATAGATCTCTCACAGCTCCCTTAATTCTCACAGAAGAACAGGAACTAAAATATCAACTCCCTCAAATGTCGAAATATCTATCACTGCTCTACCATTAAACCAAGAACAAAAGACCGAACAAATGCACTGGATTGAGATCCAAACACAGTAGAAGGAATGGACAATATAAACGCAACAGAATTGAAAACAACACTTTCCCCTGGATCAAAACTCTCCAACACAACCTTCTGAAACACAAGAAATGGAAAGAACAAATTAAACGCAGAAGAAAAATGGAACAATAAACTCTCCTGGAACCGCACTGGAACCAGAAAGAAATATATTCCCAAAATTCGAGCTCTCCTACAGATGCTGAAGAAAGGAAATGACAGAAACAAGAAAAGAATAAAAACAAGAACTCTTCTCTAATTGAACTGGAGAAATCTTACATGCTCTGCAATATGGAAGAACAGGAAAAGTAAACTAAAATTCTTCAGAAATTCCTAATGGCCGAACCAGCCCCTAAGAACTGAATACAGGAAGATTTTACAGAAAGAACTAAAAAAACTAAAACTCCGAACCAGGGAACCCCAAACATCTCAATGCTCTACTCTGCTCAAACAAGAAAATACAGAGAAGAAAACTAAAATCCTAAGAGATTCCTACTGCAGAGCACCCAATTGCTCTGCACCAAAGAACCAGAAATATAGGTAAAATGGGAAAAAACTAAGAAAATTCCTACGAACTAGCGAAGACCCCTTGCTCTGGACCTTGGGGTCGCTTTTATAGATGCTCGGGCGCCTTGCTTCCAGATGCGCACGTACCAGCCAGCACACCTGCTGGCCGCCTCGCACAGGTCTTCACACTGCACATCAGAGCTCGGATCGCCCCTGCTCTGCACGAACCAGCAGCCATGGCTCCGGCCACCTCAGTAGGTCTGCTTCCCTTGCATCGCACCAGCCAGCGCAGCAGCTCCCATCGGCCACCTCAGCAGCCCTTGCACATCTGCACAAACCCATCTGGCCACCAGCCCTGGTCTCTGCACAACCACACACTCCATCGCTAACCGCCCAGCACCGCGCCTTGGACACCATCACCGGCCTGATGCTTCACATGAGCCATCCATCGCCAGCCGTATATCCCCTCGCCATCGCGCCATAGCTGGAGATCTGGCCGCACCCATCTCCAGCCTGTACACAGCCGCTTCCCAGCTCCACCAGATCTGCCCAGCACAACCGCGCCGTGCCCAAATCTGCCATCTGCCGCCAACCCGCCACGCCTTCACATGGCCCAAGCCATCGATCCAGCCCAGCTCCAGATCCGCTTCACAGCGCCAGAGCTCCACCAAACCGCCATGGCCTTCTTCACCCCATCCGCAGCAGTGCGCCAGCATCAGATGCCATCGCCTCCATGTGCCATCGCCTCCCTCCTTAGCTGCTCCAGCACACCCCGAACCAGCCGCCCATCCACCATCGCAGCAGTGCTCAGCCCAAATCTGCTTCAAGGGGCTTCCAGGAGCTTCCAGGAGATAAGACAAATAGAAAAAATGGTTAGAATAATTTTGGATTTTGTTTAAATGGTGGTGAGAGATGGGAATGGGGGTTGTGGCATGATGGTAGTGGTGGGGTAAAATAATGTTAGTTTATTAATGGGAGTGGGTGAGATATTTATTAAGTAATTTTTATTTATTTATTTACAAACTCAAAATTATTTAAAAAAATATTATTTATGACAAAATTTATTTATATACAACATTTACAAATCTCTTTTATTTTTCAAAGTGTATTTGTGAACAGAAAATGAACCTAATTATTCCGAAGAAAATAATTTGTTTAATGAAAATCTACATGTAAATTCTGACCCATTAGCAATTAATATGTTCAAAAACTTATTTACGGATGAAATGAGAATTAACATCAAACTGCACATTATTTACAGACAAAAGACGTCTAGAATCAACTATATGTATGAGATTTAACACTAAAAATTGTGTAGTTATCAGACAGCACCCAGTCGCATGTCGACAGCAACTGCCTTCCAGAGCCTTTCAGCCTTCTGCTGGCTTGCGCCTGTCGATAGGAGCACCCAGTGCTGTCAACCGATGGAGAGAATCTTCAAATACGGAAAGTCTTCAAGTTGCCATAGATGGTGTTTCCACATACCACGACTCTCCATATGTAAACACCTCTATTTAAGCATCTCTTTGAAGAGAATCTCGTACACATGCAGCCTCCACCGAAGAACCCTAGCAAGCTCTCTTCAGAAGAATTGTTCTTGTTGCTCTGCTTAAACCTACCGCCCAGATTCAAGGAGATACTTCTTCCCAGCGGAGGTGAAGCTTGAACGTCGAGGATTCAAGCATCATCATCAACTTGTGATCATCAAGATGAAGCTTGAAGTCCAGCCAATCGTTCACGAGAGAAGTTCTTCAATCAGGATTTGTTCTACAATTCAGAACTCTCTCTGTTTTCGTTTTTATGTAAACGTGTGTGTGTGTTTGTGTATCAAGCAGTCCTTGTGCTTGATTCACGTGTGGAAGTTCATCTGATCGTGTTTGCACATCAGATAACTCGTGTGTGTGAGTTGTAGTTCTCGAACTAGCTCATAAGCAGGTTGTTCTGCGTGTGGTGTGGCCCATGGATGTAGGATACACAAGTTGTGTAATCTGAACCACGTAAAATCTGCGTGTCTCGTGGTTTGCACGAATTTACGTTAGATGTTTGGTAGGCACGCATATCTACACACGCTTAATTGCTTGTTTATCTATCTATCATCTATTCACACACATCCACACATAGTTTAAACTCTGCTAGTATTTCAACAGTCCGTGTTCTCGCGAAAAGAAGGTGATAAGCTTTTAATTGATAGTAATCTATTCAACCCCCCCTTCTAGATTACCATACATAGGGAATTCCGCAACCTTTTAGATTTAATCTATGGCAATCAATCAGTCAATTATGTTTTACTTGAACTCGTGGTTGAAAGAATATCGACCAACACTTGCTATCGTGACTAGTGCACTGTTGTGCAACTTTACTTGTGATCTCGTTATATGGTCAATCTGTTATCATACTTGTGGTGCTATACTCTCGTACAATTGTGCTATTGTTCCTCGTTATCGTGTGACATTACTCTCTATATTGTTCTCATCATTCTCTCTAGTTATCCTGCTTGATAAGACATTAATCATTTTAAGCATGCTTGTTTACATGAGATTTAAGTCCTACTGGGCGTTATCGCTCACCCTGGGTTATTGTTATGTGTTCTCAGGCGAGACCGAGGATGACACACTCAAGAGGACGGGAAGACCAAGAGTGAAGTCAAGAGTACCCTAGCATCATAGTACTATGTTAGAGTCTGAGTTAGTCTTTGCTTTATTCGACGTAATTGGGCCTATAGAATGGCTCTGATAATAGTGGTTGTAACTAGACATTTGAAAGATTATAAATGAGACGCATTTGCTTTAGTATTTATTCTTGTCCAATGGTTTGATGTCTACTACTCGCTCTGTACCTGTTTACTTGCAACTGCCTCGCATTTCGATATTCCGCGTCGGGGCGTGACAGTTTTGTGGTATTAGAGCCTAGGTTATTCTTAAGTATAGGATAATCTAGGTTTGACCTGCCTCGACTTAGAATTTCAATTCCATACCTATGTGAGAGATGGGTAGAACCTTGGGTAATAAGTTAAAATAAACTCACACACTCACGAACTTAGTGCAATCACGATATCTTACATTAACATTTTCTTTTTGAAGGAACTTAAACCATAGCAATGGCAGCGGAGCGTGCACAACTCCATGATATGCAACAAACTATCCAGAAGCTCACTCAAGCACTACTTCAGGCTGTTGGAGCTCGTGGAAACCAAGGAGCTGGAGATCTGCATATGAACTTCTGTAACTTGAACCCGCCTCGTTTCAATGGGACTATTGATCCCGACGAGGCAGAAAACTGGCTGAAGGAGATAGAACGCATCTTCCACATCATGCAATGCACGGATGGTGATAAGTTATGCTAGCAACTTTTCAATTAGAAAGACACGTGTGTGGTGGGAGTCTATGGAGGCACCAGGGCCGATGCACAGTTCACTTGGGCAGAATTCAAGGAGCACTTTAACTCTAAATATTTTTTCTAAAAGAATCTAGGAGAGGAAGGCTTCTGAATTTGCTGCACTGAAGCAGAGGCACCTTACTGTCGCTAGTATGAAGTGCAATTTTCTCGATTGGCACGCTATGCCAATCATCTTGTCAGCATACGGAAGATGAAGGCGAAGTGATTTCTTAATGGGCTTAAGCCTTCATATATTACACAACTTGCACCACTCGACATTCCAACTTATGTCGAGATGGTAAAGAAGGCACAGCTGCTGGAGGATGCGACCGACCTTACCGATCATATTAAGGGTAGACTGGTCAAGAAGGAACCAGCATCGGGTTCCTCAAGCAAGCCCACAAATGACAAGAAGCGATCGTTCAACATCACGGGAGGGCCGAATCAAGAAATGAAGCCCAAGATACCTACTCCCCCAAACACCAACAAGACCAATTGAGAGCATTGTGACAAACCTGGTCATACTGCTGCTGAATGCTGGAGGAAAGCAGGCGCTTGCCAACGCTGCGAAAATCGTAATCATCGCATTTTCGAGTGCCCTGTGCTGAAGGAGCAGGAGAAGAAGAAACGCCCGAATGGGCAAAAGAAGCCTGGCTGAGTGCAAGCTATCCAAGAAGAGGAGACCACCGAGGAGGTTGGAGTTGTGGAAGGTACCCTACAAGTTTTCTCTCTATCAGCATTTGTTTTATTTGATACTGGAGCAACCCACTCATGTATATCTCAAAACTTTTCTGATACTTTGAATGTTAAACCTATATCTATGGGGTGTGAATTCTCTGTCACAACACCACTGGGAGAAAAGGAGAAACTGAACAAATATTTTCCATCTGCCGATGTAATGATCGGAGAACATAACCTCAAAGCCGACCTGGTGTGTATACCCATGGAAGGCTATGATGTGATTTTGGGAGCCGACTGGTTGTCCACTTATGGGGCAAGTGTCGATTGTAAGAAAGGGAAAGTTACTTTTAGTGATTTCCCTAAGCTGTCATTCTCGGGGATTAGACACAAGAGACGGATGTCTCTAGTCTCTGCCAAAAAGGCCCATAACATGATAAGGAAAGGTTGCATCGCTTTCCTTGCGGCCGTAATAGTTGAAAAGAAGGGTTCTAAGATAGAAGACATACACATAGTCCAGGATTACTCAGATGTGTTCCCCGAAGATCTGCCAGGGATTCCCCCAGAACGTGATGTCAACTTCGCTATCGAGTTGAATCCTAGAGCTGCCCCGGTATCGTGTCAACCGTACCGGATGTCACCCGCCGAGTTAAAGGAATTGAAGGCACAACTGATGGAGCTGCTAGAGAAGGGGCTCATCAGACCAAGTACTTCCCCATGGGGAGCACTTGTGCTGTTCGTTAAGAAGAAGGATGGATCCATAAGGCTATGCATAGACTATCGACAACTCAATCAGCTAAACATCAAGAACAAGTACACATTGCCCTGGGTCGATGAACTTTTTGACCAAATATCTGGAGCTCAATATTTCTCCAAGATCGACCTTCGATCTGGCTATCATCAAATAAGGATCAAGGATGATGATATTTTCAAAATGGCTTTCAGGAGCAGGTATGGACACTATGAATTCGTCATTATTCCTTTGGTCTAACCAATACTCCTGCAGCTTTTATGCAACTCATGAACAGCATATACTGGCCATACCTTGATAAGTTCATGGTCGTCTTCATCGATGACATTCTCATATATTCGAAGACCAAAGAAGAACATGAAGAACATCTGAAGATAGCACTGCAAGTATTGTGAGACAACAAACTATACACAAAGCTGAGCAAGTGTGAATTCTGGCTTGAAGAAGTGTTCTTCTTGGGCCATGTCATCTCCAAGGACGGCATCTCCGTTGATCCCTCCAAAGTCGAAGCTGTACTTAATTGGGAGAGACCAACTAATGTCATCGAGATCAGAAGCTTTTTAGGACTGGTTGGTTACTACAGGCGGTTCATAAAGGACTTCTCCAAGATCGTCGTTCCTCTCACGCGTCTAACACGAAAGGAGAATCCTACTCCTGGAGTAAAGAGTGTGAGAAGAGTTTTCAAACTCTAAAAGACAGTCTTACCTCAGCACCTGTTCTCGCTCTACCAATAGAGGGAGAAGGTTTCTCTGTCTACACCGATGCCTCAGGAATTGGGCTAGGCTGTGTATTGATGCAGAAGGAGAATTGAAGACGCATGAAGTCGCATGAAGTCAAGACAACTAAAGACGCATGAAGTCAACTACCCTGTGCATGATCTAGAGTTGGCTGTCGTAGTCTTTGCTTTGAAAATCTGGAGGCACTACCTATATGGTGAGCAATTCACAGTCTATTCAGATCATAAAAGTCTGAAATATTTATTCTCTCAGAAAGAACTTAATATGAGACAGAGGAGATGGCTTGAATACTTAAAGGATTTTGATTTCAACATACAATACCATCCAGGTAAGGGAAACATTGTGGATGATTCTCTAAGTAGGAAGCCGATGGAATCGCTATCAAGTCTAGTTCTTGGCGAGATGTAACTACTAGAACAGTTCGCAAGGCTGGACTTGAATATTGAACATAGGGATGATTGAGTCTTGGTTGCCAATATCAAGATTCAATCTAACATGCTAGAAGAGATAAAAGCTCAACAGAACAGCGACCCATTCTTGGTTCGTATCGAGACTTTAGCTGAGAAGCCAGACTTTGCTATGACCGAGGATGGAAGGCTTGTATTCCAAGGGAGGACATGTGTACCAGACAATGAAGAACTAAAGAGGAAGCTAATGGATGAAACTCACAAGACGAAGTATACCATTCATCCTGGAGGTACCAAAATGTATCAAGACATGAAAAGAACCTTTTGGTGGCCGAACATGAAGAGAGAGGTTGCCGAACATGCCGCTCATTGCCTTACTTGCCAACAGGTAAAGGCCAAACACATGTGCCCTGCAGGCGTACTTAGACCACTAGATATTCTAGAGTGGAAATGGGAAAGCATTGGCATGGACTTCATCATGGGTTTACCTAAGACTCGTGGTGGACTCGACGCCATATGGGTCATTGTCGACCGATTAACCAAGTCTGCACACTTTCTACCTATAAAGAGTAAGTGGTCTGTAGAGGTATTAGCTGCCTTATATGTCAAATAGGTCGTGAGATTACATGGTGTACCATCATCGATTGTCTCAGATCGAGATCCGAGATTCACCTCTCATTGACTGCAGACTGCACTTGGTACTAAGCTCAATTTTAGTACCGCATTCCACCCACAAACTGATGGGCAGACTAAGAGAACCACCAGATTGTTGAAGACATGTTGAGGGCTTGCACCATAGATTTCCAAGGTTATTGGAATGAGCACCTATCCCTAATTGAGTTCGCCTATAACAATAGTTACCAGGCAAGTATTAAAATGGCACCGTTCGAAGCACTCTATGGCAGAAACTGTAGATCTCCCGCATGCTAGAACGAAGTTGGAGAGCAGCAATGGTTAGGCCCGGACATGGTACAAAATACAACCAGGGATATACAGGTGATTCAAGATCGGCTCAAGATCGCTCAGTCCAGACATAAGAGTTATGCTGACAAGAGAAGGAGAGATCTAGAATTTCAATGGGTGACCATGTACTCTTAAAGGTATCACCTACTCGTGGTATCCAAAGATTTGGTGTAAAAGGAAAGCTCAGTCCTAGATTCATCGGCCCTTTTGAGGTACTCGAAAGGGTTGGCGAGGTGGCGTACCGAATGGCGTTGCCACCAAATTTGGCATGCGTACACAATGTGTTCCATGTCTCCATGCTTAGGAAATATGTATATGATCCTACGCACATCATTCGCCATGAGAAGTTGGTGTTGAACAAGGACATGACATACGAAGAGAAGCCAGTCAAGATACTAGAACGGAAGGTGCAACAACTTAAGAACCGTCCCATTCATGTGGTTAAAGTATTGTGGAATAATCGTGGAGTGGAAGAAGCCATATGGGAACCCGAAGGAGTCATCAGGCGGAATTACCCCGATCTTTTTGGTAAAACATTCTCTCAATTCTCATCTTATGAATTTGGGGACCAAATTCATTTTAAGAGGGGGAGGATGTAGCAACCTGATTTTTTGAAAAATAAAAATAATAATAATAATAATAATAAATCGGAAAATCAAAGAAAAGGGAATTAATTAAAACCCATTAAATGAAAAGAAGTAATGGGCTTTGTTAAATGGACCATATAAAATTTATTGGGCTAAAATAGGGATTTTTAAAAGAGGAATAAATGGAAAATACCCTAAATTCGTATCTTAAAATATTTCCTAAATAGAAAAGGGCTAATAAATCATTAAAATAGATAGTTTGGGTGGGAATTGGATTCCTAACACTACCCAAATTGGTTGGGCACGAAATCGCATCCCAACCTAACCCAATTAGGAGTTGGCAAGCTTGGAAGGGTGAGAGGAATTAGGAAATCTTGTAATTAAAGGGTAATTAGAGTCATGTTAGGAAAGGGAAACCAATGGAGCATAGATACTCCCCAATCTCTACATGGCCGGCCCTAACACGTTGCTGGGGCTTACTGGACATGGAGAAGAGGCCAAGGAGAAGAGGAACTTGTGGGGAAAAGGCTGGACCGAGCTCCAACCTTCGTTCTTCAAGTTCGAAACCCTAGAAGATCAAATGAGCCAAAGGTAGGCATTCTCACAAGCAAAACCTAATTAATTTTGTCTGTAGATTGTTCCAACCATCAGGAACAAAAGCCCTCATGTTTCACTATTTTTCATCGAGCCAATCTTTTGTTCTATATTTTTGAAGTTCTGCAATCACCATGACCCCGACCCATCATGTTTAATTTATATCTCCATGTATACTTGACACCATGCTACGAAACTTTTACTGAAGGTATTGATAGTTGTCATGAATCTTTTGCCCCTGAAAGCCCTAATTTTCATCCATCATATTGCACGAATTAAATCTTGTATCTTCACTGTACCCGTTCTTGTTACTCATGCTTGATCATGTTCAAAACCTATCAAGACCATGTTTGTTTTCAAATTCCTATTTACTGTATGTACTATCACATGTCTAGATCGGTTTGCAAGTGGTTTCATAATTTTTCATTGACTGTGCATTTAGTTCTTAATTTCTGAATGACCCTATGTCAAAATATAGAAACTTGGACCGCAATCCAATGCAAGGTCCTTTTCCCACTCAGACTCAGGTGCAAGACCTGAGAACGCGACGGCCCGATAGGCCGCGTTCTTAGGGTTGATCGTGATAGAGCCACGCGTCACGTTTTGAATGCGACAGGGCTGTTGTCGCGTTCTGACTCCCTGCTCTGGCCGACCTGTTGCGACCCTTGATTGACCCCGTCACGTTCTGACTGTACCCCATTGCGACCCTTTCAAGAGTACGTCGCCTTCTATAGTTTTGCATGAAAACCCCATATTTCTGCAAACTTTGACGTTCAACAGTAACTACATGCCCTGTTAACTGTCTAAAACACAGTAAACGAAGTTGTTAAACTTGGATATGTTTTAATAATTAAAAGTCAATCACATGATCTTTTCATATCCATGATTCTCTATGACACATGCACACACTTGTAACCACCCAATCATGACTTGAATTGGCATTAAAATATTTCATAAATTATCTGGTAATTTATTTCAATGATGTAATTAAATTGCCTTTCTACTTTAATGGACTTGTCTTCGTTTTCTCACGATATTTTTGGGAATACCGTTACCGACGCTCCACTGTTCTAGAATTCCTCTAGAACGTTGAGTACTTGTTTCTATATACACACTTTCTCTTGAATTAGATGAACTCTCCATCGGATATTCCTTCTGCCAGACTAGTGAATCCTTGTTCAAGGCCCCCGTAAGTCTCCTCTGTCCATGGGTTCCCACATGGTCGACGAGCTGGTTGTACCCTAACACCTATGATGCCCTTTAGGGATCAATATGATCCAAACAGCTATTAGAAGTTCGCTATTATCTTGAATAACGCCGGACCTCTGGACCTGTGCATAACATGGTTAGTGGAAGGGTAGTGAATTCCACCTAACTGCCATCACCATTTGCTCGTGTTGTGCAACTGTTACTATCGCATGTTTATTGTTGTCTTACGAATATGTCCATGTTCTCAACACTCTCATCTGTTCATGTTCCCTCTAGACTCTCGTCTATTTCGTCACTCATTCTCATCTATTCTTGGTACTCTATTGTCCATCTTGTGATTGTCTAAGATAAAAATATGTCTATGCTAGGCAACATTATAAGGGCCCGATCTGGTCCTGGGATGAGCGCCCGAAAGGCTATAACTCGCGGGGGTTTAATGATCTGGGTGTTTGGCATGCACCTAACGCATGACATGCAAGATTTAATCTATGGCAATCAATCAGTCAATTATGGTTACTTGAACTCGTGGTCGAAAGAATATCAACCAACACTTGCTATCGTGACTAGTGCACTATTGTGCAACTTTACTTGTGATCTCGTTATATGGTCAATCTGTTATCATACTTGTGGTGCTATACTCTCGTCCAATTGTGCTATTGTTCTTTGTTATCATGTGACATTACTCTCTTACTGTTCTCGTCATTCTCTCTAGTTATCCTGCTTGATAGGACATTAATCACTTTAAACATGCTTGTTTACATGAGATTTAAGTCCTACTGGGCGTTATCGCTCACACTGCGTTATTTGTTATGTGTTCTCAGGTGAGACCGAGGATGACACTTACACTCAAGAGGACGGGAACGACCAAGAGTGAAGTCAAGAGTACCCTAGCGTCATAGTACTATGTTAGAGTCTGAGTTAGGCTTTTGCTTTTATTCGATGTAATTGGACCCTATAGAATGGCTCTGATAAAAGTGGTTGTAACTAGACATTTGAAAGATTATAAATGAGATGCATTTGCTTTAGTATTTATTCTTGCCCAATGGTTTGATGTCTAGTACTCGCTCTGTACCCATTTACTTGCAACTGCCTCACGTTCCGATATTCCACGTCGGGGCATGACACACAGCCTCTCCCAAAGTGGCACACATGTGAGCAGTCACGCCACACCTCAACTCTTGCCTCAGTCCTGAAATAAACCTCTCTGCACAAGCCTGCTCACTGCTGGCAACATGAGGAACATGCCTCAATAACCGGACGAACCTCTAATGGTACTGGGTAACTGTCAGATCACCCTTAACCAACTCATGAAATTGATCTCGTCTCTCACATCAAGCATAATCAGGGAAGTACTCACCGTGAAAGACCCCCAAGAACCTCTTCCAAGTGATCTCATCCAAACGCTACCTTGGAAAGTGTCTACCTCTGAACTCTCCACCACTCATGGGCTGGTCCCTTGAGCTGATACACTGCCAGTCTGACCTGATCCTCCTCAGCGCACTCCATGGTCTCGAATGTGCGCTCCAACTCATGCGTCCAACTCTCTGCCTTGTGTGGATCATAGTCGCCAAAGAACATCGGCGGTCGGAGATGTAGGAACCTCTCCAAGAGGGCGGTCCTATCCTCAGTGACAGCTGTCCTCCACCTACCGACTCGGGTACTCCCAGTATCCGACGCCTACTGAACTACTGGCTGCCCCACTTGCGGATCTGCCTGGTGCTCTGGTACTGTTGGGGGAGGTACTAGAGGCTGACCTCCCACTGTTGTCTGCCTAGGCTGCCACGCTCCCTGGTACAGGGTCCTAAAGAACTTCTCAGCCATGGGGAACCAATCTGTGTACTACTGTGGCGGGGGCTGGTACCCTTGCTGCTGCTGCCGCTACCTCCTGATGTTGTGCCACACTGCTAACACCTCCTCCTCAACCTGACCCGGTGCTGGCATATCTAACTCACCCTGCTACTCTATCAGCTCTCTGACCTGCCTACGCCTGCACAGAGCCATATCCTGCACGGCACACAACCAACAAGGTTAACAATACCAACTCGGGCGGCTAGCAGTGTACTTATACTATTGTTGGGACTTCCTGTTGCAGTTGAAATCCATTACAAGTCCTGTTAGACTCTCGCTCTGATACCAACTGTAACGACCCCAAGAACCTGACCCTCGGCCCAAGCCGAGGACCCGATTTTCGCGGTCGCCGCCCACGAATCCGGAGACCCGGAAGGGCTATAACATAAATCTAATAGAATATGTAAGGGAAATAAACGTCAACTGCTAACTAAGAGCACACATGCGGAAGCAGAAAGAAGTGCGAGACCGCAACGTATCGCTCTAGGTACAGTCCCAACACACACACAACTAGTGCAAGTAAAAGGGGAAGAATAGAGCCCTTAGGAGCATACCCCGAAGGTGATGTACAATGGAAGGGGGAAACCACTGCTAGCTATCGGGACGACGACTACCGCCCCGCCTCCTCCGCCCGGCGCCCGCCCTGCCGCTGCTGAGAAGTCTCACCTGGGAAACGATGGGATGAGCTTCACAACATAAGCTCAGTAGGGACAACCAATCTCCTACTAGCTCTAATAGGCAGAAGAATATATAAACAAATGAAATAACTATAGTTATATCTTCTACTCTACAAGGGAAGTAGGGAAGCAAATCTACTAACTAGCAACGGTACGGAAGGACACCACGGTCGGAAATTCTACAAGACTGCACGTCGTGACCACCACATGGCTGGCAACACAAACAGAGCGAACCCTGCCTAGACAAGAAACACTAGCTACGGGAAATGCTACCACTAGTCAACTGGTCAGGTGCATCCACTGACGTCTTATCCTCGACCCGAGTCCAAACCTCCACATCTCATCAGAGTGGGGTAGGAACACAAGTAACACAATAGTAACCGCCATAGTCTGGCCAGACTACGATCCCATGACTGGCCTCTCTAACTGGTTCCGGGGCCACAAAGAGCGAGGCAGTGAGAAAAGGACTGACTGGCCTGTGCGGGAAGGACTCCAAATGACCTCGGCATCCCAGACCAACCAAGAGAGCTCTGCAAATGACTCAACGTCATTGTCCTAACCACCGTTTTCCCCTCCGCTCCAAAGTCTGCGACTCAAGCATGCCCACCGCCCGGAGTACTCCCTCAACAGGCGCGCGGGGACGAGGGTCCCAGGCAACGGTAACAACCTCTCTCACGGAACAAGCCCTCAAGTGTCGAGCACTGGGTGAACGACTAGTGTAGGACCGTACTAGGAACTAGCACTGGTGCCATGAGTACAGAAAAAGGACTGGAAACGGCGAAGACTTCACAAGAAATGGAACTTCGCAAGACTTACATGTCTCTGCTATTGTCGCGACACATCGGGCCGTCACGACAGTGTCGCGACGGCCCAAGCGGGCCGTGACCATGTCGCGACGTCGTCGGCCATTGCCCGAAGCTGTCGTGATTGCCGCATGCGTCACGACACCATCGCGACCCACAGGCTGGTCGCGTTCTCAACCGGGGGGCGTCCCGGTACAGTCCTCCCAAGGACCGCCCCAAAATCGATACAAACATACCACAAGGGGGAGGGGAGCATGCTAAACATGTATAAAAGCCTTTAAATCATACAAACCACCCTCAAACCCTATAAAATAAGGATTTCAAGGAAATCTACGCTCGATGGAAACCTCACTCACCACAAGCATGATTCTCACACTCCACAACCCCAAACCACGAAGAAACAAAGGATCTCGAGGGGAAGGGGAACATGCTTATAACAAGAGGAGAAGAGTGTTTCTACCTCCAAGAGTAGAGCCAACCCATTGGGGCCTTCACGTCGGAATGGCCACCTCCTCCTCACTCCAAGCACCACGAGCACGTCGCCTACACCAAGGGGACGTCACCTCCTCATCCAAACCTCCCAAGAACCGCCGGAGAACAAGTAGCTCAAAGGGGGAGAAGAAGGGAGAAGAAGAAGAAAGGAAAGGGGAGAAAGGGGAAATGGGCGCCTGCCTCGGTTTTGAACCGACGGCCCCAGAGACGTGACGGGTCGGGCCGGCGCTACAGAAACCCTGTCGCGACGCCCCTGCGCATCGCGACCACCCACCCCAGTGCGACACCAAAAGTGGTCAAACCTTGAAGACCGGAAAAACCATAATGCGACGGCATGCCAGGTCGTGTCAACGTTGTACGCACCTGACACCCGATAAAGCAGTTCTAACAGAAAGGACAACGGTCAGATCGGTCAGAAAAGTAGTCACGATGCCTCCAGATGTCGCGACAAGAACATGATGCCCACCCTCGTCGCGACCATGTTGCAACGGCCAGGTGTGCCGCGACCAAAACCCTGTCATGACGGGATCCCCTGGCGCAACCATGTCGCAACTAGGGTGTCCGTCGCGACCCCGGGTCTTACATTAACTGTGGATAGTATTCCAACATCATTCCCAATGATGAGGATGTCATCCACATACAACACCAAGAAAATGATAACACTCCCACTTACCTTCCTGTATACACAAGGCTCATCTTCATTCATAACGAGGTCATAAGATCTGATTACCTCATCAAACTTTATGTTCTAACTTTGAGAAGCTTGCTTTAGTCCATAAATGGACTTACGCAACCTGCACACCTTATCTGGACTTTTCTTGGAAACAAATCCTTCAGGCTGTATCATATACACCTCTTCCTTGAGGTTGCCACTGAGGAATGTAGTTTTTACATCCATTTGCCAGATCTCATGGTCGTGGTGTGCTGCAATGGCCAATAAAATTCTGATAGATTTTAGCATAGCGACAGGCAAGAAGGTTTCGTCATAGTCAACACCTTGCCTTTGACGATATCCTTTTACCACAAGTCTTGTCTTAAAGGTCTCTACCTTTCCATCTACTCCAATCCTCTTCTTGAAGATCCATTTGCACCCAATGGGTATAATACCCTCAGGTGCATTAACTAGGTTCCAAGTCTGATTGAAGTATATGTAATTCATCTCAGAATTCATGGCCTCTTGCCATTTTTTGGAGTCTATGCTCGTAATAGCCTCCTCGTAGGTTTGAGAATCAATATCCTCGGAGTTCTGTCCCTTGATATGTCCCACATATCTTTCAGGAGGGATAGAAACTCTACTTGATCTACACAAAATTGGATTTTGTGTGATAGGTACCTGAACAGACTCTTCTTGCAGAATGGTGCTTGAGCTAGGCTCTCCAACCTCACTCAATTCTATCACACTCCCACTATTTCCACTAAAAATATGTTTCTTCTCAAGAAACACTGCTCTCTTGGCAACAAAGTCCTTTTGGTCCTCGGGGTGATAGAAGTAATACCCACAAGTTTCTTTGGGATATCTCACGAATATGCACCGTTCCGACCTTGATTCCAACTTATCGAGATTGTGTCTCTTAACGTGGGCAAGGCAACCCCAAATCTTAATAACTTTAATATTGGGCTTCTTCCCTTTCTATATATCATATGGAGTAGACACTACTGTCTTAGTTGAAACTCTGTTCAGAAGGTAAGTTGCGGTCTCTAGGGCATATCCTCAAAATGACATGGGTAGGTTGGCAAAACTCATCATGGATCGCACCATATCCAACAGTGTGTGGTTCCTCCTTTTCGATACACAATTGAGCTGAGGTGTATGAGGAGGAGTCCATTGGGATAGAATCCCATGGTCCTTTAGAAATTGGGTGAACTTTGTACTCAAGTACTCTCCTCCTCGATCTGAATGAAGAATCTTGATACTCTTTCCAGTCTGATTTTATGCTTCATCTTATATTCTTTGAAAATTTCAAAGGCCTCAAACTTGTACTTCATTAAGTACACATGTCCATACCTTGAGAAGTCATCAATGAATGTAATGAAGTAAGAATATCCACCTATGGCTTGTATGGACATAGGTTCACATACATCAGTATGTATGAGTTCTAGTAACTCAGAAGCTCTCTCTCTAGTTTCACTAAATGAAAAGTTGGTCAATTTTCCTTGAAGGCAAGATTCACAAGTTGCATATGATTCATAATCAAATGGATCTAAATATCCATCCTTTAGCAACCTTTGAATTCTACCCTCATGGATATGACCTAGCCTATAGTGCCATAGGTAAGCCTCGTTCACCTCATCTCTCTTTCTTTTAGACATACCAACATTCATGACATGTGAAGCAACATCTAATGTAAACAAACCATTGATCAATGTTCCTTTACTCATGATTTCATCATCCAAAATCAGTAAACAACCATTGTTCTCAAAAACAAACTTATATCTATTTTTAGTCAAACATGAAATGGAAATGATGTTTTTGATGATAGTAGAAACAAAGTAACATTTATCCAATACAAGTGAGGCTCCACAAGGTAGCTGCTGGTTGACTTCTCCGACAGCAACAGCAGCAACTTTTGCACCGTTCCCCATTCTTAAGTTGACCTCGCCCTTTGCCAGTCTCCTATGCTTTGTCAGAATCTACAATAAATTACAAATATGAGATGCACATGCGGTATCTAATACCCATGCATTATCGTAATTTTTTGAAAAATGAAGATCAATCATGAATATACCTGAAGCTTCTTCAAGCTTCTGATTTGCCTTTTCTACAAGGTATTCCTTACAGTTCCTCTTCCAATGTCCATCCTTGCCGCAGTGGAAGCACTTTCCTTTGTTCTTGGCCGGGTCTTTTTTGGCAACCTTTGTCTTGCTCGATTTGTTGACTTTGCCTTTGCCCTTCTTAAGGGTCTTTTGTGCCTTCCTCTTCTTGTTGATCTCATCACCATGGAGAACTAGCTTCTCCTTCTTGATGAAACGTTCAACTTCCCTCAACATATTAAGGAGCTCAGGTAGGGTTGCCACTATCTTGTTCATATTGAAATTCATAATGAACTATGAAAAGGAATCTGGAAGGGATTGAAGTATGAGATCCATGCACAGGTCATCCTCTAAGATAAGTCCTAGACCAGTGAGCTTCTCGATCCACTCAATCATCTTCAGGACATGGTTCTGAACTGATGCCCCTTCTGCCATCCTCACCTTGAATAGACTCTTTGATATCTCGTATCTTTGAGTCTGTCTCTGCTCCTCAAACAAGTGCAAAGATGCAGCATGATTGATTAAGCATCCATCTTTTCATGTTGTCTTTGCAGCTCGGGAGTCATGGAGGCTAACATATAACATTGAGCAAGAATCGAGTCCTCCTTATACTTCTTATAGTGAGAAACGTCTTCCTCACTAGCCCCATCCACTGGCTTGGACACGATCTCATCGAGGACATACGTAATTTTCTCCGCCATAAGAACAATTCTCAAGTTCAGATGCCAATCAGTGTAGTTAGGACCAGTGAGACGATTGGCATTTAATATGCCACGGAGTGGGTTTGCAAGCGACATTTTTTTGAAAAATAAAGATGTAGCAGAAATAAATAACATGCAGGCTTTTGGATTTTGATAAATTAAGACAAGAAATTTTATCTTAATTTACTCCCACTATTTTCTCGCAAGACACATGACACCCTCTAGCATGTGAATCGAAAGTTTTCGGAAAACCTCTAGCGGGGATCGGGATCCAATTGGCATCTTAGCATGACCTCGAGGGACTCGACTAATCATACCGAGACCAAATGGTAGACAACTCTTGTCAATCACAACTCTTGTGATTCCCATCATAATTTGGCCTCCAAAACACCATGGCCCAGAGGGAGTCTACCAACCATGATGTTTGGTTAAGTCAACACCATCATTACTAGATGAGTTTGATTTGGTGATATGCTCCTGAGGGACTCGGCCAAGCATACCTTGTCCTTAAGTCACCAGTGACATCTCCATGTCGTAGGCCATATATCAAATCCCAATATAGGTGAGCCCAGAGTGACTCCGCCAACCCATTCCATATCAAGAAAAGACGTCTGCCCTATAATGATGGAAGGCCACATTAGTCAACCTTATTGCCTCACGCTTACCGACTTAATATATTAGTAATAAAGGGAGTTTTTTTTTCCAGTGGTCTCATAGCTAATTAATACACGTCCCACACATATATTTAGCATATATTACATCGCATGCAAATATGTACCTAGTAGGTGCGGAAATGAATATATCATAGTAGAAGATCATGGACCAAATTCTAGCGTGATCAAGCCTGATCCAAAAGACTTGATCAAGAACCCCTATGTCTGTCCTTGGCGCATCCCATGCACGTTGTTCATCCTCCCCTTCATTTCCACGCTTCCGCCATGCCTCTAAGAGTGATTTCAAATAATTATAATAATTATAAATAACCAAAGGCATGCTGGCCCAAAAATGTACATCTTAATCAATTAAGAAACATTGATCATATTAAGGAGAATTACACAATTGAGAAAGGTAGAAATACACAATGATTTTAATGAGAAAGAGAAGCGGGCCCACAGACCCCAATGAATCACACATAGGTCCATGATTATCTGCCCATAACATACACATCACATGCATATATATAAGCTACTAGAAATTAATTAAATATTTTAACTAATAAAACTATTAGATTAACTCTTAATCTAATACATAGATTAACTCTTAATCGATCCGAATTGATCAAAATATCAAAACCTGGACATCACAGCCTAACCCCGGCTCTGATACCACTATTGGAAATCGACTTGAGGCATCACATGCGCAGCAAAAGTAAAACAAAAACGATTTCCATCCAAGTACTCGATTGGGTTATGATGTACGGTGCATGTATTCATGATGATCAGTTCATCTCCATATAATTTTATGAGTTATATATCTATTTTGGTGATTAAAAAACTTCAATAAAATGTCATCTAACAAGTTTTCATGAAGCTTAGGCACAAGAAGTAAATCAGGCGAAATCAAGAAAATATGTAAGTATTTCTTACTTTCTAGCTTTTAAAAATTACAGAGCAGGAAATTTCTCTAAGTACACATCGACTCTCTATATGCTACAACGATTTCATTAGAATCATATTGACTTCATAAGGATTTGTAGTGTCATATTGATTCCGATCTCATAACGATTTCCTTACTTCTATCGATTTAATTTTCATAAGGATTTGATAAGTGGGCATATCGATTTGGACCTCACAACGATTCGCTTAGTGGGCGTAACGATTTCGATCTCACAACGATTCACTTAGTGGGCATATCGATTTGGACCTCACAACGATTTGCTTAGTGGGCATAACGATTTTGACCTCACAACGATTCGCTTAGTGGGCATATCGATTTCGACCTCACAACGATTCGCTTAGTGGGCGTAACGATTTCGACCTCACAACAATTCGCGTAGTGGGCATAACGATTTCGACCTCACAACGATTCGCTTAGTAGGCATAACGATTTCGACTTGATAAGTGAGAACAACAATTTGCTCTCACAACGATTTAGTTTCTACAACGATTTGATAAGTGAGAACAACGATTTGGTTTTTATAACGATTCGATAAGTTCCACATCGATTTGGTCTTCATAACGATTCGACAAGTTACAACAACAACTTGGTCATTATAATGACTCGATAAGTTACACAACGATTTGCTTGCTGTAACGATTCGATAAGTCATAACAACGACCTGGTCTGCGTAACGATTCGATAAAACAAAACATCGATTTGATCACTACATCGACTCGATAAGTGAGACAACGATTTGGTTATAACGACTTGTTCATAACGATTTGCTTATACTCTCATAATGATTTGTCTCTACAACGATTTGGTTATGATTGTATAACAATTTATGTTCACATCGATTTACTTATACACGTGCAACGATTTACATAAACAACGACTCATTCACTCAATGATTTCATAAGTCATACTCATAACGATTTCATAAGCTATAACGACTTGATATTTAAACATATTTCAAATATTTTGAATGTCAAAGTCTTCCCTCGTGCTTCTCAATATCTATGCATTTAATGTGTCTGAACATCTCTCTGCACGATGCATATTTGGATATCTTCCATTCCTTTGCTTCTATAGAAAACATCTTTTTAGAGTAGTAGAAAGGTACTTCCATTCTGGTGTATATTCCTACTGCTTGGTTTCAAACGATGACTGACAAGTCTAGAGACAGTCTAGCTATCCATTGTTTGGTACCTATTGCAGATCCTTGACAGCACCATTCTCTACAACGTTGGACAACAAGAAGCTGCAGAATATCTAGAAGTATCCTTTCCTTGCGTGCATGGATCAGAAAAACATTAAATGACTAGAAGCACCTGTCGTACACGTCAAACCATGCAGTCTAACGAGCATCCACTACAGAGACAACGGATACTTCAACGACTACATTATTCATAGAAGATATAAATAGAAGGCAGGTGCCGTGAAGGAAAGAGATCGATCCATCGATCTATCTATCTCTCTCTTTGACAATTCAACATCTGCAAGCACCATAGAAGAGCTCAAATCTCTCTCCTAAGCTTTGCTGTAGCTCTTAGCTCTCTGCGTCCATTGCTTAGCTTTGAGAGAGCTCTAGTGTACTGAGAGACTCCTTCATTGTAGATCTTTCTCTCTCAGTCTTGCTCCAAATAAAGCATTGTTCTATGAGCTTGGTCTAAGGGCTTGTCTTCTCTCTAACACTTTGTTGTGTTGTTCCTCTTCTGGGTTGAAGAGGAGACCTATGGTTGATAGGTGTTTGCATTCCCTTTGTATAGAAGGAAGACCTGAGGTTCAGGGTGTATTGTACCTCTTCCGGTTGAGAAGAGAAGACCAGCTGTGACTGGATGTGTAAGTGTCCTTGAGGGGGACTGTACCCTTGGGTAGTGATATCTTGAGTTGTTGCTCAGGGACTGGACGTAGGACTCCTGTGGAGAGGAGGTCCGAACCAGGATAAAAATCCTTGTGCAGTGTGTTTGCTTTCTGTGTGTTTGTTATTGTTTCTACGACTAACACTAACCGCCAATCGCAGTGTATTGTTTAAACCTTTTTGTTGACAGGTTTAGATAATCGAATTTTAAAGAATCCCATTCACCCACCCCCCCCCCTGGGCTTGCTAGCTGGGCAACAATTCATACATACAAACAAGGTGTGAGATCATTTCACCTAGGGGAGATCGTATATCCCCTGAACGCAGAACTAGTCCTTGGTTTCATGGAGCTCTCGCGAGACTCCCTCTAGCGATATCCACACAGTAGATGACTAGCGATGACAACATCTCCTTCTTCGATGGAGCCTCTCCTTCACGTCGTACAACGCCACATGGCAGCTAGTAGCAACAGGTAGCAACAGCAACAAGAGAGATGGCCCTCTTGGATCCCCTCTCGCCAAGGGAGGCTACGGGAGGAAGAGATGGGAAGGAGGAGGAGGGAAAAGGTGGCTTCTCCTAAAGGTGTGAACTATGATCTTTAGGAGAACCCCTTCGATTTATAGAGATCCTTACATGACACTTCATTAGTGACACCTCATCATGTCATGATTACAAAGACACTTCATCAAGGACACCTCGTCATGACACGATTACAAGGACACCTCGTCATGACATGATTACAAGGGCACCTCATCATGTCATGATTACAAGGACACCTCATCCGGGACACCTCGTCATGACATGATTATAGGGACACCTCATCATGTCATGATTACAAGGACAATGAGGTGTCCTCCATCTAGAAGGGGTGAGGTGGGGGCGAGGTGGTATGATCCTGGTATGCTCCCCTTAATGGATCCTTTCACTATATACCTAATAACCCATGGATCTCTATCCATTAGGTCTAGGCCTATTGGGTCTCACCCAATAGATCTATAATGGGTTAAATAAGGCTTATTGGATAACATTTATCCAATCCTCTATTCATTGCATTATCCACCTTATGTGTGTGACCCTCTAGGCCCAATACCGAACTGGCCGTGAGTTTCACCCGTCAGAACTTTTTATGACTTAGAACTCCTTCTGACTTAGTGAATTACTCTATAGTAATTCACTCAACTCATCGATTATGGATGTACTAGGTCACTACACCATAATCCCAGATGGCATGAGTGATCAAATCTATTGGACCTTTCTGCCCACAGTTACCGTGTACCTATAGTCCCCCATACATCTAATATTACAAAGACCGTATATTAGGCATGGTGTTGTCAAGCCTATACGAATCCGTTAAAGTCAAACTCTTATCGGATTCTCCCGGAGAAGGGATTCACTTAAGTAAGACAATATGGGATATTCCTCTCATAATACCGAGAGTAGATGGTCATCTATTGACACACAATTGTCTTCATAAGGTTGGCTACCATTCCCAATTACTGGCTATACTAGATTTGGAACATCCATACCTATAAATCTAGTATCAAAGAATGGAGTACTCAAACAAGACATCTTTGGTGTCTCAAGCCTAAGGACCAGTAACACAACTGGGACTACGAAATCGTTGTCTGACAATCATGTATCATTAACCACACAGCATTTCGAGATGGATCATTCAGTGAACTCATTCTCCAATCAGCACCTACAAATATCCCTAGTGTCTCCACACAAGTAGCTATAAGACAAGTTGCCTCCATCACATGGACAGGTATATGGCATACCGGTCTGTCCGGTCATCTCAATGTCCTTCTTGAGTAACCTATGACTAGGAATATTTAGGATCTGTGTTTAAGGAAGATCGACCTCATTATCATGATCTCATCATGATCTAATTCCCATTACACAGACCTACGGACATCACAGTATATATACGCATGAAATATATAGTGAGAAAATATCATTATAATATTACCAAAAGAGATTGTACATAATTACAAATGCCATCACTCAAGTGAATTGGCTTGCAGGGCACCTATAACCAGTAGCTACTTATGCTATTATTCTCTAGACTTTACTAGGTTCTCTTCGTCATTAGTTACTCTGCTTGGTAATACTTAATCATTTAAAGTGTGCTTGGCTCATGAGATTTAAGTCCTACTGAGCATTATCGCTCAGTTTGCATTATTTGATATGTGTTCTCAGGTGAGTCGGATGATGACATTACACACACCAGTGGGAAAGGACCAAAGTGATGAGCGACCTGACATCATATCGATGGAGTTACCCTAGTATAATAGAGTCTAGTTAGATACTTGCTTAAATTTCCTTTCCAATGTAATGATGTCATTGGGACCTATGTATTGGCACTAAATTAGTGATCGTAATAGTCCTTGTGAATTATAAAAAAAATAAAGAGTTTATTCCAATTATTGTCTAATAGTTACTCTAAATCACTCGACTGTTTGTGCAATATACACTATTATGTACTTTGTTCATGTCTCCCCGATTTATTCCACTGCTAAATTGGCAGGGCATGATAGTTGGTATCAAAGCCTAAGATGTCTTAATTAGATCTCTTAGGTCTATGATGTTCTAGGATGGACTGCCATGACATGTGTCTAAGTCAACTACCATACCTAGGTAAGGATTGGATAGAACCATGGTTAAGATCTATATATATATATATACATACGCGTGTCAGCTCAATGCTACTTTAGTATCCTAATGCCAACCTTATTCTTGAAAGGACTCTTAATGTACGTCGAATGTACGCCACTACAAGACAAAATGAAGTCAACTCAAAAGCTAGTTCTGGCATATTGGCAAGCTATCCAACTGCTAGAAAGAGCTTTGGAGACGACCAAAAGATTAAAAGAGTGACCAATAAGAATGGGAAGAGAAAACACAACCATGGCAAGAAAGCAAACCAGCAAAAGAAACGTAACAAGGAGTTTTTCAGGATCATCTCCTTCATTCATTGTAGTAGGCCAGGTCATTTGACCAAGGAGTGTTGGCGAAAAGCTTGTGCCGTTGTGGCAATTTGGGGTATCAAATATGAGACTGCCATCTTCTAAAGGAATCACCCACTAGCGCAAAAGATCTCAACTCTATGACAAAAGAGAAGCGACCCAACAGTGGTAAGAGTAAAATAAAGAATAAGAAGAATGATAGGCGATTAGCTCTTATTCACGAGGATCGATGCAAGCACTGCAATAAGACGAACCATATGTCGGAGGATTGTTGGAAGAATCAAGGAAAATGCTTTCGATGTGGCAGCCCAAACCACAAGATTGGAAAATGTCCACAGAGGGAGGACAAACATCACGAAGAATCAAAACATCAAGATACACTTGAAGCTTTGGCACAACACACTCCAAATGACAAAGTAGGAACCGCAGAAGGTAACTCTAAACTCGCCATGATTAATACCTTTTAGCATAGAATGATGATTCATATTTAACCGAAGGAGTCATGGAATTTGGTGGACCAAATACTTTTTAAGAGGGGGAGAATGTAACATCCCAATAATTTAAAAACAATATATATATATATATATTTGGATCAAAAATAGAAGTTAAAAGTAATGGAATAATAAGAAATACTATTGAATTGACGATATCCATAAATTAAAACCCAATAAGCCAAAAACAAGTTATGGGTTTACTAATTATTGGGCTATGAAGATGAGTTCAAATAATAGAATAATAGGAAATAGTGTTAAATAGTAACCCCATTATTTTCTAATTAAAAATGGGTAAGTAAATCCTAAATTCCCTCCATGTATATCCTAATTAGAGTCCAAACCATACCTCAATATGCTAGCCACGAAATTAGAGCTCTATCCCAACCCAAATAAGAGATTTCGATGCTAGGAGATCTAGATAAACTTGGAAATTCAGAGTTAAAGGGAAGTTAGAGTTGTATTAGAAAATAAAAAGTCAAATCTTATAAATACATCCCAAACCCCTCATGGCCAACCCCACTGCTCTTCTGAGATCTCTTGGACGTGAAAGGGAGGCCAAGGGAGGAGGGAATCGTGGAGAAGAAGGTTGTTCTTCGCGTTCTAAGCCCTATGAATTCAAATCGTAAAAAGGTAGGCAATCTCACAAGCAAAAATTAAATTAAATTCGTTTATAGGTTGTTCTTGATCTCGGGAACAAAAGCCCTATGTTTTCCCCAATTGTTATCGTGCAATTCTTGCCAATTTCATGTCCAAAGTTCTATCATGAACATGCACTCGACTTATCATGTTCATCTCAAATCCTTGTTTATACTCTATCTCATGCCTTGAAACTTTTTCAGTAGATACTACGTGTTGTCTGCATCATGTTGATATGATTTTCCCCAATTTCCATCAAGTAACCTTTTCAAATTAAATATTTCTTCATCTTTGTGCCATATTTGTGGTTCATTATAAAAGAACTTGTTCATAGCATGTTGATTCCTTAATAAGGGTCTAATTACTCCTTACTACTTATTATTCAGCATGTCTAATTTCGTTAAAAATTGGTTTGATGATTCTACATCACGTATCCATTAAGATTTCCTATTTTTAAACTCACTGTGTCAAACCCTTGGAGAGTAGCCCGCAATCCAAGGTGATCTGATTTCCTATTTAGGTTCAGGCAGAGACCTTGAGAACGCGACGACCCGATAGGTCGCCTTCTCAATAGGGTTACAATAAGGCATCTGGTCACATTCTTAATGCGACAGGACCCTACGTCGTGTTCTACATGTCTGTCCCATAGAATCATGTCACATTCCTTTAAGGACCCCGTCGCGTTCTAGATGTACCCTGCCGCGATCCTTACAGGGGTACATCGCCCTCTGAAAATTTGCATACAAACCCTAGATCTATTTAGTTCTTGTTCTATAACTGTGTATATGCTTCTTGTTAAGACTGAAACATAGTAAAAGAGGTCAATTAATCATGAACATGAAGTTATTCTATTAAAATCTATGCACTTGATCTTTTCAATCCATGATTTCTGTCACATGCACACACGGAAATTCATACATCTCAGACTTGAAAATACTCGTAAGATACTCCATAATGTATCTGGTATATTATTAAAATTAATCACATAAATTCCCTTTAATTAAACGCTTATTTATATCGTTCGTTTTGATACCGTTATCGATGCTTCTCTGCCTTTGAGCACTCAAGGTAAGACGAGCAATGTTTCTATACACACTTCTCTTGACGTGGATAAACTCTCCATTTGGGAAGACTCCTACTCAAACTAGTAAATCCTTGTTTCGGACCTCTGTAAGACTCCTTGGGTATGGCTTACATCATGGTCGACGACCTAGTTGTACCCACAAGTCCTATACATTATTAGGGATTGTGCTAGACTTTTTCTGCATGATCCAAACAGCCTTATAAGTCTCTCTGTTATCGCATCCAGCATCAAGGTCGTGAAACTGTCGCAACTGGGATGGGGTCCGCGACCTCTCTCCTTAACACGCCCGACCCCTTGACCGTATTTTTAACGCACTCTGAAGGTAGACCGCGACTTCTACCAGAATGTCAGAACCAAGTGTGTGCTATTGCAACTGTTACTATCCCCGTGTTAACATCGCTTTACATGCATTTATCTATAGTTCTCTTCTATTTCATATTTTCTAATCTATTCACGTTCTCTCTATACTCTCGTCTATTCTTCAATTACTCTCATCTATTCTTGGTACTCTATTTGGCCATCTATTGATCATCTAAGATAACAAAACATAATCAACGTCTTACAATATATAAAGGGCCTAATCTGGTCCTAAGAGGTGCACCCAAAAGTGCTATTTGCTCGCGAGAGTTTCATGATCATGGTGTTTAGGCATTACATCTAAGTGCTATACTATCTAGATTAATCTAAGACATTCAAACAAAGTGCTATACTACCTCAGCTGTCTATTGACAACCAAAGTGCTATAGTATCTCGGCTGTCTATTAACGGCCAAAGTTCTATACTATCTCGATTGATAAAATCAATCAAAGTGCTATTCATCAGCTACCAATGAAGGTAAGATGCCAATAAATATAAGAATGCTAAGAGATCATCCTTTAGACAGCATCATTGGTAGTTTGCATGACTCCACAAAAACTAGATCTCATTTTAAGCTCATTGAAGAAATGGATCAAATGGCTCTTGTCTCTCAATTAAAACCCAAAAATGTTGAAGAAGCTTTAAAAGAAGAATCTTGGATCAATGCAATGCATGAGAAACTAAATCAATTTCAAAGAAATAATGTGTGGCATTTAGTTCCTAGACCATTATTACAATCTGTAATTGGAACAAAATGGGTCTTCTGAAATAAAACAAGTGAAGAAGGAAAAATAATAAGAAACAAAGCAAGCTGGTTGTAAAAGGTTACAATCAGGAATTTGGATTTGATTTTGAAGAATCTTTTGCTCTAGTATCCAGATTAGAGGCCATCAAAATTATGCTTGCATTTGCATGCTCTCACAACATTAAACTTCAACAAATGGATGTCAAAAGTACATTTCTGAATGGCTTGATAAAAGAAGAATTGTTTGTCAAGCAACCCCCTGGTTTTATAAACTCTGAATTTCCTAACCTTGTGTTTAAATTGAACAAGGCTCTCTATGGTCTCAAACAGGCCCCACAGGCATGGCATGATAGATTGAGCTCATTCCTCACAGATAAGGGATATTCAAGAGATAAAGTTGATCAAACTTTTTTTACTAAAGTGCAGGAAAATAATATTCTAATTGTCCAAATTTATGTCGATGACATTATATTTGGATCAACCAAATCTTCTTTGTGTAAAGAGTTTGCTGATCTGATGACCAGTGAATTTGAGATGAGTTTAATGGGAGAACTGAAGTTCTTTCTTGGATTGCAGGTGATTCAAACTAAAGAAGGAACATTTATCAATCAATCAAAATACATTCTTGAGTTGCTGAAGAAATACAAAATGGAAAACACAAAAGTTATGGCAACTCCAATGAGCACCACATCAAGTCTAGATGTTGATCTGAAAGGTAACATGGTAGATGCAAAAATCTATAGAGATATGATCGGATCCTTGCCTTATCTCACTGCCTCTAGACCTAATATTCAATTCTCAATGTGCATGTGTGCTAGATTTCAGGCTAGTTCTAGAGAATCTTACATGAGTGTTGTAAAATGAATCTTCAAATATCTTGCAGGAACTCATGACTTGGGATTATGGTCTCCTACATCTTATGAATTGAAGTTAATTTCTTATTCAGATGTAGATTATGTTGGGTGTAAATTGGATAGAAAAGGTACTAGTGGCTATTGCCAATTTTTAGGAGGGTGTTTAGTCTCTTGAGCCTCCAAGAAACAACACTCGGTTTTCCTCTCCACTGTAGAGGCAGAGTATATAGCTGCAGGGAGCTGTGGTACTTAAGTGTTATGGATTAAACATTAGCTCCAAGACTACCAAGTAGATCTTGGATGTTTCCATAATATTTGATAACACTAGTGTAATAAATTTGGCAAAAAATCCAATTCAACATTCTAGGACTAAGCACATTGAAATTAGACACCATTTTCTACGAGATGAAGTCTGCAAGAATTCTTTTGAATTACATTTCATTGAAACATCAAAGCAAATTGCTAACATTTTTACAAAACCTCTTTGTAATGAAAGATTTTCATCCTTAAGAAGAGAACTTGGTCTTTGTATGATTGAATAATTCATAAATTATTTGTTCAATTATCTGTAATTGCTTAATTGATTGAATCCATGATGTATTGTATATCTTGAATCTTTTATATATCAAATGGTGATTTGTGCAGGTTAGGCTTGTCTAGAAGCTTTCACTATGTATGAGAAAATATCTCTGCCCAGTACCAGGAATCAAAAGATATATAATACAATTTGTATGAATTGCTCTTTTCTTGGTCATTGTACATCAATTTGTGTTGCACACTATAAGGCGAGATTTCCCTTCAAATGCTAAAAATGTCATAAACCCATTCTTGGAGAAATAAAAGTTTCTGGAAAAAGTGTCTAACTGGTTCATATGTTGGCAAAAGTGCTAGACAAGTTGAGCAAGTTGAGGTTTCAAACAGATTGATATCTGAGGAGGCAGAAAAGTTTAGAAAAATTGTGAAATGGTCTGAATAAGGTCGACACTAATGGTGATTGTATCGACACAATCTCTAGCGAACCTTGATCCCAATCAATTCTTGACTCTTAGCTATCCTCCTTCATTCCCAAAAAGATTCACCCATTGAGGGGGAGCATTTACCTATGATGAATCTTGACATAGGGCAATTTTTGAAGGGGAGTTAAAGTTTTATTCTCTTATCTTCATCAACCCTGAAAGTAAAAGGAATGGTTTGTCAATTATAAACTATTGAGTTTGACCTTGAAATCTCTAAAAAATACCTAAGAAAGGTTAAATAATAGCTTTAAAACATCTTATAAAGAAAAAAATTATATCTCACTCAGTTCTAAAATTCATGAGTATTTAGGCTTCTCCGGTTGAAAAATAAAAACCAACAAAATAAGTATTGTTCTTAAACTTTCTTCGATTTTGAAGTTAGCCAAAAATTTGCAACCTGTGAAAATTGTTTTTGGATGAACAATGACTAGTCTCTAAGAAACTGCATATCCTCATAAAAATTGAAGAAGCTAATGCATGTCATGAAGAGCTAGTTAATTCTGTTCATTGAAGGGTTGATGAAAATTATAGCAATACTTGTGCTATACTGAGTAACTGGGGATTCTAACGTCTAACCAATGTGTATCCTTACATCAAAGCTGCACATAACCCTTGTGACAAGATGATTACCTAACTTGAGTAATCAAGAGCTCCGGTGTGTGAAAAGCATGAGCTCTTGCATGAAAAAGATATGGTATATTTGAATGTTCTTCAAAAGTGTCGAGAAGCAAAATAAAATTTCAAAATTGAAAGTTCTTGCCTATGAAGAATTCTCAAGATAGTTTAATTTCAATACTATTTTGAAAAAAAAATAGAGTTTCCTCTATGCAGTTGATGAGTAAGAATTAAGGAGAATGTAACTTTATCTTGAAGAAGTGTTTTAATTCTATTAATTATACCTCTTGGTCCTTCAATTTTTTTAATGGTTAAACTAAAACTTATAACTCTCAAACCATTAATTTCACAAAAAGGGGTAAATAATGAGAAAAGAGAGTAATTTCTTTAATCTCTTCAAAAATTCTTGAAGAACCTAATAAGGTCATATTCCTCATGGTTAAACGCTCTTTCCTTAATTCATTTGGAATCTTGAACTGATTCTTCTCTTAATAAAGTCGACACACATGGTCTCTATGTCGGCACAACTTTTGATCTCTTATTGAGGAATCAGTTAAATTCAATTGTTTCGCACGACCAATGTACCTTCTAGGGCAGGTTGACACGTGACTCTTGCAATTCCCCAAATAGTCTCAACACACATATCCATTCGCAATCATTCTCTACAAGTTTCACTCTCTTTCTCTCTCGTCCTTGCCTCCAAAAACTCTCATTCTCTTCAAGCAAGGATTTCTTTCCTTCTCTGTCATCATGGTACCCAAGCTCGCAGCTCGATGGGGTGAAAAAAGAAAGGATGCAGATCATGCATCCACCGAACGCAAAAGCAAGGCTCGAAATGATAGTGAGCAGAGAGCCACACCGCAAAGAGAAAGGGTATGGCTTCAATTTTCTCAAGCCTCAAATTCACACACCCACGAACAGCAAAGGAGAAGACTCTGTCAAAGGGAAAGAAGAAAAGTGAATTTGTTGATCTAAGTAGTTCAGATGAAGAAGACGATCAACAGTCCAATGAAGCAAACAGAGAAGAAGCAAACCCTAAAGCTAAAGGCTCCACTAAGACATCTGAAATTAAGGGTTCTTTCAATCAAGAAGAAGCGACTTCTAAGGAATCAGAAAATAGCAACTCTGATGATCAAGATGTTTCCAAAGATCAAAGCCCTAGACCTAATGATGCAGGGTCAGAGAATGACAATGAAGAAGCTGAGAAAGATGACTCTAGAAGGGCAGATGAAACTAATGCTGATGCTGACAATAATGACCAAGCTTCTGAGTCTAAAGATGGTGTAGAAAATGAAGGAACAGAGAGTTTTAAGGAAGCAAAATAAAAAAATAGCTCAAGTGAGAATAGATAGTATTTTAAAACCCGAGCAGTGGGTATTCATGATGAAGGTATGAAAGCTACATTTCCATAGCTTTTTGAAATGTTTGATTTTCAAGGCTGGACTAGTTTTATCAGTGAACACAAAGTCTTTTATCCAACCCTAGTCCAGGAATTTTATACCAATCTGATAAGTAAAAAACGAGTTCTGGAAACCACAGTCCAAGGAATTTACATCAATCTGACAACCAAATTTGTGGGAGAAGCATTGGGAATTCCAATTGATGGAAAAGATGCTTATGTGTACAAATTTTGCCAACAAGCCTACTCTTTGATGACTAGACTTGAGCATGATAAGCATAATGTTGTATAAACTATGGTTTCTTGCTTAAATGCAAATAGATTCCCTCCTCTAAATTGGATGCTACATCATATTTGCACCACCATATTGACACCTCAAGGAGGAGGCAGAAGTAGAGTCACATGAGTTCAACGTTTCCTGCTCTACTATCTACTTAAAAAGGAGAAAGTAAATTTGGCTGAAGTACTCTGTCAGATCATTCATGAGACCACAAGAAAAGAGCTTAGAAAATGTCTACCATATGCAGCCCAATTAACTGGCATTTTTATCAAAGCCAAGATTCCTCTTGGAAATGCAATGTCTCAATCTATCCCAAAATATAACATTTATTGTTTGGAAAACATCATGAAATTCATGAAATTCAAACTGGAAGGAGACAAGTTAGTGAGATACACTACTTGAAGAATTGCATATGTAACAGCCACATGTCGAGCAGCAAGGAGAAGACAATGAAGAACATGTGAATCAGATGCCAGAGGGCCAGTGTTCATCAACACCATACTATGAGCAGAACCCTATAGTCCTATTCGTCAATATGATGATCTGAATGTGAACGCAGCTCAAGAAAAAGCAAATGATTTTCATCAAGAGGCAACACCAAATGATCAGCCTAACCAAGTCTCCAACTCTTCAACTGAGTTTGTCATTCATTCACAGGTACTTTAAATTCTCCATGATCAATTTGATGGAGTTCATGATTCTATTGCCAAACTGACTACCAAAGTTGAAGAGCAATCAACTAAGTCTGAGGAAATAATGGAGGCAATTGAGAAAAGTTTAAGTGCCAATATTGAGAAATAAATGCAAATTGTTTGTTTTGCAACAGTTAGATCAAATAAGCTTATTGAGAAAATAGGTGAAGTTTTCAATCATGCTGCGTACACTTAAGCACAGATTTTTGACAAATTGCAAGCAGTTGAAGAAATGTTGTCTCAAGGACGCAAAAAAATTGAATGATATTCCTTCAATAAAATTGTCATATTCCCAAGTGGTTGTAAGTTTGAATATGCTATGAGATTATCATCTTGCAATGGCTGAACAACTGCAAGCATTGAAGAGAGATTTTGACCAAGTCTGGAAGCTTCAATGTGAGACAGATACAGCTGAGAGTACTCATGCTACTTGTACCACCACAGCACCACCCATGGCCTATGGGGTGGATCAGATGTCAATTCATGTGAATGATAGCTTGAGGGAAATGTCCAACATCTTGAATACCATACTCAATGATGTTCATATTTACTTGAAAGATAATTACGATGACTTGGAAGCCAGACTTGCAAGAATTGAGCAGAGGCTAATTGTAAACACAACACAGCCTCCAACTCCACCTCAAACTTAATTTGTTTTTGATAATGTCAAAGGGGGAGACATCATCATACAAGTCCTTTGTCTCTATCTTTTGCCTGTATTTTTGTTTATCATACATGCATTCTCTTGTACAAATTCTCATATGAAATGAAATGCATTTTAAACTCTCATTGTGTGTGTAATGCTTGTTGTGATGAAGTAGAGTTAAAGTCAAAGTATCTATGAATCATAGTTGTCATCATCAAAAAAGGGGAGATTATTATGTCCCTTATTTTGATGATGTCATAGACCATGTCTTATTATGATAGGTAATTTACATGAATACTTAAGTATGTTCTAACACACCTATACTTCATGACAGGAATCATCACAAAGTCAAAAGGTCACATGTGTGTCGACACAGTTTACTCAGGAGGTCAACACATGTAGCTCAACCAGTGAACTATATGTGGAGACAAACAAAATGTGTCGACACAAGTTGAAGATCAGGTCGACACAAGTGGTTTTTCTAGTAAGTGCTAAATTGAAAAAGAACACAAAAGGTTGATGCAAGTTGAAGATCAGGTCGACGCAAGTTGTTCCTCAGTAAGCGCTAGATGGAAAAGATCACAAGAGGTCGATGCAAGTTGAAGATCAAGTCGACACTGTTTACTCAAGAGGTCGACATAAGACAAAAATCAGGTCGACACAAGGAGTTGTTCAGTGAGCTCATTTTGAAATCCAACGAAGAAGGTCGACACAAGAAGTCATGAGATCGACACAGCTGAAGACTTTGTTGGGATCTAATTAACACCTTTGGGGTCAACGCAGTGCAAAGGTGTGTCGACACACTTCATATTTTTTTCTTCAAGCGATAAAAAGAATATGCCAGCATGTCCAATTTGGGCACATGATCTGAGGCCAATCGTTGGGGATTCCTTGGCACACTTTACAAGGTTTTGGAAGAGAACTTTTTGGCAGCAAAAATTCCCCTAACATATTGGGGATTTTGATGGGTCCACCTGAAGATTCCACGATGGTGATAAAAAGGTGAAGGGCGTCCTTTCTAAAAGATCTAACATAGAGGAGAGAGAAGAGTAGTAGAAAAGATATAGAGCTGTGGAGAAGAGGTATTGTAGAGAATTTTCTGCTGGAGAAGAAGCTACTGTGACCATGCCAAGTCATTTTGAAGCCTCATTGCTGTCAAATCCGATGAAGAAAATATAAATCATCAGAAATTCAGTCTGATCTGAGGCATACAACCTTCAGGCAGACATCAAATGCAAAGGGCGATGAATTCAAGTCTGAAGAAGAAGCAACTTGAGTGTCAAGTGATGAATTGAGCAGATCTCGAGAGTCAACTCCAACCTGCCGCAAGAGTGTTTGATGAAATCTCTCTCTTTTATCGATTTCACTTGTGCAACCTTTTTCTTCTTTCAAACTACAAATTGTTTTGTCTGTTTGCTTCTTTTGGAGTAAGGAGAATTGATCCTACACTTTTGAGTGTGTAAGGATTGTGAGATTGATAATATCTTGAAGTAGTGAATCAACGATTAAGCTGTGTGGCAGCAGTGTTTAAGCTGTGAATCAGTTGTTGTGTGAGAGTCTTGCACATTTGGTTTGTTGAGTGAAGCCTCACTAGATTATAGTGAGGGGTGGACGTAGGTCTCCGTCTGAGAGCCAAACCACCTTAAAATCTTTGTGTCATTTGTGGTTTGCTGTGATTTCGTGACTCTTTGATTTAAGTAGTTAGAATTTCAAATCGCTAAAACTTTTTAAGGGAGAAATCTATTCACCCCCCCCCCCTCTAGATTCCTATTTACTCAACCAACAAGAGCACTGCGAGAGAACCTCGACTTGGTAGACGAGGTACATAAAGCGGCGAGGATTCATATGGTTAAGTATCAGTGTTGTATGGCTCGGTATTACTACACACGAGTTAAAGACAGGAGCTTTCTCCTCGAAGACTTGGTGCTAAGGAAAGTTGAGGCATCTTGACCATTATAAGTGGGGGGGGGGTTGACGGCCACTTGGGAAGGCCCTTATCGAGTAGTCGAATCCCTCAGGAAAGGAGCCTACAGTTCATAAATGAAATGCTCAAGAGTAAGCCTATACCATGCACATGGAATGATGAGTCACTTAGAAAATTCTACCATTTAACAGTTGTAAAAGGGACACCCATTTCATTTCAACAAGTAGAATTTATTTCAATAAATATATTTGTTACATTATTTGTTTCATTGCTTGGGAGTTTATCCCTTCCCGATATAAAGTTGTTCTCTCCTACCCCGATACACCCTTTTGCTTCTCTCGACTCATGCCTAGAGTAACTTCTTGCTTCTCTTGGTGACTGTGAGAACTATGGCAGAGGAAGGGCCCATGGCTAGAACCCTCTCATCGAGCCACTGACTCCACTTGGCTAGAAACTAGCTCGATCACTGAGATTATTAGCCAATGAGCTGACCTACTAAACCTACAGAGGGAAGAATTCCTGCTCAACCTTAGTACAAGGATGCAGCAGGGGAAGAAGACCGAGGCCACAACCCACTATACCACCAATTGTCACTGATGTCGGGTCAGGCGTGGAAGAGAAGCATGGAAGGGAGGGGAAGAATTAAGCAAAAAGATCCCCCACTCCGACTCTCTTGATGGTTCAATGGAGGGAGAGGGGGCATAGACATGCAGACCAAAGATGGGCAATCCTAAGGAGCAGTTGGGTTCCTTAAGGAGACAACCCGACCTCTAGACCTGTTGCGTAGTAGAAGGTAAGGAGGGGGAGTACTCTGTAGGAAGAATCCACCCACCGCACTCTACCAGTCTACCTTATACTACGCCCTACCCATTTCATTTTTCCTTACACTATGCCAGTAGCAATGTTGAATAACCAAGATGATGATGTCAAGTCGTCTTCCCCATCATCATCGGACTCCATCCCAACTGTAGCAACCTGGATTTTTTATAAAGAATTCAATAAAAGGAAAACCATAAAAGTAGATAAATGATGGAAAATAAAGGTTATGTGGAACACTTACAACACCAATCGAAAGGTTACTAGACTTTTGTTCAGTAATCAGAACACTTACAACACCAATCAGAAGGTTACTGGACTTTTGTTCAATAATCAAAACACTTATAACTCGAATCAATAGGTTACTAAACTTTTGTTTAGTAATTGATATGTCTATAACATTAATCGATAGGTTACTGAACTTTTTTCACTAATCGATATGCTCATAACATCAATCGGTAAGATTACTGAACCTTTGTTCAGTAATCGGTATACCCATAACACTAATTAGAAGAATACTAAGCTTAAGTTCAGCAATCGAAATGTTTATAATGCTAATTGGATTGACACTGAACCTTGTTCAGTAATTAGAAAGACATTTAGGTTATTAGTAATCGGAGTGACACTTGAATATCGACTGGTAAGGGGCTTTTGTACTCCAGTCGAAGTATGATTGCTTGGAGAGTCCAAGTTTGGAAATATGGGCAGAAAATAAAAAATTCTTAAGTTAGAACTTCAGTAGACTATTAAACAAACCCCGAACCCATTAGGAAAGTACGAACTTGTTTTTTTTATATACTTTCCCCATCGAGTTGGAACTTATTCTCTGATACTCACCCATTAAAGTTGGAATAGACTTGGGAGGAAACAACCTAAGTATGGTAGGACGCTGCTACGAGATTTGGAAACTTCAATACGGAAACTACAACTCCACCTAGCCTTATAAATACATCATACGACACTCTTTATCCGTCTTTAGATATCTCTTTTCACTAATGGATGTGAGAAGAACTTCCAGGAGCAAGTGGGACGATCCGAGATCTAGGATTTTGGGGTGTTCTTCATCCCCTTGTGTCTGCTTCGGACTGTAGGAACCAGAGAATTACAAGCGTTAAAGGTAGGTGTTCTCGGGCACAAACTTAATAAGTCTTAAACCATCTGCAAGTTCCTAGGTTCTCGTAGTCGTTTGCCATAAATTTCCAATTCTTGTCAAGCATGTAGAGACTGTTAAGTGCCCTTGAACGTCGCCCAGTTCAGGACTTCTTCTTGTTCATCTCCTAAATCATGTATCCGTAGTTGTTTGATTCAGAAAAAGGCCATAAAATTCTTCTACATCAGGTTTCCACAATTTTATTGGTACAGTGGCCTGTATACTTCCAAAAACTGATTTGTTTCCTTTTGCTTAGTTACTTAGTGCCTAATCCTAGTCTGTTCAGCACTCTAAAGAACTGTCAAAACCCTAAGTAAAAACTTTAAGTACATGATGTTTACTCTAAGTACTCTTTAATATCTAGATTGTTTTCCTCATGTGTGATCGAAACTCTATCTTGAAAGCCTTACTTGTCATGAAAACTGAAACCTGATGTTTGGAATATGTAAGAACTCATGTAGAGAGTACCCCTATTAGTTTTATTACATGTCATAATCTGGTACTATTGACCTTTTCGCGTGAACACCTTGATAATCCTGAGTTATCTTTGTTCCTTGAAATCCATGACAAATCGTAGTCTTACTACTGTGCGTCCATCTTTGAAATCCATTGGCCATAATTTGTTGTCTGATCAGCACTAAGTGGGACTTCTGTCCAAAGATCAATGCCCGTGCAATAAGGGCTTTCTCTAGTCTTGAGGAGCACCCCAATGTACTTATTAACTGTGGGAGCATTGCCTTATGGTGTATGGCATGACACCAGTATGAGTGCATAATTTGAAAGTGTCTTCGTTTGATATGATATGTTTGATGGTGTTAATATGTGTTCATGTGAAATATGGCTAGTCTTTGATTTGTTTATTTGATGTGTAATTGTCCTTGAATCCTTGTGGAAAACAAGTTATTAGTCATCTCCATGAATGATCGTGAAACATTGCCATGCTTGTGTCGACATTTACCACTCAGTTTGTGTGTCTATCATACATGTGTCGACACTTACCACCCAATGTGTCAACACCTCTAACCTGATTGTGTTTACTGTCAAGCATGTGTTATTCCTTCAATCTACTTGTTAATATTTTAATCACTTATATTATTGCCAACACTTTGAGATATAAATCCTACTGGGCGAAAGCTCGTTAAGTTACTTAATATTTTCATGAAATGAAAGTGATGACATGAAACCTGAAGGGGGCGAGCAAGAGTGATGAGTGCCCAGTGACTTTGAAGCGATGGAGTTAGAGATTTTTCTTAGATGAGTCTGTAGTAGCTATATGTTGAGTCTATTATATAATTGAATAAAGAGTCCTCTGTTTGGCTCTATTGATTAGAAGTTGTAGCATGGAAATCATATTTGAGTTTATCAACAATAGTTATGAGTTGTTTTTATCATTGTCCATTGCATGCATCCACTGAATATCTGATTGACTACCACACTGTCCACTCTGATATTTCGCAACGGAGTGTGACAATTTAATTGGTATCAGAGCGTGGATTTCCTTAGAGTCCCAGGAAAAATTAGAAAAGATTTTAGTTGAGCATACTAAGACAACATGTGTTAGGATAATCACACCAAATGTGAGTTGGGGTAGAGCCATGGAATATGTGGTACAATCAGAACCCTAAAAAACGACATCCTTTTGAAGGTACACAAAAATTCAAATGGCTGCCGATCATGCACAGCTGAGAGACATGCAATAGAAGGCACTTTTACAAGCTACCCAAGGTGGAGGAAATAGTGGAGCTGGTGATCTCCATAGAAACTTTTATAGCATGAATCCTCTAAGGTTTAAAGATAGCACTAATTCAGACACTATTGAGCATTGGATGAAAGAGATAGAGATGGTGTTTAGGGTCATGCAGTGCAATGACCAAGACAAAGTGTTGCTGGCGACATTTCAATGTTGGATCGAGATGGAGCCTTAGGTGTACTAGAGGGGGGCGAATAGGACTTCTTGCACTTTTAAAATTTATCTGAAAATAGATAACACTAGATAGTAAAGTTGGTACTTGGTATAGTGTGTGAAACAAGTGAAAAGTTTGGCGGAATCAATCACACAAAGTGCACAGAGATTTATCCCAGTTCGGCCCTTCCAAACGGAAGTCCTACATCCAGTCCCCAAGAACCCCTTGGGATTTTCACTAACTGCCAAGAATACTTGGCCTTCTCTCAACCTGAGAGGTATTACAACCCACTTGCTCCCAAGCAAGTCTTCCCTTCACTCAGGGATATTACAACCACCTATCAATGTAGGTCTTCCTTTCACAGAGGGGCACAACAGGGAACAAACCCCCTATGGGTTACAATACTGAAAAGAGTACAGTGTGTTTGCTTAGAGAGTGAGAAAACATAGAAGATCAGAATGAGATTACAAGTAAGAATGATTGCTCTAACTCTTTCTGACTCTAAGAAGGTGGACTGAAAAGATCTAGAATACAAATGATCCACCCAAGAACTTCTAAAAGCAAGAGAGCAGGAAGTCGAAGCTTGAATAGTTGGCTCTCTTGAGATATTGTGAGCTTCTCTCTTTTGAGTGTGGAATATGGTTGTGTATGTTTCACTCTATGTCTCACTGTCTATGTATCTTCTATATGTCTTGTTCAAAAACATCAACTGCATATATAGCCTTCAAAAATTAGAGCTTCCCGTTTGAAGATGACCGTTTGAAACTAGCCGTTTGAAAATAGTCATTTGAATCTAAATGTTGGGTATTGAGATTTAAGACATCTCATATTTCCATCATCAGATCCTCAGCCCTTTAGGTCTCAACATCTTTAGACTATACAGATAACTTCAAGGCTTTATTTGTTAGCTTCAATAAATGTCTGTAAGCCCATACCCATGGCTGAAAGCTAGCATGCTTCAGTGAGTAGCTGAATATCTGCATGGTTAAAAAAAAATATAGATACCTCCATTCTTTCGAAGATATGTGAGATACCAAAAAATAATAATAATAAGGCAGAAAGGAGTTCAGACAGACAGATGTTTAGTGCATTTAAAAATAGACATACTTCTGTATGGTTATGCAAAGACTTTTCCTCAAAATGTGGAGTTCTGACAGAAAGGGGATGTGGTAGGTGAGTTCTGACAGATACACCATACTGCTTATACCTACCACGATATTTTCTTCTGACCATCTGTCATGAAAAGATAAAGCTATATTTCTAACAATGAGTGAGAAAGTAGATATATAAATCTTTCTAGTTTCAAGATAATAGAAAAGAGACTTTAAATATGAACCTATTAGAGTCCAATTTTCCCGCTCAGATTTTTGAATTTGATAACAGTAGAAATATCACAATGTAAGTTATGTATGTGACTCTTATTTTATAAAAGATCCCATAGGGACTAAGATGATCGTTGGAATAATAATGATGATAATGAATTACTAGATATTTAATTAATATAAAAAAATATCTAAGTGTAGTTGATCACAAAAGTTGATGATATACTTCGACTTTCAAAGAGTCAGAGTATTGCTACAGTAGTAAACATGTTTCGACTATCAAAAAGTGAGAAACAATCGATACATAAGATACAGTCAATCGATATGAACAATTGATATGAAACATGAGCAATTGATATGAAGAGATACAATTGATGCATACAATCGATATGATACATAGGTAATCGATGTTTTAGACAATCGATGTATAAGGCAATCGATGTATAATAGTAATTGATGTTTGAAATAATCGATGTGTTGAAGATAATCGACGTATAAAGCAATCGATGTTTAAGATAATCGATGTTTGAAACAATCGATGTGCGTAATTGATGTATAACTTCGACTTCGACTTTAGATGAGTCGGAGTGAGAATAATCATATATATATATATATATATATATATATATATATATATATATATATATATATACAGCAATCGTTAGAAACAATTGATGTTAGACTTCGATTTATCAAGAGTCGGAGTGAGTCTTTGGTTTGTTCAACAATCGATATCTATCTTCGACTATCTGAGAGTCGGAGTGGGGCCAGTTGTTCAATCAATTGATAGCCTACTTCGATTTCTCAAGAGTCATAGTGGTACCAGTTTGTTCAACAATCGGTACAACACTTCGACTTCTTGGGAGTCGAAGTTAGTAGGATATTTGTATGTATATTATACTTAGAAAATTTTCTTAATGAAAGTTGACACATTAATTTTCATACAAAATAATGTTTGATATAGTAAAATAAATTTGTTTGAGAAATAACTAAAAGATTTTGTCATAAGCAAAAACAATGGTCAAGCATTTGTAAGAGATAAATGCACAATAATTCTCTTAAACATAAATCAACCATTTGTAAAAGATAATTGTTCAACATTCAATTAGAAAAGGATGCTTAAGCGTGGTGGGAGTCTATGGAACCCACGCTACAAGATCAGCAAGTTGCTTGGGAGCAGTTTGTTGAACACTTCAACAACAAGTATTTCTCTGAGAAGATACAAGAGAGAAAGGCAGTTGAGTTTGTAACTTTGAAGAAGTGAGGATTAACTGTAGTGGAGTATGAGGTGCAATCCTCACGCTTGACTAGATATGCTGCTCATCTAGTCGGGATTGAGAGGATGAAGGTCAAACGATTCCTGAATAGCCTGAGGCCCTAGTATATCACTCAACTAGCGCCAATGGACATCCAGAACTATGCTGACATGGTAAAGAAAGCCCAACTACTAGAAGATGGTATGGAGACTGTAGAAAGAATTAGGGTAAAGACTGTTAAAAAGGAGCAAATGTCTACTACTGGGAGGTTACAACCGACCTTGGGAAAGAAAAAGCCCAGTGGTGGTCCTATGGAACAACAAGACAAGAAGCTAAGGGAAGTTGGTAAGCAGTTGGCTGTGGTTTCCTTTGAAAGGTGCAAGCACTGTGACAAGGGTAATCATCAAACCGAACAATGCAAGAGAGCTCAAGGCAAATGTCTACATTGTGGAAGTCAAGACCATAGGATTTCTGAGTGCCCCGTTATCAAAGAACTAACCCCACAGAACAAACGCCAGAGTGGACTGAAGAGGTAAGGTCGTCTTCAAGCCATAGTGGAACTTGAAACCGCTGAGGAAGGAGGTTTGGTAGAATGTACTCTTAAAATACTCTCAAGACCTGCCTTTGTTTATTTGACACTGGAGCCACACACTCATTTATATCACAAGAGCTTGATAATACCTTATCTATAAAACCAGTACCCATGAGTTGTGAATTTTGAGTCACAACACCCCTTGGGCAAGGAACCAAACTCAACCAATATTTTCCCTCCGCTAAGATTATCATTGGGGAAAAGAACCTGCCAGCTGATCTGGTATGTATGACCGTGGATCATTATGATGTGATCCTTGGAGCTGATTGGTTAACGCAACATGGTGCTAGTGTTAACTGCAAGAGGAGTAGGGTGGCTTTCAGTGAGTATCCAAAACTAGTTTACTCAGGAGCCAAAAATCACAAACACCTAACCCTCATCTCTGCCCTTTAAGCCCATAGGATGATTAGGAAGGAATGTGTAGCCTTCCTTGCTTCAGTAGTGGTGGAGAAGAAAGAGGTAAGAATAGAAGATATTGAAGTGGTTAGAGATTTTCCAGATGTGTTTCTAGATGAGCTACCTAGTATTCCTCTTGAGAGAGAAGTCAACTTCTCTATTACATTAATTCCAGGAGTTGCCCTTGTCTCTAGAACCCCCTATAGAATGTCACCTATATAATTAAAGGAACTAAAAGAACATCTAATGGAATTGTTGGAGAAGGGGTTTATCAAACCAAGCACCTAACCATGGGGAGCACCTATGTTGTTTGTTAAGAAAAAGGATGGGCCAATGAGATTGTGCATTGATTATAGATAGTTGAATCAAATCACAATCAAGAACAAGTATCCCCTACCAAGCATTGATGAACTATTTGATAAGATTTCTGAAGCTAAGTATTTTTCTAAAATTGATCTCAGATTAGGCTACCACCAGTCGAGGATTTTAGAAGAGGACATATACAAAATGGCCTTTAAAAGTAGGTATGGGCATTATGAATTCGTTGTCATGTCTTTTGGACTAACAAATGCCCCTGCAACCTTTATGCAGCTAATGAATGATGTATACTGGCCATATCTTGATAAATTTATGGTGGTATTCATTGATGCTATTTTAATCTACTCCAAGACTAAAGAAGAGCATGAAGAATATCTTAAGATAATAAGTTGTATGCTAAGTTGAGCAAATGTAAATTCTGGTTGGAAGAGGTGTCCCTTTTAGAACATGTGATCACTAAAAATGGAATAGCAGTGGATCCATCTAAAGTTGAGGCAGTGATGAAATGGGAGAAGGCCACCAATATGTCAAAGATTAGAAGTTTTCTGGGATTGGCAGGCTACCACTGAAGATTTATTAAAGACTTCTCAAAAATTGTTGTGGCTCTGACTACACTGACCAGGAAGGAGAGCCCATTTGTGTGGACAGATGATTGCAAGAAAATTTTTTGTACCTTAAAGGACTGTTTGATTATGGTTCCTATCCTTGCCCTACCCATAGAAGAGAAAGAGTTTGAAGTGTACACAAATGCGTCAGGTATTGGACTGGGTTGTGTATTAGTGCAGTCAGGCAGGGTAATAGCATATGCCTCAAGATAGTTGAAGATACATGAAGTTAACTACCCGGTACATTATTTAGAATTAGCAGTAGTGGTGTTTACTCTAAATATTTGGTGACACTACTTCTATGGAGAACAATTCAAGGTGTACTCAGACCACAAGAGTCTGAAGTATCTCTTTTCACAGAAAGAACTCCACATGAGGAAAGGAAGGTGGTCGGAGTACTTAAAGGATTTTGACCTTTCCATCCAATATCATCATGGAAAAGTCAATTCTGTAGCGGATGCTTTAAGTAGAAGCCTATTTCGTCGCTAGCCAACTTAATGGGTGGAGAGTGGCGGTTGCTAGAGCAGTTTGCTAGTTTGGACTTGAATATAAAGGAGAGGGATGATCATGTGTAGTTGCTAATATCAGCATACAATCAGACCTTTTCATCTGAAATCAGAGAACAACAAGATAAGGATCCTTTCCTAGTAGAGATCAGGGAAAGAAGTAAACAGAGGCCAGACTTTGATGTGACAAGTGGTGGCAAAATGGTATTCAGAGGGAGAACCAGCATACCTAGTAATGAAGAACTCAAGAAGAAGCTAGTGAATGAAGCTCACAAGTCTAGGTATACCATTCATCCTGGAGCCACCAAAATGTATCAAGCCATGATGAGAACTCATTGGTGGCCAAACATGAAGAGAGAAGTAGCTGAATTTGAGGCACGTTGCTTGACTTGTCAACAAGTTAAGGCAAAACATCTCAGGCCAATAGGTGTGTTACAACCACTAAACATACCTGAGTGGAAATGGGAAAGCATAGGCATGGATTTTATTATGGGACTGCCTAAAACCAGAGGAGGACTAGATGCAATATGGGTGATTGTGGACCGATTGACTAAGTTAGCCCACTTTTTGCCTATAAAGAGCAAGTGGTCTATAGATGGGCTAGCAGCATTGTACATCAAAGAGGTAGTTAGACTCCATGGAGTTTGTTCATCCATTGTGTCTGACAGAGACCCTCGATTTACATCACACTTCTGGAAAGGGTTGCAATCTGCATTAGGGACTAAATTGAATTTCAGTACTGCATTCATCCCGAATAGATAGATAAACTGAAAGGACAAATGCTCTGAGCCTATACTATTGACTTCAATGGATATTAGAGTGAGCAGTTATCATTGATTCAATTTGCATACAATAATAGTTATCAGGCAAGCATCAAGATGGCACCATTCAAGGCCTTGTATTGCATAAGTTGTAAGTCACCTGTGTGCTGGGAAGAGGTTGGAGAAAAGTAATGGTTAGGGCCTGAGTTGGTGCTCGACACTACAGAGAAGATTAGGGAATGTCTAAAGGTGGCTCAATTAAGACAAAAGAGTTATGCAAATAGGAGGCGAAGAAATTTAGAATTTCAAGTTGGAGACCGCGTGTTCTTGAAGGTGTCACCTTCACATGGAATCCAAAGATTTGGAATTAAAGGGAAGTTGAGTCCCATATTTTTGGCCCTTTTGAGATCATTGAAAAGGTGGGAGAAGTAGCCTACAAAATAGAATTACCTCCATCACTAGCAGGAGTACATAAAATTTTTCACGTATCCAAGAATAATGAACTCAAGTTCAGCAATCGAAATGTTTATAATGCTAATCGGATTGACACTGAACCTTGTTCAATAATCGAAAAGACCTTTAGGTTATTAGTAATCGGAGTGACACTTGAATATCTAATGGTAAGGGGCTTTTGTACTCCAGTCAAAGTAGGATTGCTTGGAGAGTCCAAGTTTGGCAATGTGGGTAGAAAATCAGAAATTCTTAAGTTAGAACTCCAGTAGGACTATAAACAAACCTCGAACTCATTAGGAAAGTACGAACTTATTTTTTTAATACTTTCCCAGTCATGTTGGGACTTATTCTCTGATACTTACCCATTAGAGTGGGATAGACTTAGGAGAAACAGCCTAAGTATGGTAGGACGTTGCTAGGAGATTTGGAAACTCCAATACGGAAACTACAACTCCATCTAGCCTTATAAATGCATCATACGACCCTCTTTAGATATCTCATTTCGCTACTGAACATGAGAGGAACTTCCAGAAGCAAGAGAAACGATCCGAGAGCCAAGATTTGGGGGTGTTCTTCATCCCCTTGTGTCTACTTCGGTCTGTAGGAACTAGAGAATTACAAGCGTTAAAGGTACATGTTCTCATACATAAACTTAATAAGTCTTAAACCGTCTACAAGTTCCTAGGTTCTAGTAGTCGTTTGCCATGAATTTCTAATTCTTGTCAAGCATGTAGAGATTGTTAAGTGCTCTTGAACGTCTCCCAGTTTAGGACCTCTTCTTGTTCATCTCCTGAACCATGTATCCATAGTTGTTTGATCCATACCAAGGCCATAAAATTCTTCTGCATCAGGTTTCCACAATTTTTATTGGTAGAGTGGCCTGTATACTTCTAGAAATCGATTCCTTTCCTTCTTTTCTGGTTAGTTAGTGTGTAATCCTAGTCTATTCAATACTATAAAGAATTGTCAAAACCTTAAGTAAAAACTTTACGTACATGAAGTTTACTCTAAGTACTCTTAAATATCTGGATTGTTTTCCTCGTGTGTGATCGAAACTCTATCTTGAAAGCCTTACTTGTCATGAAAACTAAAACCTGAAGTCTGGAATATGTAAGAACTCATGTGGATAGTACCCCTGTCAGTTTTATTGCATGTCATAACCTGGTATTGTTGACCTTTTTATGTGAACTCCTTGATAATCTTGAGTTATATTTATTCCTTGAAATCCATGACAAATCATAGTCTTACTACTGTGTGTCCATCTTTGAAATTCGTTGGCCATAATCTGTTGTCTAATCGGCAGTAAGTGGGACTTCGGTCCAAAGATCAATGCATGTGTAATAAGGTTTCTGTCTAGTCCTAAGGAGGAGTGCCCTAATGTACTTATTAATCGCGAGAGTATTGACTTATGGTGTATGGCATGACACTGGTATGAGTGAAATTTTTAAAAGTGCATTCGTTTGATATGATATGTGTAGTGATCCTCATCATGCAGACATGTTAACCTAATAACGAGCTTAACACGACTCCACCTCCTGCGAACAGGCTGACGCCTCGCAAGGGATACCATTACGCGAGTCCGTGAGAACATAAAAGAAACATCTAAACACACATAAGATTGCACACTTTTATCCAGTCTCATGCATATTTACATGAAGTTTACATAGCCACATCTCAACTAAAGTCAACAGAAAGTGAAAGTACAACATCTTGGGGCATAATCCGAGGTAAGAACAAGAACAAAAAATTACACTACTGGTGGAGTGGGCCCGCCTCCGCTATGGTGTGACTCAGAACTAGATGGGGGACGGTAACTCTCCTGCTCTCCTTCACCTGAAATGGGGAAGTACTGGTGTGAGCCGCACAAGTTACTGGAAAAATTGGTACAACACAAATCTCACGAGAAGCAGAAGTGAATAGTTAATAATTAAACAATAAACCAAACTATACATCTACAGAACTAAACGCTGAAATTAAATAGACAAGTCAATAAACTGCATGTACTGAACATTTATAAATAAACGACAAGCCTCATGCTAGTGTACGAGCTAAAGAAGGATGACGCCACACTCAGGTCATGAAGTCTGGTTCACGACACCAGCTACTGACCCGAACAAGCCATACAGGACTACCTCTCAGTCTCGCAGCCACGGACAGAAGGTCCAACTACGGCTCCACCTCTACAGTGCCAACAAGCTATGGAGACCAACCAACACCACAACTGTAGCAACACACACTGCAGATCCACTCCTAACACACCTCTAAGGGTTCTGGAGCCCCTAGAGTGAGGCTATAGAACACAGGACTAGTTGGGGACCAGTACGTCTACTAGTGTTCGTCCCCCAACCATGAGTGCACTACAAGTGACTGAATAGAGAACCAACACACCACAAGTCGCTGCCCCACTTTCGTCTTTTCCTCAGTTGGACATACAACTTGAAAAATGAGTCAGGATGTCAAGAAAGATGACACAGACCTCTACGGTACACACAATGTCGGACAAACCTCGAGCACTAACGTGCCTGGCTCACAGAGAACCTAGGGTACCCGACTCGAGAGGTAACCATAGTAGGTGTCGTACCGTCAAGCTTGGCCACACAATCCACATAATCTTAATGTCCTCTAGTCTTAAAACATACACATAAACCTTCATAATTCATTAAAGACCTTAAACTGAATGTGATTTTTTCATGTGGTGCAATGAAGTGCAAAGCTTTGTAGATTCACAACCAACTTGTGGGAAAGATGATGCGGTGAAAAATCTAGAGAATCGAGTTGCAAGGTTGGAGGATAAGCAAAGAGATTTAAAATGCCTTATAAATAAAACTAAAAAGGTTGTAGAGTCTTTACCAAAAGGCATTTTCATTTTTGAACATTACGGATGGGGATGATGGGAGTGATGGTGAATAACATTTGGGCTTGAGTGTGCACTAGGATGCATTATTATTATTATAAAACTTGTGAAATAATTAGCAATTTTTTGAACTTTGGATGTTATTTTATTTATTTCAGTTTCTAGTTGTAACAATTTCAGTACTCAATAGTTACCTTAAAAACTCAGGGTCAGCTTGTTGTGACAAATAGATTGCTTCTGATGACAATAAGTTGATTGTGGTGACAATAGGATCATATCCATAATTACAGTGACAAATGCAAGAATAACATAACAGATAATGCTTTTTTTACATATCACACAAGTTTAGAGGTCATTGTGTTGCAAAGAATGATACTTCACCAACTTTGTCATAGTTTGCAGCAGTGGGTGTTTGAATGCACTTCTTGGAAACTCTGCTCCATTTTCTGATCTTCTCAAGGGCAGATGGTATCTGTTTCTCACGTTTTCTTCCTTTTGTTGACGCTCTTGGTGGATCTTGTACATGACAGTTCGATGTAGCATCTATTCTTCTGTTCGATTGCAGTGACAGCCCATTCATGGACTCCATTACTTTCCCAAAATTTTGGGGTATTTTAGCTACTGCATTATCATAAGCTTGCTCTGAACAAGAGGTTGCTTCAGCCACCTTCATTAATTTGAATATCAAGTTGGTGTACCGTGACGATGAACATTTCTTGTCTTCCTTTTGAACATCAAATGACTGACATGCATGTCTATACCGCATATCTTTGCACCATCTCTGCAAGAAGTACTTGCTTGGTATAAGGTCAATTTCGGCATATTGCAATGCTAGTAAGGCATGTCGGCATAAGTACCCCTTAAATTCAAAGGATCTACAAGAGCATTCCACTTCTTTTTCCTATTTTTGGTAATTGACAGTGTACTCTCTTTGCATCTCCTTACATATACCTTTGAATTTAACACGTTCAAAGGACTTTACTCTCAATGTCAAGTTACTTTCATCTTCACAAATCCGTTGTGGGTGACAAGCAGCGACCTCTATCAATTATTGCTGGAATTTCTGAAATATGGACCTAGTATATATTGTCATGGCTTGTTTCTCAAATGGGGAACAAGTCTTTAGATATGCTTCTGTATCTAAGGACTTCAAGTCTGCTTGGTTTTCTACATCAAACCTACTTTCAAGTGTCACTGTGTATTTCAGAATGAACTCAGATAAAGTAGTTTTGGCTATGACAAATCCATCGAAAAAATGGTTTATACTCTCACTTCATTGAGAGGTAGACATACCTACAAACAAAAATAATATAAATATAACAGATAAAGTGAAAAATGAAAGACAATATTAATTTAAGTCAATAATAACCTACCAGCAAAGAATGTGTTCTTCAAAAAAATAGGTGTCTACTTTCTACAACATTCGTACAAGTTTTCAACCAATCATTTTGCATGACAATTTCATACTTGGTTATCAATTCATCCCACTTTTCTTTAAATTCAAAGGTGGAGATTGGGTCATAGATGCAACTTTGAGACTCATTCATGAAATGTGGATTGGAGATGCATATGTGGCCAATTTTTTTCAAGTACCTTCTTCATTATATGCCAAAGACAAAAGCGATGTCGTGCCGTTGGAAATACTTGGGCTACTGCAGCCTCCATAGCCTTGTCTTTATCTGTGATGATTGCCTTGGGGTGAATGTCACCATTCGCTTCTAGCCAACAATTAAAAAGCCATATAAAACTTTCAATTTTCTCATTGCTTAGTAGTGCGCATCCTAGAAGAATAGACTGGCCATGATGATTTACTCCCATAAATGGTGCAAATGGCATTTGGTATGTGTTTGTCAAGTATGTTGTATCGAAACAAATGACCACACCACACGTAGGCTCTCTCAGCCTTCGCAACGCACCCACACAGAGCGCAGGCCGACGACAAACCCAACCACAGCGAGAGCGAACCGGATGACCATGCTCGTAGCACGCGCACCCAGCAACAGTAGCAACACTCTCATGTAGCTTACACTCAGACCCTGCTGGAAAGCTAGCCACCTGCAATAAAGAGCCAAAACTCACACCTAACAACAACTCTACTCGGACGAGCCAGCAGCATACTAGTACCTTTCTTTGGGAAAATCATAGTTATTAACTCATTACAAATCTCGTTAGACCCCTGATCTCTGATACCACTGTAACGACCCGACCTCCCGGACCCCCGCCAGGTGTTGGCCCTTTCAGTATGGCAGCAAGGTAACCTAGAGGGGGGGTGAATAGGTTTTTCTGAAATCTGAAATCAAAACGTGAACACTTAAAGTTTGGTTAGTGTTAGTGTGATAAAGAGTAGTAGTGCAGAAGCAAATAAACAATCACACAAAAGACACAAGGAATTTATCCTGGTTTGGCCCTTCCCACATGGAAGTCCTACGTCCAGTCCCCAAGCAATCTCTTGGGATTTCACTAACCGAAGGTACAGTCCCCCTCAAGGACACTACAACACCCTGGATACCCCACCAGGTCTTCTTCTCTTTCCCGGCAAGAAGGCAGCCCACTTCTTTCAGAAGCAAACCTACTTCTTTTACAGGTTCAGAAGTAAACCTCCTGAACAAACTCCAGTGTGGTTCTGCTAGACTTAAACCCCCAGCTAGGTCCTGTTGGTACAAACCCCAACAGGGTTCTGCTAGACACTGACCTCTAGCTAGGTTACACACTGTATACAGTCCTACAGCTGGACAAGGGTCTTTCTTAGAAAAGAAAGAACAATACTGAGAGCTAATACAAGATGAACACTATGGACTTAGCTCACAGTCACAGACTCTCCCTCAAGATTACAATGAGCATAGGGAGAGTGGAAGAGAAGAAGGTTTGAAGGCGATGAAGACTTCTGCTTGAAAGCTTCTGTAGATTTTGGCTCGAGCTCTTCTCTCTTTCTCTGAGTGTTTGTGGCGTAAAGGTTCTTCTCACAGTTGTACACTCCTTGAAGGATTTTCAGGAAGGCTCTATATATATATATATATATATATAATGAGATGAAACGGAGGAGGAGTGGAGTGAGGACAGAGAGTTTGCGGAAGGACAGAGTTTGCGGAAGGACGGAGAAATAGAATAGCAATACAATACAATAGCCTTCTTCCGCAAATTCTCTGTCCTTCCGCAAACTCTGTCCTTCCGCAAACTCTCTGTCCTCACTCCACTCCTCCTCCGTTTCATCTCATTCTATCTCATATATAATATATATATATAATATATATATAATATCTTTCTTCAGCAATGTTTCATCTTTTATATGAGCAGCTTTAGAATAGATCCGTTGAAGAGATCCGTTGGAGCTCTTCTAGTCGTTGCTGATCTTTCTCTTCATTTGTCTTAATCAGACTCTGGTGGTCTTCGAGATCTATCAGCATAGAAGAGAGTGTTAGCATAAGAGAGTGTTTATAAGATATCAGTGCATGCTACTGTGTTTCTGCTAACATTCTAAAAAGTAGTTCATATCTATTTGACAAGACTCTGAATATGCATGCAGCTTTTTGTCAAAAGATATTTGACTTTTCATTTAAGCGCCAAGCATATTTGAAATATAAAGGCAATCTGTGTTTGAACAGAATCCATGAAGAAATCGTTATGAACATGACTTATGAAATCGTTATGTGAAGAGTCGTTGCTCATTTGTAAACAAATCGTTGAACAAATCAATGTGATCATTTATGAAATCGTTATGCAAGCAAATCGTTATGATCTCCTGAAGAAATCGTTGTGATCAATAAGAAATCGATGTGATCACTTATGAAATCGTTATGAGATCAATTTCTTATCAAATCGTTGCGAAGGCAAATCGATGTGAGGGCAAATCATTGCACTCACTTATCAAATCGTTATGAGACCGATTTCTTATCAAATCGTTGCGAAGGCAAATCGATGTGAGGGCAAATCGTTGCACTCACTTATCAAATCGTTATGAGACCGATTTCTTATCAAATCGTTGCGAAGGCAAATCGATGTGAGGGCAATCGTTGCACTCACTTATCAAATCGTTATGAGACTGATTTCTTATCAAATCGTTATGAAGGCAAATCGATGTGAGGCAAATCGTTGCACTCACTTATCAAATCGTTATGGTTTCTAAAGAAATCGTTATAGCGCTTATAAAATCAATTAAACCAAATCGATGTAGCACTTATTAATTTGGCACTTAAACTGAAATCGATGTATATTGATTAAACATCGATTTTATCATTTTAGTGTGTCATATTGCATCAATGAGAGACTTAGCATTTTGTTATGAGATTGATGTGACACAGATGAAACAAAAATTCAATAACATTTAATCAACAAAGATATACTTGAAATCATCATAAGTTTTGTTATCACCAAAATACAAGGACAACTATAAAGTGGTTCAACAATCTCCCCCTTTTTGGTGATGACAAAATTTATGTAAATTTTCTGATAAAAATATATAAAGCATAGAGGTTTACGAAAATTCACAGATAATGCATACATACAAAATTCACAGATAATGCATACCATGCTACTCCCCCTTTTTGTCACAAACCAAAAAGGAAGTTCTTACCATTGTATTCTCTCCCCTTTGTGAAAGAATTCTTACCATTGAGGGGTTCAACAATGATTGACAAAATGAATAACTCCCCCTTAGTCTGTGCTCCCCCTGAATGAGAGACTCCACCTGAATGAAACTTGTAAATAATTGTTAGTAATAAAGACTAATTCAATTTTTGTGACTACTCTTTCTTCAGATGTGATTTGAATGAAGAGTCTACAGTCACTCCTGCCTTGAGCATCATTGGTTTTTGATGCTCCAAAGCTAACCTGCAAGAAAATTACTCAAAGGTAGGTACCCAAATCCTTTTGGGTCCTTGATGGTTAGATGCATGAAAATACCTTTAGGGATCCAACTAAGTGCCTTGTTATGCAGGTGTTTACAGTGTGTCCTAGTTTATTGCAATGAGAACAACAATGAATAGATTGTTTTGTTTTTCTTATTTTCTTTGTGCTGAGTTTTTAGAACGTGATTTCTGTAAACTTTTTCTTTTACAGGGCCTTTTATCTGGGCATCTTGGTTTCTTTTACAAATTTGGTAGTGGATATTTTTCTGGAATCATGGCTTGTTTTCCTTTTTCTGGAGGTATGTATTCAAGCCCTTGTTTGTTATTTCCAGATTTTGATCCTTTTAAGCATAGGGCTAAAGATGTTTTTCCCTTCAGTTAATTTTCTAACTGATTCTTTTAAATACATATTTCTTTCAGTTAGAGTTTTTAATTTTTCTTCTAACTCTAACTTCTCATCATTCTTGCTTTTCAAATCTTCATTTAAAAGATAATTTTTATCTTTACATTCTTTTAATTGTTCTTCTAGTTGCTCCAATTCGGATTTAATATCAGAATTGGTGTTTTCCAAGCAAGTAGAGTTATTTTTCAGATTTTTTAGTTCTTTTACAACCCCCTTAGGTTTTTCATACAGTTCATTAAAGACTTCTTCTAAGTCTTCTGATTCTGACCCTGAATCTGTGCAAGAATTAAAAAATGAGTCAGAATGTACCTCATCTAGTCCCACCATGAGGGCTAGATTTACCTGCTCCTTTTCGGAATCTGAGCTTGATGATTCTGAGCTTGTGACCTCATCATTTTCCCAAGCAGCTGCCATGCCTCTTCTTTAATTTCTTGTGCTGCTTCTTGGGCTTCTCGGTTTGACTAGTCTTCTTGAGTCTTGGACAATCCGGTCTCAGATGCCCAGGTTTTCTGCATTCATAGCATACTGGTTCTTTCTCCTTTTTTCTCCTTCTTTGGATCCTTCTTGATCTTTTTTTCTTCTTCTTAAATCTTCTGAAGCTTGTACAATACTTCATCAGCATCATTATCTTCAGAATCTACATTTTGGGAACTAGAAGAGGAAGAGGTGGAAGGAGCAGCTACAACCTTAAGAGCATCAGTACATTTCTTCTTAGATGAGCTTTCAGACAATCGCTCCATATTTATTTCATGTGCCATAAGAGAACCTATTAAATTATCAATCGACAATTTGGTTAAATCATGGGCCTCTTCAATAGCAGTTACTTTAGGTGTCCATGAAATAGTTAAGGACCTAAGTATTTTTCTAACTGTTTCTTCATTAGAAAGAATTTTTCCAAGAGAATTTAAACCTACTACTATGCTTGAAAATCTATTATACATAGTAGTGATATTTTCGTTTTGAAGCATTTTAAATTGTTCGTATTGTGAAACAAGAATATCTATCCTAGTTTGTTTCACTTTATCTGTTCCTTCATAAGTTATCTGCAGCTTATCTCATATTTCTTTGGCAGATTTACAAGCAGATACTCTACTAAATTCCTTTTTAGATAAAGCACAACATAAAAAGTTTTAGCTTTAAAATTTAGGGATAATTTATGCTTATCTGCTGCTGTAATAGCAGTAGTGCCTTCAGCAGGAACAATAACAAAATCACCTACCTCAATTACTTGCCACAGATCAAAGTTGTGCCTCGAATGAAGCATTCCATTCTCATCTTCCAATATTGATAGTCTTCTCTGTCGAAGAATGGAGGTCTGGTGACTGATTGACCTTCAGCATATCCTTGAGCTGCCATGGATCTTGCTCTAAGATCGTTGGATCTTCTTGAAAGTTCAGAGACCCGCTCTGATACCACTTGTTGGCCCTTTTGGTATGGCAGCAGGTAACCTAGAGGGGGGTGAATAGGTTTTTCTGAAATCTGAAATCAAACGTGAACACTTAAAAGTTTGGTTAGTGTTAGTGTGATAAGAGTAGTAGTGCGGAAGCAAATAAACAATCACACAAAAGACACACAGAATTTATCCTGGTTCGGCCCTTCCACATGGAAGTCCTACGTCCAGTCCCCAAGCAACCTCTTGGGATTTCACTAACCGAAGGTACAGTCCCCCTCAAGGACACTACAACATCTTGGATACCCCACCAGGTCTTCTTCTCTTTCCCGGGCAAGAAGGCAGCCCACTTCTTTTCTAGGCTCAGAAGCAAACCTACTTCTTTTACAGGTTCAGAAGTAAACCTCCTGGAACAAACCCTAGTGCGGTTTTGCTAGACTTAAACCCCCAGCTAGGTCTTGTTGGTACAAACCCCAACAAGGTTCTGCTAGACATGACCTCTAGCTAGGTTACACACTGTATACAGTCCTACAGCTGGACAAGGGTCTTTCTTAGAAAAGAAAGAACAAGACTGAGAGCTAATACAAGATGAACACTATGGACTTAGCTCACAGTCACAGACTCTCCCTCAAATTACAATGAGCATAGGGAGAGTGGAAGAGAAGAAGGCTTGAAGGCGATGAAGTTCTGCTTGAAAGCTTCTGTAGATTTTGGCTCGAGCTCTTCTCTCTTTCTCTGAGTGTTTGTGGCGTAAAGGTTCTTCTCACAGCTGTACACTCCTTGAAGGATTTTCAGGAAGGCTATATATATTATATATTATATATATATATATATATATATATTTCTCAGCAAGTTCCATCTTTTATATGAGCAGCTTTAGAATAGCCGTTGAAGAGATCCGTTGGACCTCTTCTAGTCATTGCTGATCTTTCTCTTCATTTGTCTTAATCAGACTCTAGTGGTCTTCGAGATCTGTCAGCATAGAAGAGAGTGTTAGCATAAGAGAGTGTTTATAAGATATCAGTGCATGCTACTGTGTTTCTGCTAACATTTTAAAAATAGTAGTTCATATCTATTTGACAAGACTCTGAAATATGCATGCAGCTTTTTGTCAGAAGATATTTGACTTTTCATTTAAGCGCCAAGCATATTGAAATATAAAGGCAATCTGTGTTTGAACAGAATCCATGAAGAAATCGTTATGAGCATGACTTATGAAATCGTTATGTGAAGAGTCGTTGCTCATTTGTAAACAAATCGATGTGATCATTTATGAATCGTTATGCAAGCAAATCGTTATGATCTCCTGAAGAAATCGTTGTGATCAATAAAGAAATCGATGTGATCACTTATGAAATCGTTATGAGATCAATTCTTATCAAATCGTTGCGAAGGCAAATCGATGTGAGGGCAAATCGTTGCACTCACTTATAAAATCGTTATGGCTTCTCAGAAATCGTTATAGCGCTTATAAAATCAATTAAAACCAATCGATGTAGCGCTTATTAATTTGGCACTTAAACTGAAATCGATGTATATTGATTAAACATCGATTTTATCATTTTAGTGTGCCATATTGCATCAATGAGAGACTTAGCATTTTGTTATGAGATTGATGCGACACAGATAAAACAAAATATTCAATAACATTTAATCAACAAGATATACTTGAAATCATCATAAGTTTTGTTATCACCAAAATACAAGGACAACTATAAAGTGGTTCAACACCAGGGACCCCGAGGTCGCACCATCACCCACGGATCCGAAGACCCAGAAGGGTTAGAATTTAGTCTATTGAGATAGCATGAATCAATAACTATAACAAGAAAGTTCGTACATTATAAGGAAATTAGTATAACATGTCCCAAATAAAAGTAACAGGTACAGAAAGAAAACTGCAATCCTTAAGGGGCATACCCGAGGACGTGCAAAAAGGAACTCTCAACTCACACCAGTACAAGAGCTCACACACTCACATCTCACATTGTTGGCAACGCACGGCGTAACAACCGTCACCACAATCGTCTGACAACGACTCTTGCGACAGAGAGTCCCTACCTGAAGAAAGTAGGGGTGAGCCTCGCGAACAAGACTCAGTAGGGATAACCAGTCCCTTACCAGCCAGAGCAGCAGGAACTACAAAGAAAAGAGAAGCAACTACTCTAGAAAATAGTAGAAACACCTACTGCAGAGTACTACAAGCAGCGGAACAGAGTAACGCCACGACCCAAAACCAGGATCGGGCACCACCCGACTCCCGCATAACCAGTGAGTCAGACACAATGAGAAGCAACCCTCGGCACGCATCCGCCGAGACAAGAAGCTCACAGAACACCGGAGCAACCACGTAGACTAGAGTCTCACGACACAAGCACCGCTATCCCAGACCTCCATGAGGTAAGGAAGGCACGCAGACAGTTCACCACGAACAACACCGAGCAACCACGTGAGAAGGATGTCTCACCACAAACACGGCCACCTCAAACCTCCACAAGGTCGAGGGCCCACAAGCAGAAACACCCGGACCCCCGGACAGGCCACAAGATTAGGGAACTACACATGGTGGTGCCACCACGGACGTCACCAAGGAACAGATACGAAAATAGCAGTCGGGTGCTTCACAAGGCACCCCCGGAGGACACGCAGTGCGGAAACCATCATAAGCACAGGCAACAAGGCCAGACCAACAACGCTCGCGGAAGCTAGATACGGCTAGGCTACACCCACCGTGCAGGCTAGGGCAACGAGACACACTTGGAAACAACGTGAAAGAAACGTCATCACGACAAGAGCCACCAAGCCACTGCCACTGGCAGCTAATAGGAGGACACCCGGCCACTCCTCTGCTTGCCAGCCACCGACTTCTACCTACACCTCCCCGGTAGAGTGAGGCCAGTGAGCCACCACAGAGAACACCACACACAAACAACCGCAGCTCGACTGAGCTGCGGCCCCACTCTTGACACCACGATGTGGCTCCGGAACCAACGCCGAGAGAGGTAGTGAGAAAGGACTAGTTGATTTGCGCTGGAAGAACAACCAAACACCTCGGCATCCCAAACTCGGCTAAAAGAGCTCTATAAATGACTCTACGCCGCTGTCCACTACCGTTTTCCCCTCTGCTATACCAAGTAAGCTCGAGCTCGCCCGCCGCCTGGAGAACTCCCTCAACATGAGCGGGGACTGGGGGTCCAGGTAACGGTGAAACCTCTACAACGGACAAGCCCTCGAGTGCCAAGCACCAGCGAACTGAGAACAGGTGGGGCAGCCACAACAAGCAAATGACACAGCTGGATTGTAACCAAGACAAGCCCAGCAGGCACAGGCATGCACAACACCCCTTCCGGAACACCCAGGAGGACCGTCGGCCAACCTCGGCACACCACCTCAGCCAACAAGGGCAGCAACCACAGAACACCAGTCATGTGCCTAAGTTGGGGAAGAAACATTCCCTAACCACTTAGGCACAGACCACCCTCACGAAGCCCAAAATGAGGAAAACTGAACTGGCAGCAAGAACACGACAAGAACCCCGTCATGACCAGAAGGTGACAAGGAGCTATCGCGACTAGAACACGACAAGGAACCTGTCGCGACCAGAACGCAACAAGGAACCTATCGCAACCAGAACGCGACAGGGAACCTGTCGCCACCAGAAGGCGACAAAGAAGGTGTCACCTTCAGATTCAGAACGCGACGTATCGACCCGTCACGTTCCTCATCTAAAGGCAGGACCCTTAGGCAGAACCACCCCAAGACCCACACCCAAAGGAACCATAGTGGCAAGCCACCAAATAGGAAGACGGCCCCGTGCCAAGTTGGGGAGACCTCCCTCTAACCAATTTGGACACGGGCCACCCCCACCAAGACTGAAAACGGGGAAATAGAAGGGTAAAGGGAACGCGACGGCCAACTGTCGTCATCATAACGCGACAGGTTGCACGTCGCCTTCTGACTGGTGTCGTGACAACTAACCTATCGCGACCTCAGACAGAGCCCAAACCACGAATGGGGGCCAACCCATGGTCCCCCAAGCTACAACAATGCCCCCAAACAAGGGAGGAAGGAGAGCACACTTAGAAATGAAACTAAAAGTGGCTCGAGGGGCACTAATGCCACCTCTCCTCGCCCACAACCACAAAACTAAACTAAGCACAAAGGGGAGCACCACCAGCAAGCTTTCTCCCATGCAAAACCACAAGCAGCCTCGAGCACAGGGAGGGTAGCATAAAACAAGCTCCATCTCCTCAAGACAGTAAGAGAGAGCAAGAGATCCCTACTGAGAATGACGAGCCAGACTCATTGGGGCCCTTCACGTCGGACTGGCCGCCTCCTCCTTGCTCCCGCCGCTCCAACGCTCCGCCACGAGCATGCCGCACCTCCACGCCCAACCGCCTGAGAAAGGAGAGGGGAAGCTCCCCCACCGCGGAGAGGAGAAGGGAAGGGAGGAAGGAGAAGAAGAAGAAGAAGAAAGAGATGCATGTCAGCCTTAAGACCTCGGGACTGAGGTTGTGACAAGATAGGCATCGCGTTCTTAACCAGAACGTGACAAGCATCTTGTCGCCTTCTCAAAGTTCCGACAGGTCTTCTGACATACAGACAACCTCCAGCCACGTGTCATGCTCGCATGTGCCTCAAGTGAATGCGACAACTGACATGTCGCCTTCACACACATGAGTGCGGACACATGGCACCGGCCACAAAAGACCACAGGAACGCGACATAGGGGCCGTCGCCTTCTCAACCAGAAGGCGACAAGGAACACGTCGCGTTCAGAACGCGACAATCCGATCTGTCGTGATCCCAAGATCAACAACAAGGCAACCAAAGCCCGGGATGTTACATGTACTTTGCATGGCGTTCAACTTCTTAGGCGCCATGGATGAACCAGAGTGCACGAGCAAGAAAACGGGATTTGCAGATAGTGGTAGGGTTTTTCGTGGGTGAGGAAGACTAAGAGTGGAATGATGCAAGGTTAGCTCTTGTGTGAGTTAGAATAGTTCTGTTTTCAGATTATTTTTGCAGAAATGGCGGGAAGAGTAAATTAGGTTTAAAGAAATATCGCATGTAATCGTTGTTTCGTGATGTTGGCGGTTTCATGATGACACGCGTCGGGAAGCCGCGGAGTAGGCGGTGACGTGTGTTGGGCAGCTGACGTGGGAATTTTCTAGGTGCACCAATCAACTGCGCCCTAATGATTCTAACGTGGAAATTATACCCAGACGTACGTGCAGATAACATTTCTCATGAGATAAATACATACATGGAGTGCGCTTTTTCTACTACGCATCCAAATATAAAACAGGTTACAACACTAAAAAGTTCCCACATTTAGCTGGACGCACAGAGATAAAAGTGCCATACGGTGTCTTCCCACTCAAGCCAGTTCACTCCAGCGAACCCTTCGTGTCACCAACTCATCCTACCCGTTGACAGCAAAACGGACGGTCTAGATGTACGGAGGCACCATCCAGGGCACTTCGAGGTGGGTGAGAATATCATATTTTCTCTCTCTATATACGCATTGGAAGCTTTGTTCGGGCCGACAACTTTTCTTAACCGGCTACCGCAATCGATCGATTCGATCCCTCGTTGGTTTCCGGTCTGTGCTGCCTCGCTTTCGCTTCTCAGTCGGCCACATCGGGGGGCGGCCTCCAGCGACCACCATGCCCACCGGTACGACGAATTCGGTCCCCCGTCCTGTAGTCGATTACTTCGTTTCTTCTATTTCCATCTCCTTCCTTGGAATCCGAGGATGTGATGTTGTCTCCTGGCTTCCTTGGAGCAGTTTTGTGGCCTCAGATCTCGGATGGATTCATCTATTTTAGCATGGTTGTGTCTGTGGTTGCTATTTAGGTTGTGATCGTCGATGAAGCCGCGCGGTTGCGCGGTGGTCTCTTTTCTTTGGGCTCCGGTCGGCTCTTGTGCCCTCAACTCTATGGTGCTGCTTGCCTTTTGTTTTGGTGGTGCATTGCAGGGAGCCGAAGAGATTGCCATTTCGTGGCCTGTACTTCTCTTGGGCTCTCGGGAAAATTGAGTTGTAGGTTTAAAGTCTGTGAGAATCAGCATAGCAGAGTGGGCACTACGTTCCTCTTGGGTTCTCAATCTACTTTGCGCGGTTGAGAAATTAAGTTGACCAGCAGTGGCTGAAGACAAAACCTTTGATTAAGATGGCGCCATTGTGCAAGCTAATTGGCCTTATAGCTTGGCTTTTGTTAACATCATTATCTAGGATGATGAAAAAAGTAGAAATTTTCCCTAAGAAGGAGAATCTTGCCCTAAATTCTGACTATGTTAATCGAGCATCCTTAGTTGGTTTCCAAATCTGTCTGTAGAATCTCGGATTGTTCAAGTATTGAACTTTCTCTCCATGCTGTTACCAGTAATCGTATGCACTCAGGCCTTCTTGGATGGCTTTCTGGACACAAGCCACTCGTTGCTTTTACTTGGAGTTTTTTTTCCCCCTTTTTTTCCTTTTCCTTTGTGTGGGGGTTGTGGTGTGAGAGGATTGGTGAATTGAGTTGGGTTTGGCTGTATGCAAATAAAACATGAGGGACTTGGTGCATTGTCTGTGTGCTTACCCTGGGCACTGTACTTCTGATGCGCTGTTTTGTGATTCCCGTTGTTCAAGTGCTGTTTGGATCCAACTTAAGAAAATTGTAAAAACTGGACATCATTAGGGGGAGGAAACATTTCAATTGAATGGAAGATCGATTACTCTTTTGGCGATTACTCTTTTGGGGTTTTGGTCTGTCTGGGAAAGTAATTTACCTTTCTGGGTGGTCGATGGGGACATGGAAGCATTCACGGTACTTCTGGTGTGTTGTTTTCTGATGTAAGAATAGTTCCACAAGGGACAAAAATATCAGTGTGCTTATAGTAGTGGAACCCTCTCCACTCTTCACCTTAAGGTTTTAAGTTGGAAGGTCCTATCCAATAAAACTTTAACATCTGATTCCCATTGTTGAAGTGCTGCTTGGATACAACTTAACAAACTGGGCATTATTAGGGGGAGGAAACATTTCAATTGAATGGAGGACCTATTACTCTTTGGGGCTTTTAGTCCGACTGGGAAAGTAATTTACCTTTCTTGGGGGGGGGGGGGGGGGGGTGTTGACATGGAGACATTTAAATCTTGGGATGTTCTGAGAATTAAAGGCTAATCCATTGAGGTGTGTAAAAGTATTTCAAACCTGTCTGCTGATTGCACAGGAGATAAATAAATGTTCAACAATTTCTTCTTGTTGACTGCATAGAGAACAGTGGATATCCTCTTCCTTTTATACATTTTATTAACTATCTTATTGTGATTCAGGACACCTAAATGGTTCTCACATTATACTTTTAACACCCAACTTTCCCAGATAGTACATGTTGAAGTCATTCAGAAGTTAGACAAGCTAAGTTAAATGGTCCTTTGAAGGTGGAGACCTTTTAGGTAGCTAGTAATTCTAGATATATATGAGGATCTGAGACTCATTATAATTTTGGAGATGGGTTGATTCTTTCAGACATGGAAGTGGTTGGGAATACCAAGTATGAATCGGACAAGAAGTTTTCATGTCCATAACAAACCATGGAGATAGTTAGCTGGCTTATGAGTGTATTGATCTGCTGCATAGTTTGCATTGGAAATGAGAAACTTCTATGGAATCTATCAACGGCAGAGAATTGGGACACTGAGGCTAGAAAGTTTTGACTCATGTAGCCAAAGGAACATTGTATTGGGTCTTGGGTTATCTCAGGAGGTTCAAACAGAAGAAATCTTGGAGTCAAATCCTGGGAAAGGGTAGTGTCTTGCTTGTATACTAACTCCAGTTCGTAGTAGCATGGTGGGTTGGCAGGTGTAGGGAAGAAATGGGGTTCAGCCTTGAGCTTGGAAGCTTGTCTGTTTGTCTTTTTCTATATTTTTCTTTTTGGGAACTTAGAGCCGCCATTACTTGAATCACCTTTTTATTCGTGAATAAAGGTGTTCTGATGCAGTGGATCTATCTGGGTTTAGTCATGTGATTCTCGCATTGGATACAGATGAAAACATGTTACTGGTGTGCACAAACACTGCTTTTCAAATGCTTGACAATGGTTAATGGCACCTATAGATGCTAGAAGAGAAAATTGGTGAAATTGATGGTAGGATGGAGGACGTTGAATTGCACATTGCTTGTAGCATAGCTTTCATATCTTGTGGCTGGAAGGGTGAGTATCCCTGGTAGATTAGAATTATATGTGCAGGATTTCACCATGTGCTGGTGAATTTTTCTGTTTAGATCCCATGACTCCGTGAGCTTTCTTTGTTTTGTGATTTTCTTCCTTGTTTTATGAAGGATAAATGAATGAGGTATGACTGGGCAAAGGTGGTGTGTGACAACTGCACTCACTTATGTCTCTCAAAATAATGAGATCGGATTGATGAGAAGCTGCTACTTGACTAGGACGCAACTTGCTACCAATGAAAGATCAAGCAACAAATAGATAAGTTTGTTCTGACAGGCCAGCAGCATTTTAGACAGGCCCAGCTTACATGTTTTCACCACAATGTGATGCATGATTTGCATACAAACTGGAAAAAGTTCCCAAACCAGCAGTATTCAGGTTTTAGTGTTTCGTAGTGTGAGAAAAAGAGAACTCAGACTGGCTGGCAGAGTGTGAGAGAAATAGTCGTATGACTTGGCATGGTGCGTGGTACACATTGATGTGTTGGGTGGTTGCGGCATGGGCCAGGTGTGATTGATCACTTGCCACTGTTGCATTGGGTTACTGTGTGGGGGAGGTGATGGTATGACACCATGGGGAGTCTGTAGCTGGCATGCAGTTTTCAAGCAGGCATGTCCAGCAGCATTGGGTGCTGGTTGAGCATGCCAAGGTGCAGAACATCTTCGCATTAGGGGGGAGGGAGGGTTGGCATGAGAGATCAGGAGTTGATCTAGGCTCAACCAAGTGTCATCTTCCAATGAAGCTCCTCAAGTCAACAAAATAAGGTATTAGCTCTGAGGACTTCCTAGAAGGATGGGTTTAGTGCTATGACATCACCCTTGTCATATTCTAGAACCTAGGTGGCGTAAAGATTATGGTTCTGACCTAATGACCCATAACTTGAAAGTAAGCTTGTCAATGTCGGATGTTCCTATTGAGAGATTGGTCAGATGAGGCGGACCAAAATAAGAGAAGTTTTCTCCATGCTATTACTGAGAGAATAAAATTAGGACTGTGGCCAATGGCTCAAATGGAAAGCATGTGTGTGAAAATGCGATGCAGCTTATGTAGGCTGCATATAGTTTGAGCTTGGCATGCTTGGGTTTCAGATGCTGTCCTAGGAGGGGGTGCACAAGTAGTGTGTTGAGAAGAGATATGATATGGAAGTGTTTTGCATTGATATACTTCATGAAGGACGCCGGGTGGTTAGTGAGAGAGGTGTCAAGTAATTGGGGATGCTGTGGAGGGGGATATGTGGGGTTCCAAAGAAGAAATATGCATACTTTACATCTGTGAATTTTCATGTATACCTTGTTATATACTCATGAATATTGATATGCAGATAAGTACAGTAAACTGAACACATTCTTGCCTTGAATGTTAACTTTGTGTCCTTTGAATGCAGTGAGCGTCAAGTGGCAGAAGGAAACTTTTCCTGCTGTAGAAATTGATACCAGTCAACCTCCTTATGTTTTTAAATGCCAGATGTATGATCTGACTGGTGTACCCCCTGAGAGGCAAAAAATTATGGTCAGGGTGGTCTTTTGAAGGTATGTAGAACTCTTAATTGTTCTCCCTGGATATGAATTGATCCATGTCATGAATGTCTGTATCTCAATGATAATGTGTATTTGTGGTATTATCTCTTCAGTTTATTCTTTACGAGGCTTAGATAATTCCTGCTTATGAACTCTTTCTCTTTTCCTGGAAAATGCAGGATGATGCTGATTGGTCAGCATTAGGTGTGAAAGAGGTACTTTTTCTTCCCGCAATATCTCATTTTGGGGTCTTCTTAGGAACCATTTTCCGTTGCCATATCTAGTTCTTTGTTAAGTTGACAGCTGCTGATTTGACTAGGGTCAAAAATTGATGATGATGGGGACTGCAGATGAAGTTGTTAAGGCTCCTGAAAAGGGCCCTGTTTTCATGGAAGACTTACCAGAGGAAGATCAAGTTGTTGCTGTGGTATTTTTCTATTTTCATTCGAGATCCCATTTGAGAAAAGTGCAAGTTGTTATTCTGTAGCATCTAGTTGGCTTGTCAAAGAATCCATACAAGTTGCTTGGGCACCATTTAAGTAGTGAAAGTATTGATTAAAATTGAGTAAGGTTACAACTATTTGAAGCAATCCATTATTTTTATATGCAATTCATAAGGGAAGCCTGATCACTTTCAACGTAATACTTGCCAAATCATCAAAAACCTGTATGTCTCATCTGGGCTTCACTAGTATTTGTTACATGTTCCATTGATGCAAGCTTATGCCATCAAATCTTTGTCATTCTGATTTCCTTGGATAGTGTTGATTTACTTCCTACTTCCTTTTCCTAATTGACTCATAGGCTTTGACTGGAGTTTTAGGTTTGTGATGCAGAAACAGACTATTCCTCTACATTAATGAAAGGCATCTATATCTCGGAAGAATTTAATTTCATACATGTTCATATGACAGAAAGTTGTCAAATAACATGGCTACTCTGGTCCCTCAGTTTTTTGGCCTAGAATTTGTGTTAACATTAAACTAGAGTTGTCTGTTTAACCTCCCACCATCTTATCATGCAATTACAAACTGGAATTTAATTTTGTGTTGCAGGGCCATTCAGCTGGTTTATTGAATTTAGGAAACACATGCTACATGAACTCTACTGTGCAGTGCCTGCATTCAGTTCCTGAGTTGAAGATGACATTGACAAAGTAATTTTCCTTTTCTTCTACCTATATCATGATTATTTATGCTCTTTACATCATGCAGTCTATTCATTTTCTTCATTTTGTTGTCTCCAAACAGTTATACAAATTCAAGTAGAAGCAATGATGTAGACCTTCTGTCGCATGACTTGACTATTGCTACCCGGAATCTCTTTAATGATCTTGACCGTAATGTCAAGCCTGTTGTGCCAATGCAATTTTTAACGGTCTGTTCCTCTGCACATCCTTCATACTTGAATTGCTGTCTTATTCTAAATTGATGGAAAATGTACATATTCACCATGGGAAGTTGGGGAATAGGAAAGATTAACTGGCCTTAGAGCTCTCCACTGTTTAAAACAATTATTTTACTTTTTCTGAATGATATTTGAGGAATCATTTTTCGTGATATAACATACAACATTGCATACACATTCAGCTATCCATGTCCACTGTGTATTTTCTCTTTATCTAACTATAGCATACTCATTTGAGCAGGTATTGCGCAAAAAATATCCCCAGTTTGCCCAGCAGCAAAATGGTATTTACATGCAACAGGTGCTCTAACAAGTGAATCATCTTATTTTTATTGCGAGACAACTTTGCTCTACTTATGTGACATCCGTTATTATTTTCTGTCATAAACTGTAGGATGCTGAAGAGTGTTGGACCCAAATAATGTATACGCTTTCTCAGTCACTTAGAGGATTGGAATCAAGGTATTTTGCTTCCTGTTGATGACATGCTATTTTCCTAAGAGGTTCCCAGTATAGTTTGTATTTTCCTTTTTTTTTTCTTTTTCACATTTTTGCAGTTAAGTTTCATGCCTCCTCCATCAATACATTTCAAATTGTGTTTGTTCTAGTAGGTCTCTCTATAATAAAATGACTGACTTCTTGTATCTTGATTCATCTGTCTGAAGTAAGATTCATTTTCAAGACTTCTATATTTTGTTATTCACCTGTGCATAACCTTTTAGACATTTTCCTGCGGTTTTATCCTATCACAGTAATTTGTTTGCATATAAGATATTGAGTTCTGGTTATTTCATCCGCTTTAAGTTAATACATAAGAATTCTTGATGTCATTTTATGTCTTGCTGGAACCGAACTACATATACCTTTTTCCCCCTTCCCAAGACATGTTTTCAGGAGTTTTGTTGAGATAGGTGGGAGGTAGGTCCTAATCTACTGGCCTTTTAGTCATTAAAGAAGTCTTCTTATGAGTAGATATTATGTAACCTAAGGATATGATTAACAACTTGCTAGGTCCTTCTCGTTAAGGATTACTTGAAATATCACTGCTGAAATATAAGAGAAGTGTATATTTGATTGAGATGCGGCTGCTAAAATGGAGACTTGTGACATTTTAGGATTGACTGTCCAGAAAAATGGTTAAATTTTTATAGGTAAATGTTTGGTGGAGATTGCATCATGATATATTTTGTGGATGGAGGGTGCCTTTTCAGTTGAAATTCAAAACTGCAGGACTGTTATAGAAGCTTTCCTGTCTATAATGAGTAAACATGCTTTTCCTGTTCTATGCATTCCTTCCCAAGAGAAAGAAAAGCAGGATTACTCATTTCTATCTATTCCTTGGTTCTTTTTCTTCCCCATCCTCCGTTGTGCAGCTTATCTTGAAATATCTGAATACAGAACACATCCCATGCTTTGGCTTCTAATGAAACCACCTAGACTTTAAACTGCATGACTAACTGCCAACTGGGGTTTTGTCCCTCCCAACTCCGGAGCCTTCCCATTCTGTTGGTTGAGGCTTGGGACTGATGATGAATGCAGAAACCAGATGGAACCATAATGGCCAGTTTTAGGTATATAAACCTTGCATACATCTCAACCAGTTTGGAGATGAGAGTCCGATTTTTTTTCTTGCCAGATGGCTCGTTACCTTAAACATTTATCTGAATGTTGTATACATTTGTTTTGTCAATTTAGATACTTGAAGAAGAATGCAATTGTAATGAAGGTAGCAGCCACCTATTATATGGGAATTCCTTCACTTTGCAGTCTCTATTCCCTAACCTCTTCCAGATTTCGATGGATCCCCTGTCATTTCGGGCTTTTGACTCACTTCTCTCTGGAGGGGTTTGGGCACTGACTTTCAGGCGGGATTTGTTACAGGCTGAGCTGCTGCAGCTCCAGAGTCTCCTGGCAGTTTGTCACAGTTTTATCCATTGGACTCAAATGATACATGGATGTGGAGGTGGGAGAAGTGAGGTGTGTTTACAGTCAGGTCTGCTTATAGGGTTATTGCAGATAGATGACTTCGTCACCCTCTCTACTACCAGGTGTGGAGACCGAGAAGCCCATTGAAGGTGAAAATTTGATTTGGAGGATCTCACATGGGAGACTACCAACCAGGGACAGGCTGCCATGGATGTCGGTGTCGTCCGACACGTGTCAGTTTCAGCCTAGGCCTATCCGAAACCGGACCCGAACATTGTTCCGGTCCGATAACTAAAAAAAATAAAATTTTAATGGTTTCGGGCGACACCCAAAATGTGTGACCCTGTCATATATTATATGTTATGGAATCTCTTCAATCCCTTCATATGTACATTGTGTTTTGTAGTTTCATTTACTTAAGATATTACATGTAAATAAGGAAGTACCTCCCATTTGAATCTAATAAAATATCAAAAAATCATAATTCTTATCAATAAAAGCATGGTTTGCTGAATCAGAATCGGAAGGCGAATCGGGTTGCTCCTGATTTGCCCCGATTCCCCCAGAATCGGACCGATTCGCATGGGTATATTATATATATAATATATCATATGATATATATATTGCATATATATTACATATATCATATTTCAAACACATTTATATTGATTAAATACCTATATGTAATATATATCATATTTATAATGTATAACATATTACAATATGATATAATATTATATGTATATATATATATATAAAGGGAATCGGGGCGAATCAGGCGAATCAGGGATCGGGTTTCCCTTGATTCGCACCGATTCGGAGGAATCGGGCCGATTCGGCAAACCCTGATAAAAAGTCAACTCTCCATCCAAGAAGAAAATTGTGATTTTGGTGATTCCATCAAAATAGTGTCTTTCTAATCCCTCTTAATTTAACCTAACTAAAAATTTCATAATTCAAATAAACCACATGGAATACTAAAAATCGAAAATCCGGTGAAAAAAGTCAAACGTGCATGTGACTTCTTCAAGACATGCACGTTTGATTTTTTTCACCGGACTTTCGATTTTTAGTGTTCCATGTTATTGTCAGTAGGAGAGTGGATCCTTTGGAGAAGTCACATGCAAGGTTCAAAATCTCGGGGATCGGGATCGGATCGGTCGGCCCAAAACCGATCCGACCCGGCAATCCCGAGCCCGGCTCAGCCGAGCCGGGCCGAGCCCGACCGGGTCTAGCCAAGCTAAAGGGGGGTGGATCGCCCCCCTTAAAAAATTGAAAAAAATTAGAAAAATATGAAAAATAGGAAATATATGAACATTGTATTTATGAACTGAAATACATGAAAATTTTGTATTTATTGGAATCGTACATTATATTGTGTGGACATAAGGTTTACATAATCTGTCCAAGACATATAATGTTGGTAATATGCCTCATATTGAGTCAAATATTGACTATAGGCATCCGTGTTCGCATATATGATAGTGATTGGTGTGTAGCCCGGTATTTCAGGCACTTGATATGAGCCATATGACTCATATGAGTCATGTGAATGTGAATCGGACTCAGTGGATTGTGCATATGCTCCACCTCCGGTGTAATATGATGCATCCGGGTATTGAGGATATCCCAAGTAGCCTCCCTGCCCTTAGTAATATCCTTCAGTGGAAGCATAAGATGATGTATCTGACGCTTGCTCCATGGTCTCAAACTCCATCCGTAGCTTTTCTTGACGCTCCCACTCCTCTTGCATCTTCTTCTTCTTCATTAACTAATTCCGTCTATGCGGAATGAAGTTGGGATTGTATCCCGAATCTTCGGATGCTCCTTGGCCTTGCCCTGCCCTTGCCCTTGCCCTTGGCCTTGCCTTGCAATTGAGATGCCACTTTCTTCCCCTTTCGTGCATATTGTTGACTTGAGGCTTGTGCTTCCCTCCCTTCCCTACTCCCATGATGTTGATCTTGAGTAGCATAGGTGAAGTCTTCCTCTCCGGTGAATACAATAGGGTCGGGTGGCGGTGCCAGTGGCGGTACACTGCTGACAACTAGAACATCTCCTCCATGATCGGATCCCTCACTAGGAGTACTTGTCTTCGATGTCGAGTCATTAGAAGTTTGGTATTGAACATTATCGCTTGGCTCCGTGTTTCATCATCTATATCTTCCTCGATCGTCTCCAAGTCTGCAATGCTAATGCCATGTTTCGTGCTCCTTCCTCTTGCACCCACTATCTTCTTTTGGCGTTTAGGGGCTGGGGGAGTTTCGAACTCCGGAAGAAAAGGCACATCATCAAGCTCACCTAAATGAGACATAAACATGTTAACATGAGAAATAAATAATTTATAAATGATGCATGTACATTGTAAAGGTCATTTACCTTCAGCCCATGCACGATCATGCGGGTCGAACTCTGGTTGACCGAAGTGCTTGCATTTACCCATGCATGTAGTGGATGTTCCTCCTCAAAACTTCTTCTATATCTATTGTCTCCGATGGAGTTGTTTCAGCTTGTTGTTGCCCCGAGGATCTATATTTCTCTCTATGTTGAACTTGCTTGATTAATTGGAGGTTTTTAAGCTTCATCTCATGTTGTAGTAGCAAAATACCAACTTCTCAAGACGTGCAGACTTCAAGCGTTTCTTTGTTTTGTGTGGATCAAGCCAAATGTGCTCCAGTTTCTCTCACACCCTGTGGCAGACGTTGTTTGGCTTAAAACCCGAATAGCTACATAGGCTAAGTCTTCATATCCATAAGTTCTTCCATGATCCAACCACCAATCCGCTGTAAATGAAGCATGTATAGTGTTTTAGAAAATAGAATTAGTAGAACCAACTCATTCTAGAGGTAAATAAATATGATGAGTAACTTCTAACCTGGACTCAAAATCTGAGCAGCTCGTTGTGCCGTGCTAGTACCAAAGTGGTAGAGTTGAAGTCTATAATCGTGCATTTGTTTGCATGCTATGATTGCCCTATCCTCATTGTCTAGCATCGTTTGATTACATTTTTTGCCCCAATCAACACTTCGGAGGAATTGTCATAGTTCTCCCTCCTCCCATCAGTCCTATACATGTATTGGGGGTTGAAGAAATGCCCTACATGTAGAAGATAAATGTTAAAACATGAGTTGTAAATAATATGTAATCACAATTCACAAGAGTTGAAGTGTTATGCTTACCTGCAGCATGAAGATCATGATGCAATGTGTGCTCCCATCGTCGATCTACGATTTCCCACCACTTGGCATACGTTGTTTTGTTGTTCATTTGGATAAGCTCCTTTGCTCGATCCATAGCCTCGTACAAGTAACCCATCTCGGATCTCCTCTCCCCATCTACCGCTCTTAACACTCGAACAAGCGGTTCTACTACATTCAACACATTTTGGACCCCCTTCCAAAATGGCTTTGATTGATAATGTCGGTCACCTTCTTTCCCTTCTCCCTCACCCGTGTAGGAGCATGTCGGGACATATAGTTCTCCCACTCTTCCGATGCTACCATCCTAATAAGGTTGCTACGTTGTCCATTTATGCTATCCAATGCAATATATTGGGATGCAAACCTTGTAGTGCTGGCCGAAGCAACTCCCGTCCATGTATGCGTCCTCATGATGTCCAATATGTTGTTGTGGTTGTAGATGAAAGTGGTTACGAACCTTGCATTGTTGACCACATTTTCCACCATTGGATCTTCACAAATGTCTTCTAGCATTAAGTCAATGCAGTGCGCGGAGCAAGGACCCAATACAAGTGTTCCCTTTTCTCCATTAGTTTTTGGCCCGCTAACTTGAAAGCCGCTGCATTGTCAGTTACCACCTGGACTATTCTTTTCTCTCCAATCTCCTCCACCATCTCATCCATCAACTGAAATAGGTAGTCTGCATTCTTCACCTTGCCAGAAGCGTCTACCGACTTCCAAAAAACAGTCTCTGCTTTGCAGTAGATTAAGAAGTTTATCATACTTCTTCGTGTAATGCCTGCACAATTCCATAAGAAAAATTAAAACCTATGTCTTATTAATGAATAAGTGAATAACAATTAACTGGCCAAACACTGTACATACCTGTCCATCCATCGCACATTAACGTGCAACCATATTCATCCCATATTCGTTCAAATGTGGAAACATATGCCTTCATATCTTCAACCTCCATATCCAAGTATTTGTTGTAGATTTCATATGAAGTAGGCCTTCCACCCCTTTGCCCTTCACTAATAGTCTCGATCATAGACTCATAATGGTCCTTTTGCTGCATTAGCCGGTATGCTGTTGAAGAAGAACCATCTTGACGTCGCTCTCCCTATCTTCTCCTTGCATATTTTCAAATTCTTGAATGCTGCAGAAATGGATGGTTGCTTCTCCCTCCGCCTGGTGAGAAATGGGTCTATTGGTCCCACTCGGGGATCTCCGTCTCTAGGGATATCCACTGGAACCTCAGTATATTTGAACTCATTCCAGCACTTGAACTCCCTTGTCCGCTACCCCCATGGCCACTACCTTGACCTACGTGATGACCGGTACGTCAGAGATAGTCCTCTTCCGCATTAGACCTTCGACTTGCTTCCGATGCCCGACGAAATTGTTCTATAATATGAGATAGAAATAGAATGAGGGTCGGAGGGTGCTTAAAGCCTTAAACTAAAATAAATGTTCAAAAGTAAGTTAACTAATTACTAACCTTCTTCATCTTCATCAAGATCAAAGAATTGTCTCCCTCTTGGTAAATCCACGGACCTTCGAGGAGGGGCAGACAATTCTTCCCGGATTTCTTGTCGTCTTCTACTAGTGTTTCCTTTGGATGTCTCTTTCTCCTTCATATATTGGCAAAATTGCTTTCGAACTTCAGCAGAAACTCTCGAGCATGGTGCCACCTCACCTTTAATTCCCGCTAGATGTTGTTTCAAACGAAATACGCCGCCCGATAAGACCCGGTTACAATATTTGCATTGGACCTTCCTTCGAACCATATCCACAACGATACCATGAGCCCAAGCGGGATCGGCGCTAGGAGGTTGCTTGAAGAATGGGGAGCCGGAGCAGCACCACCTTCGGCGGCCATCACTTATTCTTAGACACAAAAGATAAGTTAAATAATAAAAAAACAGAAAATAAATAATTTTTTTTTGCGGATGAGAGAGAGGGAGATGAATCGTAGCCAAGAGTTTGGGCCAAGAGTGTGTGTGAGAGAGCCCGAAGAGTCGAAGACGAAGCGCAAGAGCGTGAAAGATGAGTTCGCCTCCCAAATAGTGCAAAATAGCGCCCGAAGAGAGAGAGAATGCCCAAAATATTGAGAGAGGGGAGGAGAACTCAAAACTTGAGTTTAGAACATATTGGGGGCCTTTGGGGGTTTATATAGACCCCCAAGGCCTCCAAAGGCTCCAAAGAGCCGTTTCTGGCCGTTGGGGAACAGTCCCCAACGGCTAGAAAACGACTAGTTTTGAACTAGCCGTTGGGGGCTCGGATCGGCCCGTCCGCGGCGGACCGCCCGGGCTCGGCGAGCCCGGACGATCCGAGCGCAGGGGACCGGACAGGTTACCCCGGCTCGGATCGGAGGGGCAAAACCGAGCCAACTCGGGCGATCCAATCCCAAGTTGGCCGAGTTTTGATTCCTTGGTCACATGCACGTTTCACTTTTTTCACCGACTTTCGATTTTTAGTGCTTCATGTGGTTTATTTGAATTATGAAATTTTAGTTAGGTCAAATTATGAGGGATTAGAAGACGACATTTTGATAGAATCACCAAATTGTGATCTTCTTACATGGGAAGTTGACTTTTTATTGATAAGAGATTTTTTTTTTATATTTTTATTAGATTTCATTTTTAATGGGTTTTTGCAGGTTTCGGTTGGTTTCGGTCGAAACCCCATCCGAAATCGACACCGAAACCGAGAATTCCATCCTTGGGCTGCACCGCTTCATTTCTGATATTCAGCCCACTTGTGCTCTTTGTGGGGTGGAGGATGAGACCATTGACCACTTGTTTGTAGATGCTTCTACTCACAGGTGGTGTGGGAGGGAGGTTGGGAGGATTTGGCTTCAGCTGGCATCCTTGAAGGAGTGTGCAGCAACTTCTTTTGGGTTGGGAGAGGAAGTGGAATCTCAGAGGAGACAAAGTGGTGTGGTGGCTCATTCTCCATGCCACCTTGTGGATGCTATGGGGAGAAAGAAACAGTAGAATTTTTAGAAGAGTTTCAAGGAATGGGGCGGCTGTTTTCAAGGCTGTGTGTTAAATTGAAGGAATGGGCGGTCATATTTTGTAGTGTGGATTCCACTACTTCCTCTCTTTTTGTTTTGTTGGGGGATTAGCTGTTTCCACACGATCTATGTGTGATTTTCTGATGTACTGGGCGAGAGTTTGTTTTTGGGTGCATACCGTCTACACTTGTACATTCTTCTTTTAATACAATTGTGGTACTATCCACTTTAAAAAGAAAAATGGAATTCCTTCACTGGACATGCATCCAATGATAGGAATTGCGCGTCTGCTAATATACTCTTTTAATATGTTGAATCCTTTTATCCTCCTTTTCTTGCAACGAGATGATGTTGACAATGCAATAGTGATTCTAATATTTACATAATATTCTTGCACAGTGATAGTACTGCAGCTGTGAAGACACTCTTTGGTATTGATCTTGTCAGCAGGTATTTTTTTTTACACATTTAGAAGGTGTGTGCTGGTCATTTACAGTTCTAGCAAAATTGTTTCTATAAGTTTGTGACATTTAGTTCTAAGTAATGATCAGAAGAAAGGGGGTTCTTAATTTCTTGTGCATGTCCAAAATTTTATCCATGTTGCATACATATTTTTGTGAACAAATAAATTATGTTTCAGTCCAAAGGTCTCTTTGGTGTTGATCAGTGGCATGTCTTCCTGATGCTTGATTCCAAAAGGCCCTTACCAGGTTTTTAATCATCAGGGTCCATTGTGCTGAAAGTGGCGAAGAAAGCTCCGAGACAGAATCTGTTTACTCACTAAAATGTCATATCTCACAGGAGGTGAATCACTTACATGAAGGACTCAAACGTGTAAGTGCCCTTTGGATAGTGAATATCATTATTATTTTTGACAAATGTTATGTGCTGTTTAGTGGATCGTAAGAGGATTTGGCCATCCTTTTTGGCATGAAAGTCATTTTTAAATATTGTTTTCCAACTTAAACCATGCAGTAAGGTAAGAATAATGTGTGAGAGGAAGTTTTGTCAGTCAATTTTCTGAAGGGAGGTTATGCAATCTATCAGTAGTTAGGACCAAATTGAATGCTTGGCCGTTTGTTTTCATGTAACCTTATGTGTTCCATTTCTTGTCTGTTTCCATGGAACCTTATAAGTTGCATGCAATTAAAGCTACGCTGACTAAATAGCAGTATAACTTGTACAAAAGAACTCATTCTTGGACTTTGTCAATGTCTGATAGGGTGTATATGGATGTTCTTTATGCTTCTTGGAGAGTTTGTGTTTTAACCAGAGGTAGTTTGCATCTTGTGAATATGTATCTTGTCAGCTTGGTTGTTGATCATAAATAATGGTTGAGCAACAACCTTTTAAATTAGGAAGACTCGATGAAACAAATCTTTAATGTCCCTTTAGGTTTTTCTCTGGATAAAGGGAGCCAGGATGCTGAGTTGACACTTAGCTTGCAGTTTTGCTACTCTGGAAGAATGAACATGAACTCATTGAAAGATGCACTGATGTATTAGTTTTGTTGAGATGACTTTGTGCTGCTGTTAATGTCACTATAAAAGATGGTTGCCCTCTAGGTTATCCTTTTTATAAGTGGGTTGAAATGGAATAATTTCATGGTGCAGAGGAGTTTCATATGGTCCACTTTCCAGACAGTGATGCTTTTCATTCTGTAGTTGACCTGAATCACTTATCCCTTTTTTTTCTTTTTCTCTGCTGACAAGGAACCTAGCACAGTTGGCTAGGACTCAAGACGAGACACCCAATGGCCCAAGTTTGAGTCTTAGCAGGGCCATTTTGTCTGTATTGTCCTTTTTACACCATCTGCAGATTCTGCACTAGCAAACCCCAGATATATGGCCAAAGACTGGGAACCATATATCAGGTAATTGTTCACCTGCCTGTCACTGGATTTGAACACACAGCCTCCCAACGATGTGGAAGGGTGTGAAACCAATCAGCTACGGGGTTCATGCCATGGTAGGCCTGTCAGATCTTGAGATTGAGGTGATATCCTCTGACAGTTTGAGAAGATATTGTCTGGTCGAAAGAAACATCTGCCTCTATTTGGAGGTTCATTCCCTGTCAGGCTATGCTTCAAGCTTGGTTGCCCATTTATTGATCATATTTCAACCTTTTGAGATGGTGGAGACCAAGGGAGAGGCATTCAGATAAGATTATTTGATGAGGTACAGATAGACCAGGTTCATACTACTAGATCAAATGTGCAGAAAGAGTGTGCTGTTTCAGTTAAAGATTTGGTGATAATGGTGGAATAATGATGCTTTATTGTCAGTGGTCGTTGAGAATTACAATTGAAGGGAGGGCATAAGATATCTTGACTGTGTTGTATCATATCCTCACTATACTCTGTGTGCTCATTTTTCGCCCCTTTTTCCTTAGGTGGGGGTCTTTTTTGTGTGTGTGTTGGGGGGGGGGGGGGGGGGGCATGAAATGATTCCAGATATTGAAGACTCTCCTTCTAAACCATATGTGTAGGTGCATTCCTTGCTTCTTCTAGAGACAGGGTTCTTACTTCATGGACAATATTACACATCAACAAGTGACATCTGCCAGCTAGTTTGTATTTCTAGGGTGGGTGAATGCCTATATGAATAAGCTTGTAAGCTTTCAGGTATGCCGATTGCTGAATCATCATAACCTTGACCACAAAGCAGGGAGATTGGATGTGAATATGATATAGGCAACATTCTTAGTGCAAGGTGGGGTAGAGGCTCTGGAAAACTAGATTGTGAGGTCCACTTTCTAGGAAAAGTTTTTTTTTCTTGAGGTTAGTCATTTAGGAAAATAAATGGTTATAGGGGATCTTTTTTTTCTTGGCTGGGTTGGGCTGGAGGTGAAATGATTCCATGTGCAAAAGCTCTCACCTTCTAAACCACATTTCTAGGTGCATTCTTCCTTCTAGACATGGTTTGCCAGATCGGATCGAATCGGTCCGATTCGGCCGAATCAGATCAAATCAAGAGAAATCCGATTTGCCCGATTCCCATTGAATCAGACCGATTCCCATCCGATTCCCATGCGAATCGTGGCTGATCAAGAAAAACCCAATTCGCCTCGATTTTTCGATGCGGCGAACCTTGCTTCTAGAGATGGGATGGGGGAGGGGACAGGGTGGTGGTTATGTCATGGACAATATGGCACGTGAACAAGTAATATTTTCTGGCTATGATTTTGTGTAGTGTGGGGGATTGCCCTTGCGAGTTAGTTTGATTGGATGCAGACACAATGTAGGAAGCGTTGGTCATGTAAGGTGGGGTAGGGTTTCTGGGAACTAGAAGGAGAGAAAAGTTATTTTCCCAAGGCTAGTCATTTAGAATAAATTGTTACATGAGATTCTTTTTTTGGGGGGGGGGGTTGTTCTTGTGTAGGAAATTCCTTAAGAAAGTTGCCTACCTCCGGATGAAGAAAACAATTTCTTGGAAAATGCCATACTTCTTTTACTCTCGTTGGATTTCTTTCTCCTTCACTTGACAATGTCTGGGATTTAACAATGACCCAAACAGGGTTTAACTTTTCCTGACAACCGCTAATTAGTTTGTTTCTCTTAGAATGCTTTTTCACTGGAAGAAAAAGTCCTTTTTCCAAAAATATTCTTCCAAAATAGGAATAGAAATATTTCTCAAACCCCTAATCCGACCAATCTTCTTGTTACTAATGTGGGTTGTAGAGAAAGAAGGTTGAATGTACTGGCTGCTTGAGCTGACGTTGTCCTTTGCCAATATGAATACACTTGTGTTGGCCATGTTTAAATTCATGGGAAAAGAAGACAATTCTAGATAAGCTTCTTAAAAAGATGAAAATATTAATATAAATTGGCCATTCAAAAGAAGAGGACTAGGACTAAAAACGTGATAGGATAATATTAGGGAATGGGAACAGTTAAATGCTTTTTGTTAAGTGAAATCATCATTTCATAATTGTGGGTCCACTTTTGCCATATGGCAATTATTTAAACAATTGAAGTCACATCCCTAGATAGTGGCAAACCTAAGGCTACCCAGGGATTAGGGGTGTAAAATAAACAAATCTTGGTGAGACCTCAATTGGATCCGAATGAGGTCCAATTTACATGTCAGGCATAGACCTGGATCCACATATATTTCATTAGTTTTAGGTAGATCCAGATCCGTATTCAACAAGCTCATTTCAGGGAAGGCAGGATCAGACTCGGGGTCCGGATAGGCCTGGGTCGATCCCGATCTGGATCAGGATCGGATCAGCGATCCGGCCGATTCTCCGGGAGTCTAACTGATCTAGGAGCGGCCAGATTAAAATATAGTTTTATTTTGTAACAAAATGGGAAAAAACAGGAAAAAAAAAAAATCAAAAATCAGAAAGAATAAGGAAAAATGTCTTCAATATTTACATATATATATTGATGATATATGTAGTCATACTCATAAACTTACCCATGAATATATATACATATGCAATATATTTGTAATCATACACTATATACATATCATATTAATGTATAAACATATTTGTGTATCACTCATACAATCATATATATTCTACATATATTAATGTATAAGCATAATTAATATGTATATCAATCATAGATTTATGTGTTTGTGTGTGTTAATCTACATAATCTGTATTAACTGAATACATAACAATTGCACATATATATTATATATACATATATATTATGTATAAACATAATTAATATGTATATTAATCATACAATCATATAGTTAATGTACAATATTAATGTATAAACATAATATGCATATCAATCATATATAATGTATGTGTGTGTTATGTACAACAATCAGATATTAATGTAAATATAATAACAACATGCACATATATATAGTTAATGTACATATATTAATGTATAATCATGATTAATATGTATATCAATCATATATTAATGTGCTTGTGTGTGGTGTTAATATACATAGAATCATATATTAATGTAAATATAATAACTATGCAACACATATATATACATCATCATATAATGTATAAACATATTAATATGTATAGCAATCATATTAATGTGTGTGTGTAATGTACATACAATCATATATTATGTAAATATAATAACAAGCACATGTATATAGTTATGCATATATATGTGCATATAGTTAGTGCATGTATGTGGTAAATAAGTATTTTAAATAGTACATTAATACAAGGATTAATTAATATATAATTAAAAAACTGTGTGGTAGAATCGGCCAATCTGGAACGATATGGGCCGATTTTGTCCGATTCCGGTCGATTCAGCCAGGATTTTGACTAAGGGGGTCCCCCCCCCCCACTGATCCGATCCAGAATCGGTCATCTTGATCCGGATCGGTGAATTCTGCCTTCTGTGGCTCATTTGGACTTTTAGATCACATCCCCTTCCTCTTGCCCTGTCATCGACCTCAATGTCCTACCTCCACCCTCATTGCACCTTTGTCCAACAAACCCCCTCCCCTTTAAAGTTCTATAGGAATCTGCACTGCCACCCCCACCGCCATGAGTGCTCCTCCTGTAGTGCCCAGTTGCAAGCCGTGTAGGAGGAGAGGGCTACCTATTTAGGGAAGAGCTATTCGGCCAAAAGTCTAGTGTGGAGCCACCAAGGAATGGAGCTATCACTGTGTATGGGTGTTGGGATAGAAATGAAGTGGATTAGTCCTATATCTATATGTAGGAGAAAGTTAACCGGCTATATATTTGGTGTGGTGATCCATAACTTGTGAAGTATCTTTGGGTATAAAACTATGAGGGATTTGCCAAAAGCAGACAATTTCTCACAAGGGTTGGATTGGGTTGTGACACCTCTTTTGCAGCAAGAGGTCATCTCGATGATCTTCAAGCACCCTCCTTCTTGATGAATCTGGCGTCAACATCGCCAGGCACAGTGTGCATTCGAAGTCTGTGCATGGCTTCAATTGTCAATGCCACTCACCAATCTCTCACCTCAGATCTTGCACCTACATGTGCTGTAGTTGTTGGTGCAGCAGGTGATCTGCTCGTCCTTGGTGCCCTGATGTTGATGTTCTTTGGCCCGACCCAGCAGGTGGGGCCCTCAACACTCACTCCCAATGTTATAGGAAGAGATATATGAACATTTAGAGTTGGAATAAGGGGAGAAGGAGAATTAGAGTGAAATGGGACTGCATGGAGCCTGAAGCATTCTTTGGCAAAGGGGGATACCACATTGGTTTGGAGAGAGGGGTTCCCCCTCATTGATTTGTTTTGGACAAGGTTTGACGGATCGCGATTCTGACCGAATCGTGTTCTCCCTGATTTGGTTTCGATTCGCACAGGAAATTATATATGTGTGTGTGTGTGGTGGGGGGGGGGGGGGGGGGGGGGTGGGGGGGGGGGGGGGGGGGGGTGGGGGTGGGGTGTGTTGTGGTTGGTGGTGGGTGTGGTGGTGGGTGGGTGGTGTGTGTGGGGGTGGGTGGTGGGTGGTGTGTGTGTTGGGGGGGGGGGGGGTGGGTGTGGGTGTGTGTTGGTGTGTTGGGTGGGTGGTGGTGGGTGTGGGGTGGTTGGGTGGGTGTGGGTGTGTGTGTGGTGTGTGTCTTTGTGTTGCTGTGTGTCTGTGTCCGTGTGTGTCTGTGTCTATGTGTCTGTTCCTGTGTCTGTGCCTGTTTGTCTGTGTGTCTGTGTCTGTGTGTCTGTGTGTGTCTGTCTGTCTCTGTCTCTGTCTCTGTTGTCTGTCTCTGTCTCTGTCTCTGTGTGTCTGTCTCTGTCTCTGTCTCTGTCTCTGTCTCTCTGTCTCTGTCTCTGTCTCTGTGTGTCTGCGTGTCTGTTGTCCTGTCTGTGTGTGTGTCGTGTCTGTGGTGTCTATGTCTCTGTCTCTGTCTGTGTGTGTCTGTGGGTGTCTGTGTCTGTGTGTGTCTGTGTCTGTCTGTGTCTGTCTATGTCTGTGTGTTGTGTGTCTGTGTGTCGTGCGTGCGTGCTGCGTGCGTGCGTGCGTGCCGTGCCTGCCTGCCTGCCTGCCTGCGTGCGGGCGGCCTGCTTGTGTGCCTGCGTGCGTGCCTGCGTGCGTGCCTGCGTGCGTGCCTGCATGCGTGCCTGCATGCCTGCCTGCCTGCGTGCCTACGTGCGTGCGTGCGTGCCTGCCTGCGTGCCTGCGTGCCTGCATGCCTGCCTGCCTGCCTGCGTACTTGCCTGCCTGCCTGCGTGCCTGCCTGCCTGTGTGTGTCCTGTGTGTCGTGCCTGCGTGCCTGTGTGTCTGTGTGTGTGCGTGCGTGCCTGCCTGCGTGCGTGCGTGCCTGCCTGCTGCCTGTGTGTCTGTGTGTGTGTGTGTGTGTGAACACAGTTTCCTCTTCATACCTTACTTACATTCCATACCCATTGGGAAACACAGTTTCCTCTTCATACCTTACTTACATTCCATATCATTTAAGTAAATGTTATAATTTGTTGTTTCATTTACTTAAGATATTACATGTAAATAAGGAAGTACCCCCCATTTGAATCCAATAAAAATATCAAAAAAATCATATCTCTTACAAAAAAAAATCAACTCTCCATCGAAGAAGAAAATCGTGATTTCGTGATTTTAGCGAAATGCTAACTTTCTAATCTCTCATTATTTGGTCTATCTAAAAATTTGATATTCAAATAACCACATGGAACACTAAAAATTCAAAGTCCGGTAAAAAAGTCAAACGTGCATGTGACTTCTCCAAGGGAGCCTCTCTCCTACTGAAAAAAAAGCACATGCACGTTTGATTTTTTTTACCGACTTTGAATTTTTAGTGTTCTATGTGGGTTATTTAATTATCAATTTTTAGATAGACCAATATTAGAGATTAAAAGTTAAAATTTCGCTAAAATCACCAAATCGCTATTTCCTTCTTCGATGGGAGAGTTGACTTTTTTGGTAAGAGATATGATTTTTTTGATATTTTATTGAATTCAATGGGGGTACTTCCTTATTTACATTCCATATCATATTTTTAAGTAAATGTTATAATTTGTTGTTTCATTTACTTAAGATATTACATGTAAATAAGGTATGAGTTTACCATGTGAATCCTCAGCCCTTGTCATATCTGACATACATGTGTTACATATATGCATGTATATATGTTTACATGTATATGTGTTATATACATATTATATATATATATATATTATGTATATATACATGTGAATCGGACCGAATCGCGAATCGGGTTTCCCCTGATTCGCCCGAATCAGCCCGATCCGATTCGCCACGACAAACCATGGTTTTGGAGAGCAAGGGTCACTGTTTTCTGGATTAGCAAGGGTGTTTTTCTTGGTTAACAAGGGTTTTCTCACTTTGGGATTTAAGCAGGAAAAGTGATTTAATATGGGTCCCAACTTAGACCCATGGACAAGCTCAGATATAAATTTGTGGGAATTTGGCATGTCCAGATTTGAAAGCTGGGTAAATGGGTCCACACCTGATGAAAAATAATCTGGTGTTGGCTGATATGGATATATTCAACCCATTTTGAACTCCCACTGAGGGATGAATTTCTGTTTCCATTTGCTTGAAGAGGAGAGGTGCTTTGCCTTTTGACTGTTTAGACTAAAGACGGTAAATTGACAGGAAGAAGTCAATACGTGCATAGAAAACGATAATCTCGATTCACCTGGGCACTATTTTGGTCTATTACTTGATGACAGACATAATCTAGTAAATGGGGAATAGAGTATTGGGATCCTCGTTCTCGGTTATACTTTCTGGTTCATGCTGCCTTTTTTTTATTCAGCCAACTTTACATAAAGTGAAGATCAACAAGTGGAATGCATCTTATTTAGGGAAGGAGATTACTAACTGCGAAATTTATATTGTCTGAATTATCTGACAAGTTCAAATTTACAATATTCCCAAATTCCTCCACCCTCCTCCTCCCCCCCCCCCCCCCAAAAAAAAGGAAAAAAAGAAAAGAAGCAAAATGAATATCTGGAAAACTTGGGTTTTCTACATAATCTGACCATGGTTCAGGTTCAAAGTGAACACCCCCCCCCCCAAATCCCCAAAAAAGGGAAAGAGAGGGGAAATGACTAGTAGGATAAGGTATAAAGCCTGCATCACCCGAGTCAGTACTGCTGGAAAACTTATTTGTCTACATAATCTTACCGAGGTTCAGGTTCAATCTAAAACTCGCACCCCCAAGAAAGGGAAAGAGACAGGGGAAATGACTAGTAGGATAAGGAGAAGCCATCCGTCTCCGTGGTGTACTGAAGTTTGTTAACCTCTAGCAGTTTCATACGTGTTATGTTGGAATGTGCTAACTTGCTGCCACAAGTAGAAGACTGTTCGACGTGTTCGTATGTGTAACTGACTGTTAATCTGCTAAACTGATGTGAGCAGGGTCTGAAATCAGAATTAGAGAAGGCTTCTCCATCTTTGGGACGGACTGCTATTTATTCCAAAGAATCATGTATCAGTGAACTACCAAGGCAAGTATGATGAAGCTCACTGCCTTAATTGCTTGCCTCTTGCCCATCTTTTTTATGAAGGTGTAGAAAATTTTATTTTCTCTCAGCAGGATGCTTGTACCATTTGTCTTCCAGGTATTTGACAGTTCAATTTGTCCGTTTTTTCTGGAAACGGGAGTCAAATCAGAAGGCCAAGATTTTACGTGTAATATAGCTTTATTATATTTGCTATTGTTTTATCTGTCTTTCTTAGTGAATGTAATCAAGCCAATGATATACCAAGGTCATCATAACACGTGGTATTCTTCTCTTGTTGTTCAGAAAGTTGACTATCCATTAGAATTGGATGTCTATGACTTTTGCTCAAATGAACTTCGCCAAAAGTTGCAACATCCTCGCCAGGTATTTTATGCTGGATTCAAATTCTTTGGTTTATGATATTTTGGTTGATGCTTTTACTCGGATTTCTGATGCCTATGTTCCTGTTTGAAGATTCTTCGGGATGAAGAAGGTGCAAAACTTGGGCTGAAAGTAGACAAAAAGGATGTCAGCTCCATGGACAATGATGTCAAGATGGTTGAGGTGGAGGTACTGATTATCTTGATGTTTACTGAAGCTTGCAACCTTTGGGACTGTGGTATTCTGGAGTCTGGATTTTTTATGTTCTTTATACCTGTATTACTACAGGGATGAGTTCCTGCCTCCATGGAGATATCATTGTCAAAGTGACCTCATGGATGTGATTCCACATCTTGTTTCTGTTGTTTAGTAAAGTGTACTATATGATATATTTTCATCTGAATTTAATTCAGGTCTGTCCTCCATAGTTCATATACATCCTTTCTTGGTTGACCATCCAATTGGGACGCCTTCTTACCTGTTCTGGTATATCTGTTTAGTCCTGTGATCTCCATGAGGATTCTTGTAAATGTCTGGCATCTGCTTATGCATGCTAAATTTTGAGATCCTGTTTATAAAAATATGATCTGTTTCTTTGATTCATGCGTTCCATGTTTCAACTGGGAAGAATTATTTTTCTTGCTGAGAAAGATCAAAATGCAGTTGACTTTGTGAATATGTACACTTTTCCCCAATTCTTTCTGACTGTGGCTTGCTCGAGGGCTCAGCCTAGATTGTACCCATCTCCTTTCAAATTAAAGTTCAGTTTATCGATGACAATATTCATTGTTCTAAGTGCATCAGTAGGAAGTAAACCTGCTCAATTTGCCTCCCAATATTGCAACCATTAAGCACCGTGATGCAAAAAACTGTAAACTAGAATATCTTTGGTGTTCCATCTCGAGCATCTCTTCCTTCTCTTGATCCAAGTATAATTATGACTTCCTGAACGGCTCAGCTGGATGTGAATATCCTCTCTCTTTATTTTTCACTTCTTTGGCAGAAATTGCCTTTAGAAAACCACTAAAAAGCATGTGTGTGTACAAGCATGTTTTTGCGAGGAAAAAAAACTCTTTTGACTGTGCGTGCCTACCTTCATTGGAGAACATGCTGCTATTCTTAACGAAGTATTTTTGTTCTTTACTGAAATCTTTTCCCTTTCGACACCGCAGGGTTCATCTGACAACGGTGGACAGTCATCCAGTGTTTCTCCTCAAGAAGGTAATGTTATATATTCTAGGTTCGATCACACCTGAGATGACCGTTTCATTTGAATAATCAATTTGGCAAACACTGAAGTGGCTAAAAAGCAGAAATGAATCATGCCCCAAATGATTGTTGTACTGTCCATCTGAGAATTGTCCTTGCATAAGATAGGTGTGCATGTTTGTCTATTCATTATTTTGTGCAGCATGTGGATTCAACAACTGGCAATGGATTTTGCTTACATCTCACCTGGCCGAGGCTAATATCTGATTTGTCTGTTTCATACAGCTGAGCAGTCTGAGAAGAAACCACATCTAACAGGGATTTATGATTTGGTTGCTGTACTGACACACAAGGGACGGAGTGCTGACTCTGGGCACTATGTTGCATGGGTGAAACAGGAAAATGGTGTGTTCTAGCATTTATGCCATATCTTCATGGATAATGTAGTTGTTTCCATAGATTTGTAGTTGTTCTCTGTTTTGATTTACACTTCTGTTCTAATTATTTGCTGTCAATTATACAGGGAAGTGGGTAGAGTTTGATGATGACAATCCCATACCACAGAGGGAAGAAGACATAACAAAACTGTCCGGTGGAGGTAAAAAACAGTACACGTTTGGCTTCCTCTTTTCTTGCGCATGCTTAATCTAAATGAACTGGCTCCCTTCACCCCCCCTTCCCCCCTCTTTCTTCTGTGATTTTTGCATGAAGTGTGTTGTTAGAGTAAGTGCGGAGAGAAGAGATGCAAAAACTTTACACTCCCTTTTGTGGCGGCTTGAACTGGCCCTCTTTTTGTACGGTGTGTGTTGATACAGTTAGTGCGGAGGGAAGAGATGCAAAAACTTTACGCTCCCCTTTAGTCCGTAGGCCTCTACAAAAGGACACATGCCAATGAGCTCAGGCTACAAACCACCTTTCCAAGAAGGAAAGAATTGCTGCTGTTCAGCTTACACTCGATTTTACCCGTCCTTGACTCGTGCACAACTTTACCAATCCTTTCAGAAACATTGACCTTTTTTCATTAAAGATCCTAACATTGGGATTTCTTTACAAAGGAACTGCCCATGTTTTATGATTCGAAAGAGAACTTTTTAAGAGTTCACAGATTACTTTCCATTTTCTCGCCCATGAGTGATATCCGATGCCTTTGTAACCTCTCGTACCACAGATTACTAGGAGCCTCCCTTGAGTACGAATTTTCCGCTACATTTTCTTCCTCTGGATAATCGCTAGAGTTTTGATATTCGATTTAGATTGCTTTTATGTTTACTGAGAGCCTGATGAATCATTTTTTGCTCGATTGTATCAGGTGATTGGCACATGGCTTACATCTGCATGTACAAAGCCCGCGTCATTAACATTTAGATGGGGTTGACTTTGTGCCTGTTTGTTTCTATGTGATCCTAGGTTAATTCTTTCTCCGTTGTGGCTAATTGCATTGATGGCATAGGTGCATACGCTAGGGTTTTCGGCGCCTCATACTTGATGTATTGAAAAACCGGCTACGGAAGGATGACATTGTGTTTATCAGAGTGAGGTCAAGATGATTACTCAAATCTGGTTTTTGTCTTTCCATCGGCCTCTTATTTTGAGGAATGCACAATGGCAAGGTGGCCTAGAACTTCAGGGTTGCACTTATGTTGAATTGTGTTATTTTGATATTTCATTTACCTCGCGCCCCTTGTCATAGGCTTGGAAGAAGTTTTTTTTTTTTTTTGGGTTGGAAACTGGCCTGTTACATTATCTTTTAGAAATTCTTTATAATCCTGCTCTTAATAGGATTTGAACCTCCGACTTAACAAAAAATCCGGTGTATAGGGTTGGGAGTTGGATGGAATTGGTCATACAACGATGCATAGTTAATAATGCACACTTGTATCTCTTAGAAGAAGTATTATATTATCTTTTAGATATTCTTTATAATCCTGCTCTTAATAGGATTTGAACCTCCGACTTAACAAAACTCGGTGTGATAGGCTTGAAAGTTGGATGGAATTGGTCATACAACGATACGTAGTTAATAATACACGCTTTGCACTTGTATCTGTTAGCAAAAAAATCCACAAAACTTTTTATGTTATATGGCCATTTTAATAGAGTAATCAGCATCCAATTTGATTTTCCTTGAATGGATGGTAATGGAATAAACTATTGAGTCCACTACAGTTTGATCATAAAAGTTAGGAATGTAGTCAGAGACTCGTGCCTCATTATGGTTACCTCAAATATTATTAAATTACATGACTTTGAGCAATGTAATAACAAGACGAGTGCATTACCAAAAAATGGATCTAAATATTTTTCTCCACGGTGCATCCTGGATAGGTGCTATAAGAACAAACACGGACTAAGAAAAACTATAAATGTTAAAGCAACACTAGTGGTATTCTTTTGGCCATTTTGAATTATAATATACCAATTAGAAATTGTTAATATCTAGAAAATGTAAGTAATAGGACAAACTAGGCGTCCACATTGCTCGCCGCCAAGTTCATGCAATAGAACCCACTAGGACGAACGATCGATGCCAAGAACATGTTAACGGCAATACCATTGCCGCTAACACATAGTAGACGTCACACACCTGGACGTCAACCCACTGTTGATGTCCAGCACACTGAACACCAACACAAATCCATAACCAACCCCGATAAGGATCCAATAAGAAACACACAACACAAGTCGCACTGGTCAAGGTGTGACCACCCCATACTCTAAACCGAGGATCCAGGAAGATCCGAAAAACGTGCGACGTTACAGCACGTGTCCCCTACCAACATCAACAGTCAAGACCCCTTCCTTATCCCGGCCGGGTACTACGGCAACAGCTTCACCTTTCCGGCGGTAGTGTTAACGGCTGCGGAGCTCTGCTACAATTCCCTAGCCTATGCCGTCCACCTGATTCAAAGGGCCAAGGCGGACATGACGGAGGAGTACGTGCAATCGATGGCGGACCTAATGGCTTTGAGGGGGCAGCCGCACTTCACAGAGGTGGCAGGGACGTGGTTGGTGTCAGACCTGACCCGGCTCAAGTTCCGTCAGGTGGACCTGGGGTGGGGGGATGCCATGTACGGGGGATTGGTGGAGGCGGTCGGGGGCCTAGGCAGCTTCTACGTGGCCTACAAGGACGGGATCGTGGTGCCCCTCCGTCTGCCGCCGGCGGCCATGCAGAGGTTCGCAGAGGAGATTGGGAAGATGATGTCGAGTCGACCGCTGGAGTCAGAGATTGATACGGATATCCATACGATGATACATCGTCCACCCTCGCTCTCCCTAAACTTTAAGAACTGCATATGGTTTAAACTTACACGGTGTACTATGTGACCGTGTGTCTGCGGCAATGGAGGCGAGGCGCTGCACCAGTTAATGCAGGAGTTCACGGCGGTGGTGCTGAGGACATCGACGTCATCTGGGGCACCGTCCTCCCCCGAGCTAACGATCCTCTTGTCTTGTCGGAGGGGAAGGCACCGAAGTCCAAGATGTCGTCTGGATTGCCGGCGGCGGAGGAGGAGGGGAGCTGGAGTGGCGTGGCAGCGAAGGAGGACCCCTCGAAACCGGCGGGGTTGGAGACCGCGGGCGACACGGATGACGGGGACTCGTCCCGATCCGCCGGCCGGCGGCAGAACACCGGCCTGGAGGAGGAGTTTGCGGAGACGACGGCGCCGGAAATGGCCCGAAAGGCGGGGAGCCGCGGTGGTTGGTCATCCTCGCGGCCGCCTCGGGGAGGGGGAGAGGAGGGAAGGAAGATCGATGCGGGGGGAGGCGAGCGCCGCGTGGGAGAGCGGGGGAGGAAGCGGAAGGAGTGCCCCAGCACCTCGTCGTCGGACGGCTATGGCTCGACGATGCAGCGGTGTGGGGTGGCCCCCCACGGCGGGCAGTTGGCAGACTGAGTTGAAAGCAGAAAGAAGCGTCGACGCAGTCAGCGGAGGCGGCGCCAGAGGACGGCACAGAGGCAACATGGCGGCAGTGCAGTGGTCCTTGTTCCATGGCGGCAGTGCAGGGGAGCCCCCGCTATGGAGTGAGGCAGGACGGGTGCGAAGGGACTGGAAGCCCAACGCCTGCAGAGGAAGTTTTTTTTTTTTTTTTTTCTTCTGAAAACTGCCTTATTTGAGAGGCCTCCACCCACCGTCTCTGAGAGAAGAAGCATCGCGGGCGGTTTTGTGATAACTGTTTTTTTTTTTAACAGGTTAATTGCCGTGGAGAATAGATCGGTCATGGAGAGAGAGAGAGAGGTTATAAGGAGAGATTTGCTCTGGTGTTGCTGGAGATGGAGTGGCTAGGCGGGTTACCCGCTTAGCATAAAGTAATTTTGTAATGGAGGAAGCGGTGGTTGAGAGGCAGAGAGAGTGGGTGAGAGGAGAGAGAAAGAGAGAGGAGAGAGAAAAAGAGTGGAAAGAGGTTGCTGGCATGGCTTTCTAGAATGGTAGGGTTAGGATTGTGTTTTAGTAATATATAGATAGATAGATTAGATGACTACCCGTGTGATCCACTAAAAGTTTTTAGATTTAAATATTTTTAATATATTAATATATCTTAGTTTATATATATATATATTAGTAAGATTAAAAAAATTACTAAGTGATATAAAATTGTTACGGATAGTTATTTCTTAGTGGTATAAAACTGCAAGTACACCTTACCATTGGTATTTTTAGACTTGCTTTGGAAGATTTAGCAAGATTTTAAAAACTGCAATGGGTAGTCATTTCTTAGTGGTATAAAACTGTAATTTTTTTAAAAAAAATTGTGCAAGATTTAGTAAGATTTAACATACCGGTTATAGAAGGTTTCTTCACAACTTTAGGTGAGAGACTTGCCTTCTTAAAATAGGTGCATTAAAGGAGTGAGGTAGGAGAGGTATTTGTGAGTTTTGGCGGGAATATAAATGTCTTGGTGCTGCTACATGGCTGCTCTAAGACTGAGTTATATTATAAAAGTATAGATTTGTAAATGTGGAAGAATCAATGTTGGTTTCAATCAAGCACCATGAGATCATCATCGATCGGCTCATGTCCCAACTTGGAGAATTTCAGGACCGAGCAATGACGCAGCGAGATCGGGCAATATCCTGTCCAACAACTTTACATTGGGCTGCACCTTCCATGAAATTCTCCACTTCTCTAAAAAAGTTTTAAGATTCAAACCTCATATGTTCTGATTGACAAAAGAGAGGTTTTTCTTTTTTTTTTTAAAGAAAATTCCACACCCTAATACATCTGGTAGGATCACCATAGGGTCGGAGTAAGGCTGCCAACGAGACGGAGTCAGAATAAAAAATACGTGTTTCTGCTTCCGCTTCCTATAAAAAATTTCGGAGTCGAAAATGGAAAAGGGTTTTTCCCCTTCCACATTCATTTCCACTTTCTATCGAAAAATCAGAAACAGAAACGAAAACAAAACGAAAACTTCGGATGTAACAATATTTATACAATTAGAATAATTTATAAATTGACAAGTAAATTAATTATTAAATTTATGATAGTTTCAAATATAAATTTAATAATCTTTTCTACCATATTTTCTCCATCATGTACATTATAATGACCCTTACTAAATGAAGTATAACAAGATCAAATTCTTATGGTAAATCATGTAGTTATATATAATGGTTGAGTAATAGATAATCAATATATGTAAATATGAAGACTATTAAGAAAAAAGCTACCATATATAATGGTATGAGAGAGTGATCACTAACCAATAATGGGATAAGAATAGATGAAATTTACATATAGATGGAAGGTGAGAGACAATGAGTTAAAATTTTAAGAGCCAAAGTTTCGAGTTTGAGGAGCTTTTATTATAAAAATATTATATAATATATATTAAAAGTATCGAAAACGAAAACGGAAAAGCGGATGCAGAATTGGGTGTTTCCGCTTTCGCATCCTATAAGAATTCAGATATCCATTTCCACTTCTGCTAACTATCGAAAAGTTCTTTTTGAGTTCCGCATCCTATAAAAAAATACGAAACGAGTCGACTAAACAAAAATCGGAGGTCCATTGGCAGACTTGGTCAGAGTCATAAATAGAAACATATAGGAAATTATATATATATATATATATATATATATATATATATATATATATATATCCTTAAAATCTTCCATATTCAGCGACTGTAGGGGTGTATTCATGTTTGGGCCTGAGCCAACGGCCTCCACTGAGAAGATGGGAAGACGATCGCCGGTAGCGGACGGGAGCCTGCAAAATCAGAACGGAATCAGGGGGGCAGTTGAAGAACTGGAGAGAACCCTCCGATGCCTAAGTCAGAATGAGATCGGAGAGGCTTGAAGAAGAGTGGGGGTTCTCGTGTGTGTTGCGCAAGGGTAGTGTGTGTAAGATCATGTACCTTTGCATGGAGATCACATGGGCCTTTTATAGGCGAAGGTGTTGAAGGGGTGACGGGAAACGTCCCCCCAACGGTTACCGAAAAGGGTGCGCCAGTTGGCGCCCTTGGAGGGGGGTCATGCGTTGAGGCGCCCTTTGGGGGACCCTGCAGTTAACGCTCCCCTTGATCGTGGGGTGCGTGCCTCATCGTGGGCGTAACTGTCGCTGCTTGGCGACGAACTTTGCTGCTCCTCATGCTTGGGAGGTACCGAGCAGGGGGACTACTCGGTAACTGGATCGCCTGCTTGGTGCTTCGAGTTGACGAAGTTAAGGCATACTTCAAGTCAGTGCTGTTCGGAAGGAGATGCCTGGGCCACATAGGCCACAGGGTGCCCAGAGATCACCCCTGGGGCCTGAAGATGCTCTGCTCGGGACTCCTGTTCGGAGCCAGCAGGCTGCGCTTGGGGACGCGTGGCGCCTGCGAGGAGTGCGGTACAGGGCTGTACTGGGCCATGATGGGCCCTAGGGGTCTAGGTGGTTAGAAATAGCCACCACACTTGCCCCCCACGCCCTCGAGTTGGCCCGAGAACCGAAGAGATCGAGGGCGGAAGTCTGCTTGAACGTCTTTCCGGCATTTAATGCGATGCCGACCTCGGACGTGCAAACGGCGGCGAGGCAATGTCGTCCGACGTTCCTCCTTGAGGTGAGAGGAAATCTCATGATGAACGGGCTACGTGTCAGGCCAGGAACTTCACGCGGTACACCCGAACGTTCACTTGGAGCAGGGGGAACGCCGTTTTGGCTCTTCAAATTTCATGTCGCCTTTTCCTTATAAGTGAGAGGTGGGGCGAAAGCGGGAGCCCATACCTTCCACCTATTTCGAAAAAGCTTGCTTGCCCCCCAAGCCTTCTCATCGTCTTCTTCTTCGCGCTTATCCGCCGCTTCTTCCGTTTGCGCTTCTTCTACTTCTAGCGATGGCATCCAAGGGAAAGGCTACCGTGGTTGCCGAAGTGAGTGGCGTGACGCCGGCGGGAGCTCGAGGGCCAAAGTGCTACCACTATGAAGGCCTCCAGGAGCGCTTTCGGGTCGCGACGATTACGAAATCGTCATGGCGAAGGAGGAGGAGTCACACCTGGTGAACAACCAGGTTGCTTCGCCCTCTCCGTCAACCATATGGAAGTAGGGTTCTGGCTGCCGTTGCTGGAAGTGGCGAAGGCGCTGCTGAACAGATGGGGAATCGCACCCATCCAGCTCACGCCCATTCATGGAGGACAATATGCATCTTCTGCATTGTCTGCCGACTTCGGAAGGTTCGCGGCTCGGCGAAGACAGGATGCAGATCGCCCTGTCGAAGAAGCATTCCAACAACAAGGGTTGGATGCATAGACTTTTCTTCGTCAGGCGTCGCGACGGTGCGCCAGAGTTTGGGTTTCCGACCAGAATCCAGACGCCAAGGAAGGAAGCTTATCCCTTCCTAATCCAAGACGAGGCGAAAGCTTCAGATAGCCTGAACCGAGCTGCCGTGCGAAACGGCGACGGTTATCTGACGGAGTTCCAACTCGTCGAGCATGGTTTAAGCAGACCATGGAGTAAGTATTCAAACGTGTCCTACTTGTTGGTCCGTCAGGAGGTTGTTTTCTGATGATTTCCTTTTCTGTTTGCCAGCTGCTGAGGAATTGGTCACTGGTCGGAATACGGAGGCCATGGAGGATTACGCCGAGAAGATAGCGGTCACCGCGCACCTATATATGAGGGTGACAATGTTGCTGCCGTGTGAGGATTCCCACTGCGGTGAGGGTTCCCACCACGGTGACAACCGCAGTTCCAGCACCATCCATTGCCATGGGGCAGCTCGTGCCTAGTCCTCGGGTCCCCGAAGAGAGGCCCAAGAAGATTCGGCTGAAGAAGAAGGCCGCAAAGGTGGGGGTGCGACCCCTGATCGAAGAAGGGGAAGCAACAAGCGAATCTCCGACCAGGAAGAAGGGGCCGACAACAGACAGGCAGCAGTCAACCATAGAGGATGCCGAAGATGGAGACGCGGAAGACCAGCCTCGGGCGCCAAAGAGGAGGAGGCTGGTAAAGAATACGCGCCAAGCGGCCGAAGATGAGGCCGAAGAAGAAGCCGAAGATGAGGAGGTTCCGCAACTTGTAACGCGGCGGCGGCGTGAAGTCGAAAGGATGACCGAACAGACCAGGCCAGATTATGGGACAAACACGGCCCCCATCAAGGGAAGGTGTCTATTCTGAGTTCGGACTCGTCATGGTGAGCGACGGTCTGAGAGCTCCACCGGGGAGCTTGCGAGGTCATCAACGCCTCAAGGCCCTGCTGAGGGCGAGTTGAAGAGGAAGCTGCGGCTGGGGCTTCAAATACTGCAGTCGCCGTGCAGACTGCGGCGGAAGGCGAAGCCGCCGCCGCCCAAGGACCTGCCTCCAGAGGGGCCGACAAGGTGGCCCAAGAAGTGGACGTGCCAGAGGAGAGCACGACCCTCTATCCCCCCACCGTAGCATCGGTTGAGATTCCAACGAAGACGACTACTGCGGGTTCTCATGAGGCCGAGGGGATGGGCGAGACCAAGGAGGGAGGACCTAAGGCCCCCCCGCCCCCACGAAAGCACTGAGAGGGCGACTGCGGCGGGCGTCTTTGAGGCGACCGGAGTGGAGGAGACTGTCGCTGGGCAGACCGACACTGCTGCGGAGGCCCGAACTGCCTCCGAAGATGATCGTTTTCCGCTGTCAAAATTGCTAAAGGCGAAGGCCCTGCTGCCGCCTTCGGTGTCAGCACTGGAAGCAGCCCTGGAGCACTTCGAAGGAAGTGCATCCAGAGACCTCCCCCCGCGTCCCTCCGCATCACAGCTGGAAGTGCTGGCACGATGACAGGAGTTGAGTCCAGAGGACACTCCCGAAGGCTCAGGAGAAGTCTACCGGGCAAGGAGCCGCGCCGAGGAGGATATCGAAAAGGACTTCGATGTAGAAGCGCTATCGGCTAGCGTTTTAAAATCGATGGCCGTGCTGAAGCAGCTTGCCATGCAAGGCCGAAACCACAAGAAGATGTGGGAGGCTGAATATGCATTCTGCAAGGAGCTCGAAGCGCAGCACCAAGCCCAGAGAGTAGCGCTACAGAAGGAAGTAGAAACCTTGCGAACGGCATTGCGTGCCTCCAAGCTGGAACGGGAGGTTGCTCGGGCAGAGAAGGAGGCACTTTCCAAAGTGCTAGCCGAAGCCGAGACGCGAGGTGTCACCGAATATAAAGCAGGGCCTGACTTCAAGGAAGACTTGGAGCAATACGGCGCGCTTTGCTACAAAATAGGCCTTAGCGTTGGAGAGGAGTGCGGTCGGTCATGGTCACCATTGAGTATGCTCGCGAAGCATTCGAGACGGTCGTAAAGGAGTGCCGGCGAATAACCAGGACTCGCGACTGGACGGAGTGCGGTTCATGCACTTCCATTCAGGGCGTATGTCCCATAGGAGTGATGATGCCGGCCCTCCGAGCAGGCTTCGTAGCTGCATCTATTTGTCCTCTCTTCTTTTTTTGTGTAGCTCGGGATTTCCGAGCTTCTGTAAGAAAATGAATTTTAATGAATCCCTTTTTGAGTGAGTGGCTTCGCTTTTTCTATCTTCTTTCCTTTGCTATCGTTCTGTCCAAATAGAAATTCGTCGACCGTTTTAAAGGGTTCGTAATTACCGCACAAGTCGTTTGGAACAGCAAGAAAGTTTCGACCAAGGGCGTTATGCATAACGCTTTATGCTTGGTAGTATCGCCCTCGGTCCTTTGAGCTAAAAAGCTCTAAACAGGACGGTTGGATACCAGCTCAAGCCGACCGAAAGAACGGGAAGAAGAGAAGTAGGATGCCGAACATGAGGCTTTTATAGGTAGTAAGCCTTTAAGTTAGACACATGCCAGGTTCTCGGTATGGCTTCGCCACTAGGAGTAGTTAGCTTGTAAGAGCCTTTTCCAAGAACTTGGGCGACCTGATAAGGTCCTTCCCATTTGGAGACGAGCTTGTCGGCTGCTCTTCGGGGATCTGATGCCGAGCAACGGCAAAGAACGAGGTCACCTTCGAAGAAGCGCCTTTCCCGAACTCGGAAGTTATAATATTGCACAAGTCGCTGTGGTAGGAGACTAGTCTGATGCTGGCGTCACTTTGGCGTTCGCCAAGCATGTCTAGGTTTTCCCTGAGCACGCGATTATTGGCGGCTTCGTCGAAGTGAGTCGTCCGGAGAGTGGGGAGAGCCACTCCAAAGGTACAACGGCCTCTGTGCCGTAGGACAAATGGAAAGGGGTCTCCCCGGTGGCTACCCAAGCAGTTGTTCAGTGGCACCACAATACGTTAGGGAGCTCGTCAATCCATGAACCTCCTGCAGCCTCGACTCTTGTGTGAATTCCGTGCAGCAATGTTCGGTTGGCATTCTCAACCAGACCGTTTCCTGGGGGTGTGCAACTAAGTGAAGTTGTAACGTGCGTGCCTTTCGGATCCATGCGGATCATGTGTGAGTTGGTTGTGTGGAATGTATGGTGTGGATGTGTGGTTTGAGCAGGTGAAGTGCAGGGTTGGTCCTGAAATGAATAGGCCTGCTGCTGTTCAGTTGGAGTTGGCGGCCAGGGGTGGCCGTTGACTGGTTGGCGTCCAGGTTAGTGGACGTTGACTGCATGAACTTGGCGGCAGTAGATGTGGACGCTAAGGGGGGCGGTTGCTGTTGGCGGCATAGGGTTGACGCCAACCTGAGAATTCTGTAGGTTATAGGGTCACCCAGGGCAGTCTTCTTGCTCTGTTTCTCATTCCTCCTTGCCCCAGCTTGCTACCCCGTGTCTCTAAAGCTTCCAACAGGTTCCAAAGAGTGGTTGGACGTCGTAGAACGCGTGGCGTTGTCGAATTGCGCGAGAACGTCGCGGCGTGGTGCAATTCCCGTGGGAGCTCGCGGAGGCTCGGCGTGAACCGGTGTTTGTGGGAGGTTCTAGCACGTTCTGAGGTAGGGGACGAACCCTGGTAGCTCTGTAGAAACATTAAAACATAACAAACCCACTGAATCAGCATGATAATGCATTTTCAGATCAAGTTGCACCATGCGGGGTTAATGGTGGTTTGGCAAATTTAATGAGTAAAGCATGTTGTATTGGGTTGTTGGGGACTCATGCATGTTGGAGAACTATTTCTGCATGTTTTTACAGTTGTTTTAACGATAAAAACCTGTAGAACCGGTTTAGGGTTTCTGCAGGGTTACAGGCCGGAGACTGGCGTCACATCGCTTGTCGCAGGTTCATCAGCCAGGAGGTAGACGGCCAGATCCCCTGCCGTTGACTTCCTGTATGCGGCAATCGATGTGGCCGCCTACTTGTTATAAACTGAAATGACTAATTGGGTATTTATTGATAATGAGAGGTGCATTAGTACTTATGGTGCACTGAGTGTACCTGGTTTTAATGTTCAGAATACAAGGTATGCAGGTTGTTATTCTCTTTTTAGGCTGGCGTTGTTCACGCGAGTCCAGTTAGGTTCGGTGTAGTGTACCATTGTTACTTGTGGTTCTTGAGGTTCACGTGGTTTTGTGTGACGTGCACGTGGTTTGTGTACGTGGCGAGTAGTACGACGCCTACCGTGGTTACCTCTCCAGTTGGGTGCCCCAGTTTCTTTGTGAGCAGGCTGTTAGCTCGGGACTTTGTCCCGGTACTTGTGTTGTACGTCGAGGTCTGTGTCGTCTGACCGGACACCCTCACTCCTGTGCTTGAGTTGTACGTCCGGCTGAGGGAAGACGACAGTGGGACAGTGACACTTGTGTTTGTTTTAGTCACTTGTAGCGCGCTCGTAGTTGGGGTACGGACACCAGTAGACGTACTGGACCCAGCTAGTCCTTTTCCAGTGCCTCACTCTAGAGAGTTCCGGCCAGGATCTCCAGAGGTGCCAGGCATGGGCCTGTGACCGGGTGTTCTTCAGGTGGTGGTGTTTAGTTGGTCTCCACAGTTGTTGGACTTTTCACGGGAGCGGCAGCTGGACCTTTCGTCCGTGGCTGCGAGACTGAGAGGTAGACCTGTGTTAGCTTGTCCAGTCAGTTTCTGGTGTCACGAACCAGTTCACGTGGCTCGTGTTTGGCTGTCTCTACTTTAGCTTGTACACCTGTACTGGTTTGCCGTTAATTATTAAGTGTTTCTCGTAGTCGCAGACGGTGAGCTTTTACAGCTTTTATATTCTGCTTAGCTGTTCTATAAATTGTTTGATATGTTTACTGCTTTCGTACCTGTGGTTTGGTTTGCTCGGTGTGGGGGAGTTCCCTACTGAGCCAGTGACTAGCGAGGCTCACCCCTACCCCCACAGGTGGAGCGAGGAGGATGTTCACGACCGTCGTCCAGTTCAGAGCCGCGTCGTAGCGTTGCAGGGTCGGTACCTCCAGCTGTGTAGTAGCAGCTCCAGCAGTGTAGTATGTGTACGTAGTTAGTTTGTTATTTTCTTCAGTTGTACCTCGGGTATGCCCAGGCTCTTGTTCTTTTTTTCAGTTTTGTGGAAATAGGCTATGTAACTGTGAAATATATATAAAATGTGGTGTGTTCCTTTGTATTACAGGACTGTGGTTTGGTATCCCTTGCGAGGCTTTGGCCCGTTCGCGGGAGGCGAACTCGGATCAAGTACGTTATCGGTTTAACAGGCTTGGCCGAGACGTTCCGCCACATAAGTGGTTGTAGATGCCGAGCTCAGAGCATTTCTGCTTGAGAACGTGCTATTGAACTGCTTCCCGTTGTCGGAAGTAATCACCCTTAGGACGCCGAAGCAGCAAAGGATGTTCTTCCAGACGAACTTCCATGCAGCTCGATCGGTGATGGTAGAAACAGGTTCTGCCTCGATCCATTTGGTGAAGTAATCGATGGCGACGAACATGAATTTCTTCCGCCCTTGAGCTTCTGGGAACGGACCCAATATGTCAATTCCCCATCTGGCAAAAGGGCGTGGTTCGAACAGGGTGTGTAGTTGTTTGGCCGGTTGCTTAATGAGCTGCCCGAACTTCTGACACTCTGGACACCTTTTGACGAAGGACATGCAGTCCTTTTGCAGGGAAGGCCACCAGAAACCTGCTCGGATGATGCTTTGCGCCAGCGTTCTGCCCCCCAAGTGGCTTCCGCACAACCCTTCATGGGCTTCTTCGGTGGCTGATGCTGCCTCAGTGGGACTGAGGCACCGCAGAAGAGGTCTCGAGAGGGATCGTCGGTACAATTGGCCTTCTATGAGGGTGAACCTCTGGGAGCGCAACCTGATCTTGCGGGCTTCGCCTTGATCAGACGGAAGCTCACTCCGAAGCAGATAGGCCATGAGGGGGTCTATCCAGCTCGGAGCTGGAGGACCAGCCTCGATGGCGGCTACATCTACCTCTATGCTCGGCAAGGCGAGCTCTTCTATGAATATGGAACGAGAAGGGGCGATGTCACCTGAAGATGCTAGCTTGGCAAGTGCATCTGCTCGTGCGTTCTGCTCCCGTGGGACATGTATGACGTTGAAATAGAGGAGGTCCTCTGCTCGGCTCTTGACCTGCTGAAGGTATTGCGCCATGCGGGGTTCCCTTGCTTCGAAGTGTCCGCTCACTTGGTCGGTGACCAATTGTGAGTCACTGAAGACCCATAGTCGAAGTGCTCCAAGGTGCCTAGCCATTCGGATTCCGGATAGTAGTGCTTCATATTCGGCAACATTGTTGGAGGCGGAAAAACGGAACCTCAGAGCGTACTAGAACTCTAAACCTTCTGGAGAGGTGAGAACCAAGCCTGCTCTGCTCCCCGTAACACAAGAGGATCCGTCCACATAGAGCTCCCATGGGGGCTCGTCAGCTAATGGAGGGTCTTGCTCGGCCGGAAGGGTACATTCCGCAAGGAAATCCGCCAACGCTTGTGCCTTGATGGCCGTTCTAGGATGGTAACTAATGTCAAACTCACCTAGCTCAATGGCCCATTTGATTAGCCTACCGGAAGCCTCTGGCCGTTGAAGAATAAGCTTCAATGGTTGGTCGGTAAGGACCGTAATTGAGTGGGCTTGGAAGTAGGGCCTAAGCTTCCGTGCGGCCGTAACAAGTGCCAGGGCGAGCTTCTCTGCTCAAGGGTACCTTCTTTTCAGCCTCCTGAAGGACCCTGTTGATGTAGTAGGCTGGGTGCTGTGCTGCCGCCTCTTCTCGGATCAAAACTGCACTGATGGAGTGTTCGGTGACCGAAAGGTACACGAACAAAGGTTCTCCGAGCACATGCTTTGAGAGGATAGGCGGGGCTGCCAGGTATGCCTTCAACTCGGTGAAGGAGCTTCATAGTCTTCAGTCCCCGTACATGCCCCCTTGCTATGAGGAGCTTTTCGGGCCTCGCAGCAACTTAAAGAAGTTGAAGCTCCTCTCTGCTGCTCAGGACATGAACCAGTTCAGTGCAACGAGACGTTCAGTGAGGCGTGGACGTCACGCACCGTTTTAGGGACTGCCCATCTCAAGTACGGCTTGGATCTTCTCAGGGTTGGCCTCTATTCCTCTGTTTGAGATGAGGAAGCCGAGGAACTTACCTGAGCGTACTCCAAACGCACAACTTGGCTGGGTTGAACTTCATGTTGTACTTCGCAAAGTGCGAAGGTCTCTTCGAGGTCGGAAATGTGGTCGGCGCTCGGGAGCGTCTTGACCAACATGTCGTCGACGTAGACCTCCATGTTTCGCCCAATCTGCGGCTCGAACATCTTGTTGACCAGCGAGCTGGTATGTCGCGCCGTTCTTCGGACCAAAGGACATCCTGGTAAAACAGTACAAGCCAGGTCGGTGACGAACGTGGTGGCGTCTTGGTCTGGAGGATGCATGCTGATCTGATGATAACCAGAGTACACATCCAAAAAGTTGAGAAGCTCGTGTTCGGACGTTGCGTCCACCAGCTGGTCGATGCGCGGTAGAGGGAAGTTGTCCTTAGGCGTGGCTTTGTTGAGATCTTTGTAGTCCACGCACACGCACCATTTGCTGTTGGCTTTGCGCACGAGAACCACATTGGAGATCCACCTCGGGTATTGGGCTTCCCGAAGGAGCCAAATAGTTTGGCTTTTGACAACGTGATCTTGGATTACGACCTGCCGTTCACGGTTTACAGGTTGCCTTCTTTGCTGGACCGGAGGCATCTTTGGGTCCAAGCGAAGGCGATGCACCATCACTTCCGGGGATACACCGGGCAGTTCGTCATCTGACCACGCGAACACGTCTAGATTGGCTAGCAGGAAAGCCTTGTAGCGCTGTTGTTCGGCTTCCGACAGTAGTGCACCAATATAGCGAACGTGTTCGGGGTCGTCGTCCACCCGAACAGGAAGCAGGTCTTCGGCGGGTGTGCCTCTGCTGGTGGAAGGCTAATCGGTGGGTGGGGGAGTTGTCGCTGGTGCCGCGAGGGGCTGTTTGTCCCTCAAGGAGAGGACATAGCACCTTCGAGACTCACGCTGACTGCCTAGCACCTCGCCAATCCCACACGGAGTGGGAAACTTCATCTTCTGATGGAGGGATGAAGGAACATCCTTAATTCGACTGATCAGGCCCCTGTCGAGGATGGCGTTGTAGCCTGGCATGCTTTGAATAACCAAGAAATCCACCATCTTGGTTACGCTTTTCGGAGCCGTCCCAAGGGTAATTGGGAGGCGCATTCGCCCCATGGGTTGAACCGAGACCCCTGAGAAGCCGAACAGTGGCGACTCCACCGGGTGAGCTGGTCGATTTTTAGACCCATAAGCAGGAAACAATCGTAAGCCAATACATCCGGGGCACTTCCATTATCCACCAGAATCCGGCGCACGGTACAGTTGTTGATGGTGGCCGAAACGACCAGCGCATCTGTGTGTGGAGTGGAGACTCCTACAAGATCTTCTCCGAGAAGGTTATAGCCTCCTCGGACCGTGCACTTGAGGATTGGGGGGATAGGGACCTGAGCGAGGTACTGGGGGCCTGTCGACCACGTGCACCCACCGAGCATAGTCGCGCCGGCTTTGATTGCTTTCTCCGCCTACGCCGAAGCCTCCGCGATCACGTTGATCTCCTGCCCACTGGGCTCATTGTTGATGGGCTGCTCGAGAGTCGCTCTCGGTGCCTTTGGTGGTCTTCATTGCGGTGCACATACCGTCCAAGATAGCCGCGCTTGATGAGGGACTCAATTTCGTCCTTAAGTTGGTGGCATTCGAAGGGTGTCGTGGCCATGGTCGTGGTGGAAGCGATAGTACTTTTCTTGGTTGCGCCTTTGGGGGTCAGAGCGCATCCTTGGTGGCCACCGAACATATGGCTCGTCCCGGATTTCCGCCAGGATCTGTTCGGGTGCCACCGTGAGCGGGGTGTAGTCGGTGAAGGGGCGTGGTCGGCGCGGTGAGTTCTCATTGCGCCGCCCTTTCTTCCAATCATGATCGAAACTGTTGTCGGAAGGCCTCTTCTTGTCCGATGATTCTCCCTGCTCTACTCGACCGGCTGCTAGGCTCTCCTCGCACGCGACGTGGCGTTGTGCAGTAGAGAGCAGCTCGACAAGGGTGGACGGCTGTTGTACCCCCAACATCCTTTGCAGGAAGCCATCTCGCGTGCCCTAGATGAGGGCACTGGTGGCTAGAGGGACGTCCAGACAGGGTATGCGGAGCGCTTCGGTCCGGAACCGCTTGACGTAGTCCCAGAGCGTCTCGTCTTTCTTCTGCTGAACGAACAGAAGAGATGCCGCTGTGCGCGACTGAGACCTTCCACCTAGGAAGTTGTCCTGGAAGGACTTCTTCAATTGGTGGAAGGAAGAGATGGAACCCGCGGGGAGGGCTTCAAACCATGCCCTCGCGGTCTCCTTCAGGGTGGCCGGAAAGGCCTGGCATTTGGCCGCGTCTGATGCTCTATGGAACACCATATGCGACTCAAAGCCGTGAATATGATCTGCAGGGTCGGTGGTGCCATCGTAGGGTGCAATGGTGGGCAGAGGGAGCTTGGGGGAGACCCGAGCTTCCAGGATCTCCACCATGAACGGGGAGCAGAAGTCCAGGTCTTCATCCCCCGGAGCCTTGCCCTCTGCCCGCTGGACCATCGCATCAATGCGGCGCTCGAGGTCGACGACGCGTTGGAGGCGTCTGGCCAACTCCTGGTCGGAGTGGGCAGACTCCTCCAGCCGAGACCTGTGGGAGTTAGCTTCGACGACGGAACGCGGGGCAGGTGGGACTATAGCGGAATGGCGAGGTGAATTATCTTGCCGCTCCGGTGTCCGACGCACCGAAGGTGCCCGTGCGATCGCCGAGGCGATTCTGCATGCTGCTTCTGCGATGCCGGAGGGGTGCGAGACCGTCTACAGGACGACTTTACCTGCTGCTCCGGCGGCGGGAGAGATCACCAGGGGGGGTTGCCTGGCTAATTGGGCCTGGAGGCCTTGGAAGATTCCTGCCAGGTGCTGCATCTGCCCTCGGAGTTCTGCCATTTCCTGGGCCGTTGAGGGCACAGCAGCAGCGGGAAGATCGCCGGGCCCGCCGGCAGGGGCAATGGCAACATCCACAGGGGGGACCCGACCGCGCGAGTCTGCATGCGACTGTTGCGACCTGGTCTCTCAGGCTGCCCATGTTCTGATATGAGGAACGTCCGCGAGCCATGGCTGAAGTCCTTCCCACAGACGGCGCCAAATGTAGTGGTGTATTCCTGTTTGGGCTTGAGCCAAACGGGCCCCACTAAGATGATGGAAGACGATCGCCGGTAGCGGACGGGAGCCTGCAAAAATCAAAATGGAACAGGGGGGCCCGGTTGAAGAACGGGGGAGAGAACCCTCCAAGCCTAAGTCAGAATGAGACCAGAGAGGCTTGAAGAAGAGTGGGGGGTTCTCGTGTGTGTTGCGCAAAGGTAGTTGTGTTGTAAGATCATGTACCTTTGCATGGAGATCACCTGGGCCTTTTTATAGGTGAAGGTGTCGAAGGGGTGAGGGGAAAACGTCCCCCAACGGTTACCGAAAAAGGGCGTGCCAGTTGGCACCCTTGGAGGGGGGTCAGCGTTGAGGCGCCCTTTGGGGGACCCTGCAGTTAACGCTCCCTTGATCGTGGGGTGCGTGCCTCGTCGTAGGCGTAACTGTCGCTGCTTGGCGACGAACTTTGCTGCTCCTCATGCTTGGGGGTACCGAGCAGGGGGACTGCTCGGTAACTGGATCGCCTGCTCGGTGCTTGGAGTTGACGAAGTTAAGGCATGCTTCGAGTCAGTGCTGTTCGGCAGAAGATGCTTGGGCCACATAGGCCATAGGGTGTCCGGAGATCACCCCTGGGGCCTGAAGATGCCCTGCTCGGGGCTCCTGCTCGGAGCCAGCAAGCTGCGCTCGGGGATGCGTGGTGCCTGCGAGGAGTGCCGTGCAGGGCTGTACTGGGCCATGATGGGCCCTAGGGGTCTAGGTGGTTAGAAATAGCCACCACAACGACATACCCTTAAAATCTAATTATTAGATTTTATACTTCTCAAATTAAAAGAAAGTATCAGTTATATCCTTATGGTTAATTGACCGTCAAAATCTGAATAATATTTTGTCCTCAACTGGATGGAACTATTAAAGTAGAGGTGAACACAGGTCGGTTCGATCCGGTTCATCTTATTTTTTGGGTGAATTGAAACTGACCCTACCATGTGGTTCGGTTTGAACTGAAAATAAAAATATAGATTGTTTTAAGGGCGACCTCCCCTTGAGAGCCAAGGCACTTGCCAACTGGGTTGCCATTTCTTTTGTGATATTATCTATTATCAAATATATTTAGTATATATTCGATTCAGTTGATTTCACAATAGAAAATTGAACTGAACTGTGGGGCCTTTCAACCCCAACAGAATTGACTGGAATCAATCTGTTCGATTTTTTCGGGTTAAATCATTTAATGAACATCCCTAGTCAAAAGAGGTAAAAAAAAATAGAAATACTCCTACGAGAGAAAAAATAGAGATTGTCTAAGTCATTTTCTCCTTTTAACCCAATTGTACTTGAGTTAAATAGACAAAATCAAATGATAGGGGCATATATGATATATTTTTTCGATTTGAGGGATATACAATCTAATAGTTAGATTTTAGGAGTATATAACTGAATATGAAAAATTTTAGAGATATATAAGTAATTTTTCCAAATAGATACTTTTGCTTTCACTTCTTACAAGAAATATCAAAAACAAAAAGGAAAATGATATTTCTACTTTCATGTTTATTTTTGCTTTTAAGTTAGAAAATGGAAACATACACTAAAATAAAAACAAAAATTTAGCAACAACATTTTGATAGCTATTTAACATAATCATATATCATAAATTACATAAATGATTAGATGAATATAATATATATATATATATCACATAGTTTCAAATGTAAATCAAATTCATAAATCCACATGCTGCATAGATGATTATATTTATATACACAAATCACATAGCTTTAAATATAAATCCAGCAATCCACAAATGACAAAGTTAAAATAAATCACATGTTTTAGATATAAACTATGAACTATCTATTGTTATTATTACTAGTATTGGTAATTCTAGATTAAAAAAAAAGTAGTTCTAGATACGTTTTATTTTTATAGAATGTTATAGGAAAAGGATTTTTGCATGGAAATCATCCTTGTAAGAAAAATAACAAATATGCAATCGTCATTAAATAGTATCAAAAGTGCCATTGCTAAATTTAAATATTGTGGATATGCTAGCACCATTAACTTTTACCTGGAGAAAGTGAATATTCTGCAGACAGTCTCTTATTCTTTGTTTTTTTTATAATATTTTTCTGATGAAAATGGCCTCACATAAATTAGTCTAACACATGGTAACTCCATATAATTATGGTGGTAAATCCGTAAGATTTTATATTTACAAATGATATTTATCATAATGTTTTAACATTGATAACGTATTTGCCACTTTACTTGGAAGAATAGTTTCTATAAGAGCAAGACCCACCCCAAAAAATAGATTTAGGTTTTTTATTTATTTATAGTTTTATATAGCATGTTATATGTGTGACCCCCGAAAAATCCCCGTTAACTCGCAAAAGTTCGGCCGGAACCGGCAGGGTTTCTCTCACGGTCATGAAACCGGCATTAGGGTTTTAGCTTTTTCGTGCTTTTATATCTCCTCTTCTCTGTGTCTGTGTCTCTTCCCTTCCACCACCGGCTGCTGTACTCTTTTTAGAGAACATGAGGAAGAAGGTGGACGACCGCATCCGGACCCTCATCGACAATGGGGTCAAGTTGAGGCACCGCTCCATGTTTGTCATCGTCGGTGACAAATCCCGTGATCAGGTTTGATTCTGCGGTTGTCTCTTCTCCCAATGTCGCAAGTTTTTAGGCCGTTTCACTACGTCCGATGTTGGTGATTGATCGGTGCGGTGGGTGATTGCAGATTGTGAATCTCCATTACATGCTGACCAAGGCGAGTCTGAAGTCGCGCCCGAGTGTTCTATGGTGCTACAAGGACAAGTTGGAGCTCAGCAGGTTACCTACGGCTTTTTGTTGCTTTTGTTTAGCATGATGTTGTCTAGGTGTAAAGATTGGTTCTTGTTGTTGAAAATCAACACTTTCCGCTAACTCCATAAATTGTTCTATCTGTATGTATGTCTTTTGGACTAAACTTCTTCTACTAGCTTAATAGGTATTAGGAGCTCTCTTTTTTCCCCTTCTTCCCAGTGGTGAACATTCTCAGATCCTTGTGTATGGTTCTATCTATATATGTCAAGGGCTAGAGGTTCTTGACGCCATCTGTGATTGTGTACGAATATTTTACCCTCAGAAGAGCCGTAAATCATTTTAGTTTGGTGAGGTATGCCACTTCACAAATCGTTTTAGTTTGGTAAGATATGTCACCTTCCTGCAAAAAAGTCATCCGTCTACCCTGGACAAGTCATATATTGAACCTTGTGCTTTAATCATGAACAGTGTGAGGCGTGGTGATATATTTCATCTCTCCTCTCTCCCCCCCCCCCCCCCCCCCCCCCCCCCCCCCACACACACACACCAAAAAAGAAAGAAAGAAAGAGGAAGATTCACTGACAACTCCTTTTTCTTCTTCTTCCTCTTCATATTATTACTATTGTTGTTGTGATCATGTTTATTGTTATTCACATGCACAACTTTGACGAGTAGTTCTATTACTTCAGTCACAAGAAGAAACGTGTGAAGCAGGTAAAGAAGTTGATACAAAGGGGACTGCTAGACCCGGAGAAGGCAGATCCATTTTCTCTTTTTCTTGAAAGTGGCGGTGTTCAATTTTGCTTGTATAAGGATTCAGAGAGAGTTCTTGGGAATACATTTGGCATGTGCATCTTACAGGTGGTTTTTTAAATCTGTTTTCTTTTTTTTTGTGCTTATGTGATTTAGTTGTGAGAACTTTTCACATCTGCCATTTTCAATTAGAAACTTATGCTATCTCCAGGATTTTGAGGCGTTGACTCCTAATATCCTTGCAAGAACTATTGAGACAGTAGAGGGTGGTGGCTTGGTAATCTTGTTGCTTCGTTCTCTTCCCTCACTTACCAGCCTTTTTACCATGGTCATGGTGAGCAACTTTCCCTGATTTGTCCTCCATTATTTGACAATTCTTATTTATTTAGAATTTACTGATGTTAACTCGTTTATCTGTATGTAGAACTGAAAGGTTGCGGGATGCATAACTTGATTTTCAAATTATGGTGTAGCCTGTTGTCATTTCCATGTCTGTCTTAATTAGGCAACCATAAATGCTGTGCATTTCAAGCAGAGGCCAGCAGAAGCTTATTAAATTGCTCTTGATAGATGGTAATTGGTGAAGTGATTGTCTATAATCATTATAACATTGGGTCAAGTGATGATTGTTAGTGATCATGGGGAACTGATGGCTGTTCTTCTGTGTAAAATACATATTCTCAAGGTGAACTGTGTTACCAGAAAAACAAATATTATAGAAGATACTGTTCCAAAGCCCCTTAAAGCAGGACATGCCTTTATTAGTGAGTCTGGAATCATAGTAGCAACACTGATAATTTTTTTACAATAAAAAGATGAGTGGATTGAAAATTGATCATCAAATCTTGAAAGGTTGCTTAACTAATTTCTCACAGGAAAAAAAAAGAATCTTAAAATGTTCAATTGATGATACCATTATATATGTCAAGCATAAGCTAATGAATTTGGATGGATAAAGCACTGGGGCCTGTTAGATTTTCACTTTTCTTATATCACCATTATTATGAAGTGAAAGAAGAAGATAACATGTGAGTATTAAAGGAGGGTTATGTGGGAGCATTTGGGGAATTTAAGGAGAGTAAGGCCTTTTTTTTTGAAAGTTTGGAAGACTTCAATCCCATTAGCTTCTCGAACGTTGTTTTCTAAAATCATCATAAAGAACTTAGGTATGAAAGACTGTGATAGACACGGTGGTTATTGGTTATTGAAATCTAAGTGTGAAGGAAGATAGAGGCATGTGGATCTTCTAGTTGCTTATCAGTGCATTCACATGATGAGATCTCTGAGCGGAAGATCTGGTTTTTGAGCTTGACTTTTGGAAGGCATATCACAAGGTAAGTTCGGAATGCCCTTTCTGGTGATGCCTTAACCGATTATGGTGGAAATGTATTGGATGGAACAGATCTTGCATCTCATTACCCATGTCTGCAATTCTGGCGAGTAAAGAACCTTCCAGGTTCCTCCATAGTTGGTAAGCTTTAAACAAGGGATCCTATGCTCGCATTAACTTTTATACTGGAGGTTGGATCTTAAGTAAGATGCAGAATAGAGCAGAATCACTTGCAGATATACAAGGCTACCAAGGCAAAGTCACATGCCAACCTACCCATCTGCCCTGTTAACCTAATCCCTAGGAAAGAAAAGGAAAAAAAGGATGGCTGAATGAAGAGAATTAATTGGTGCAATTTAAATTGTATTTTCTCTGTCCAACTGGTTATTGCACGATTGCTGTGTGTAGCCAGGAGATAATTTCTCTGGTCTCATCTCTGGCTATTGTATTGCTGATATGATGAGCCAGTGGATCATAATGTGTTGATGCTATTTTACTTTAATGATTCTCAACGTGGTATATGGGTTGGCTGATTGGCTTTGGTAAATCCTTTTTGGATGACACTAAGAGGACTTGAAAATTACTCTATACGGATGGATTTATGTGGGTTAATGGTGACTTTATTTCTTTCATTTTTTCTTTTTACTATTGGCAAGTCTGCAAGAGAGAAGTTGTGCTGGCAGAGTGTGCATACTTTATTGTCCGAACATCTTCCTATTTTTCATGTGGTATTCTCATCTCTCATCTACGAAGATGTATCTCATCCTTCTATCTTGTAAAGGTGGTATGCTCCATCCTTTTTCTGGGAAGAAGAGAAAACATTAAAATGCTGTGCTCATCTCCTGCTGCTTGTTTTTTTTTGTTTGTTTAATCAAATGATTGGAACTGTGCTTTTGCACAACTCTTAAGTTTTGCGACTTGTAATGATTTATTGAATATAGGATGTTTCCTTCTTCTTCATTATACTCCTCTCTTTCATTGGAGTTTTTTTTGTATTTCATTATAGATATTTGCAGGAGGTGCTCATTGAGGTGATTAAGAAAATGAGAAATAGAAAAATGTAATTATGAATTAAAGAGAATTCCATCCCCAGATAAAGCCCGACAACCAGGCAAAGGACTGGAATGAAATCGAGAAACCAAATCATCTCTGCTCATCAGCATTCAGAAAGACATCTGGACTTGCTTTTCTCTGTCCTGGAAATAATGAGCTAGTTAAATCGATGAAAACATGGGCAACCAATATGACTATTCCTTGGATACCAACTAATGCTCACAGAACTTGGACTTGCTCCCAGAAAGGGTTTTGGGGGGGTGTTGGTGTTCTGATCCTGGTCCTAGTTTCAAGGCCCACTTCCTCCCCAGGTCCGGTTTGATTCTGACAGCTCCGAGTGCCATGACCCCAACTATATGAAGTTCTTTTCATGCTTTGTGAACATCCACAATATCCTGCACCTGGCTGCCGGGTGGTGCACATCTCTTCCTTGCTGCTTACTCATGTGGTTTTCTACTCAACTGATAAACTGATTTGTTACTGGTACAAGATCTAACCGCTCCTTGTGGGCCGTGGCCATATCAACTATGTTACTCCACATAAACCAGTCTCTACAGATCTCCCAAGCATGGAAAAAAGTATCGGATGGGCCTGGGCCGATCTTGATCTGGATTGGATTGCCAATCCAACCAATCCGCCAGAAATTTGCCCGATCTTGGATCAACCAGACTAAAAAATTAAATTTTAATTTTTTTTGGAAAAAATCAGACAAATTTTAAAAATTCACAAAAATCCAGAAAAGTCAGAAAAATGAAGGAACAAATCAGTGAAATTGAAGAAGTTCACATTTGCATTAAAAAATGATATATGTCTTCATATTACATTACATTGGGCATCAAATGTAACATAAAGAGCAATGACAACCATAATAAAGATCAAACATCAAATGAACAAGTCTTCGTGTTCAATGCTTGAAGTTTACATGATAAAAAGAAAAATCTAATATTGCCATCAGATTGAGATGACTCATCATCATTTGATTTTGATTGTTCATATGCTTGATGTGTGACCTGTTTGCATAGCCTTATAGCCATAACCAAAGAGGGAATTCGCTAGATCATGCATTCCTCTTTGAATCCCTCTTGTGTGAATTGTTGGCTTGAGCTCTCACTAGATTGGAATGAAACTTTGCACCACATTCCAATTGGTTTGTATGAACTAGATGCTTCACTTGTATCTTGTTCTTGTGAAGGCCAAAGTGCCCATCCTCCTCCTCTAAGAGGGGAACTACTAATATCCGAGTATGGTAAAGTGGGAGACAAAAATGGAGGAGTATATGTAGAGCCAGAACTATAGTGTGGCTCTCAAGGTGATCATCTTAAGTTGTCTGACGTTGTTGGCCTTCATATCCTCCTTGTCATTCTCATCTGCCTCATTGATTTTATGTTTCTGGCACATAACTTGTAGTAAGTCCCATACTCAGAGAAAATCCCTACATCGTATATCTTGTGTCTCTATGGCTAGCTCCTACTCCTGTGGCCCCAATAGCTGCCCCATCATCATCATCATCACTGGGGGCCTGTGTGGAATCATCACTCATTGGTTACCTGATCAAGACTCTTTATGTTCTTCTGTTTGACATATGTAAACTTCTCTTTTTCTTTGGAACTTGGTCTCCCCTCTTTATGTGTGGCAGCTCTTCTCAATGTAGGTTGACTTGTAGGTAGTCTAGATGTCTCTAGAAAAGTAGCTGAGTGTCGCTGTCTGTCTCGTAGTAATTGGTTGTGACTAGGGAGCTAGATCCTCCTTAACTGTGAGCAGGGTTTGGCGTGCCGGATCGAATCGGTCCGATTCGGCCGAATCGGATCGAATCAGGAGAAACCCGATTCGCTCGATTCCCATCGAATCGGACCGATTCCCATCTGATTCCCATGCGAATCGGCCCGATTCAGGCGAATCGTGGCGGATCAGGAAAAACCCGATTCGCCCCGATTCCCCGATGCGTCGAACCTTGACTGTGAACTTTGAATATCAAACCTCTACTCCATCTAATTCTCTTTTTGTCCATGAGCGATCTCGAGGGTCAAACTTTGGAACATCACTTTCTACTCTTGTTTCTATTTTCCTCTCATGCATTCAGTAGGTGTTCCTCGTCCAGCAACTCATCAACATCAATGACTCTGGTAGTGTTTGTAGCCTCTGCTATAGGTGTTTCCCATCTCTTGCCATGCAAGTTCATTAGCCTTATCTCTGTTTTCTTCTGCCTTTCTTTGATGCACTTGACTTTCAGGCGCATGTTGTAATGTCAATAAACTAACTTCTCGAGCCTCGATGTAGTCAACCTATTTCTCACTTTTGTGTGGATTAGTGAGAAAATACTCCAATTTCTCTCACATTGCTAGATGAAGTTGCCTAGCTTAGCACTCTAATGGCAATTCTTGCCAGTGGATTTGTTTGCCCAGTCTTGTAATCTAGCATTACCCGCCACTCAGCTACACAAAAGAAATTATGAGTATTTAGTATCATTGGATTATAAAGATAAATTAAGATCACCAAATTAGATACTAAACTAGACTCATTCTCCCCATTGCTTCTCGCAAGTCATAATCTCTATATATGTCAACTTTCATTTTGAACCTATCCATTTGACACATAAAACAATTGACATCATTAGACCTTTCACCTCATTGCCTCTCTCTCTTTGAAGAGGGGTTAACATTTAAAATGAGAATTGTACATCCATCATAGCATCTATCTTATCATTAGTACTCCTGGTTAGTCTACTGATGGCATTTATTGTCTCTTATAGCATTTCACCGTCATTGTGAACTGAGTCACTATATTGATGCGGGGGATTCAAGAAATACCCTGCGTACATTAATTTATATATGCATAAGTGAAGAATTCAATAATGAGAACATTTTTAAGAAATCTGGAAGGTAATACATTTACCCGCTATATGTAAGTCATGGTGGAGGGTAGACTCTCATCTCCTGTCAATAATTCTCAACTATTTCTAGAATGTTGTGGGATGCTTCTTCTTCAACTTTTATTTGACTTTATCCATAGCCTCATACAAGTAACCTATGCCATTTTTATCCTCTCAATCAACCATCCTTAGTACTCGTAGAACAGACTTTATCAACTTCAAATAGTAAGAGATTTTGTGTTAGAAATGGTGATCATTGATCAAGCTAGTTACGTCATGGGCAACATCCTTGGATTCCTCTCTCATTGCACCAACATGTGCCAAATGCTTAGAACTTTATATGAGACTAGAGAGTGCCCAACTCATGGCTATACTTATGCAGATTCTCCAACGTAACAAAGTTGGAGGTAAATCTCGTTGGGTCAGGACGAATGATATCATGTTCATTAGTGCAATCTCTCATCTGGTAGAATTGTGTGGTGTCCATAAATGACCTCTATCATCAAATTAAGAGAATATGTTACTCAAGGAATCCATATAGATGTTCCTTTTTCTTCATTAATTTTTTACCTGCTGTCTTGTAACTAGCTTTATTATCTATTATAATTTGTACAGCATTTTCTTCTCCAATCTCTTTAACCATGTCATCCATAAGTCATTTTTATTTGCCCACTTGCATCTAGAGACTTCATGAATATTGTACCTTTACTGCAATATACAAGGAAGTTTATCATGAACTTCCTTGTTGCCCCTGCCCATCCATCATACATGAGAGTACAACCTCTAGCCATCCAGACAGCTATAAAGGAGTCCACCCATTCCTTTAGCTCTTTCACTTCTTCAAAATACTTTTCATAAATATCATGAAGGGCTAGTGCTTTCATTCTTAGACCTGCCTTTCCAATAGAATCCAGCGTGATTTGAAAGTAGGAGTACAAAAACCATTTCACTATATTTGTCACTGCATGTTTTGCTGTAGCAGTTGTGGCTTTCATCCCTTTCATTACTTGCTTGATGGTTGGCTGCTTTACTGATGGTTTTCTATGCAAATATCTGTCTATAGGCCCTCGTGTAGGATCTATGACATATTGTCGCTAAAAAGATCCTCTACATCCCAAAGTTGAGCTGCCTCTTATTGTTCTCGATCTCCCTCCACCCCTTGTTGAACTTGATCCTGTTGATCCCTCTCCCTTGTTCATACTCCTTCTCAGCTCATCTTCCTCCCTAGCACTATGTTGACTCTGACGTAGTGCTTCTCTAAAATCTCTCTCATCTTGTGTTAGATTCTCTTCCTCTCCATCATCATTAGAATCAGAATCATCAAGGGAAATCATGGAAGGCAGAATCGGCCGATTTCGGATTGGATCGTTCATGGAAAAATAAGATATTACATGTAAATGTTACTGTTTGTAGTTTCATTTATTTAAGATATTACATGTAAATAAGGAAGTATCCCCATTTGAATCCAATAAAAATATCAAAAAAATCATATCTCTTACCAATAAAAAGTCAACTCTCCCATTCCAGATTCCTTGAGATCAACCGATTCGATCCTGCCTTCCATGAGGGAAATTGGCCTCTCCCTCATTAGGCCTTTGTCCCTCCTTCGCTCAGTTGCTTGCTTGTGAGAAGTCTCTTCATATAACTCTGCTGATGTTAAATTCGAATCCTTTTTTGTGTGTTTCTTTCAATCATATAAGCTCTCATCTCATCCATAAGGGCCTGGGGGCATGAATTTTGGACATTTCCACCAATGCCTGCAATATACTACTTGAGGCGATAGACTCCTCCATTCATTTGTTTTCCACAATGTTGACACTGCACTCTCTTCCTTGTTGCATTAATCAAAAACTCATTGCGCCACCCAAGATTTACCTATGGCTGTAGTTGCTCCTCTCCCTCCTCAGTTATAATCTTGTTGCAATGCAAAGACAAATATGTAAATCTATTATTAGTTTCAATGTCGATTACTTTTTTTTTAAACCAATTTTCCAAAATTAAAGGCTTTCCTTTTTGCTTCATGGCACAATTGAATGAATTAAGTGATTGACATACTTAATTAATCTCTAATTGCACTAATTGGACACAACCCCCAACTTTCAAACCCTAATTAAGGTGAAATTTAGAGTTTTACCTATTTTTTCGAAATTAAAAACCCTCCTCTTCACATCATGATACAATTGAGTCAATTAAGTGAGTGACACATTTAATTGACCTCTAATTGCACTAATTGGACAAAATCCCTAATTTTCAAACCCTAGTTAGGCTGAATTTTGGGGATTTTATCCAATTTTTCGAAATTAAAACCCTCCTTTTTACATCACGACACAATTGGGTCAAAGTACACACTTAATTGACCTATAATTGCAATAATTGGAAAAAATCTCCAAGTTTCAAAACCTAATTAGGGTGAAATTTGGGGGTTTTATCCAATTTTTCAAAATAAAAAACTCTCCTTTTTTACATCATGACATAATTGGGTCAATTAAGTGATTGTCACACTTAATTAACCTCTAATTGCACTAACTGGACAAAAATCTCAATTTTCAAACCCTAATTAGGGTAAAAATTGGGAGTTTTGTCCAATTTCTTGAAATTAGAAACCCTTCTTCTTACATCATGACACAATTGGGTTAATTAAGTGATTGGCACACTTAATTAACCTCTAATTGCACTAATTAAATGAAAACCCTAATTAGGGTGAAAATTTAGGGGTTTTGTCCAATTTCTGCAAACCCTAAATTAAATAGTATCCCCATACAACTCAAATACTCAATCCTCATTTTTAAAGAAAATTTGTAATTTCCAAAATCTAAGACCAATAAACCATACCCTTCAAAATGAAAGAGCTACCTTCAAAGTTTTAAACTGAAGAAGAAGAGCATGGCGGCAGCAGTGGCAATGGCGATGGGGGAAGGAGAAGGGAAGAAGGTTCACACTTCTCAAGGGTCCAACGCTTGGGTGGTTTGGCTGAGTGATCGGACAAAAGTGTGCTTAAAGCACCCAAGATCTGGCCCGAATTGGGCCATATCCTGCCGTATTCTGGAGCGGCCAGAATCGACTGATCTGGACCGATACCCAATGAATCTGCTGAACACAGGGCCGTTCTGGTAGGCCAATTTCGAAGTCAAATTTCAGCGCCCCGGATCGGTCGATCCTGCCCAATTCGGACCAATTCCAATTCTTGTTGATACGGTCAAAAGTTCACCGATCCAGGGGGCTATCCTCTGGAATCGGATCGGCCTAGGCCGATCAGATATATCAGGATTGGCCAATTCTGCATTCCATGTTCCCAAGAGATTTAGAAGTGTTATCCATGAAACAGCTTATCTTGTCTGTGCATGCATCTATGTAGTCACAGTTGATGATTGACTGAGGCAACAAAAGGGTTGCCATAGACTCAGATGCCTGGGCAATGGCCTTGGCACTTGATATCATATTTTCTTTAAATAGATATATATAATTAAAATATATGATTAAATATCAGAGAATACATGTGTAAAAGATATGAACTTCCTAAACATTCATTCAAGTATGTAAAATCAGTGAAGAATTCATCAATTAAATATGCAAATATGATGACTGCACCTGGAACTATCTATGTGTGACCCTGTGGATTGTGTGGCTGGGACAGGGTTTACGAGAAACAGTGTCATGTGTGAATGTGCGACTCTACAGAGGGAGTGAAGGGGTGGGGACTATGACCCTTATTCTGTGTGTGACAGAGAGCCAATCTTTATGATGCTCTGTTCTGTTATGAGGTTGCTGCTGCTGAAATCATCATCATTGAGCTGAGGTAGGGGGAAGGGGAGAAGGGCTGAAAGGTGGAGTTCTGAATTCCCATCATGGAGTAGATAAAATGGGATCCGGGGTGGAGACAGGATTGGGATCCCTTTTATAGGCAGTCCGATGAGTTTTTTTTTTTGATAGGTAAGTTGGTGGGGGAAGGGAAATATGAGGAGGAGGGTGCGGGATCGATCCCGCACCCTTCCCTGTCTCCCCTCTTTTCACAACAAAGGGGAGACCACCGCGCCATGCGCGGCTCTCAAACAGTCCGATGAGTTGGGCAGGTATAAGTGACCTGATTGTTCAACCTGGGTGTCTAAGGATTGGGCCTTACAAGCTGGAGTGAGGAGATGGGTCATGGCTCTAAAAGTAGGCTAAGTCAACTGCTTTTGGTGGTCTAGGTGATTCCCAAGAATGTCCAGGTGATGTGGACCAAATCAAGGTGCCAGCTGGCACCTCTCGTCACCTCATTGCCTATATGGTCACTTTGAGCATATTTGATAACGTAGGCATGCATATTTTGGAACGTCCAAATTGTAGCTCTCACTGACTTAACTCAAAAGCATTGGCAGATTATATATTTAGTAATACCTCCATCATCCACATGTTCAGGCCTAGCTTCATAATGAATGATCCACTGGAAGCCTCTTGACACATCATTTTTCCTTGAAACCACGGGCCTTATGAATTGCAATATGGAGATCAGGACAAACTGTACGACATTGCGCTTAGCTGAGCAGAGATCATCTGTTCCATTTTTAAGGCCAATCTTGACATTGCTTCTGAATCTCGAGACAAGGTTAATGCAGCAGATTGCATCAAACCGTATGCCTACATAATGGAGGCATTTTGTATATGCAGAAGATCAGAAGTTCGCGGTTAAAATATGCTCTTGCATATAGGATAAGTGGTTAGCTTCATGATGAATGACCAATTGTCTTCCTGGGTGGTGGTTGCCCAAATTTTGCACTTGCTTCACCAGCAAACATAGGAATAGCACTAAACAGGTAATGACTGTTTCCTGCATGTCATGATTACATGGACAGTTTTCAAGGATGCAAGATTCTTCTTTGTAGACAATTTACATTTGAAGAATTACAACATAAAAGGTCAAAACTTCACAGCACTTTTTGTAATGCTATCATACTTCTCCAATTATTCATCTCATTTTCTGCAGTCATCAATGCCCATCTGAGATGTAAACTGTAGATAACCTGCATAATCCTATCTGCCACGGTTTCCTTCTCAGAATAGGTTTTTTTTTTTTATGTTGTTGATTCCCTTTCAAAGAGGTTTCTTTACAATTTTGGTACCCATGTTTTGTTCAGCAAATCTCATTTTACTGAGATAAGCGAAGGATGCATAATTAATATGAATGCTATTTAGTGCTTTGTTTTTTGCTGTAATTCATTTCTTATGCTTGCACTTTTAGTGTCTTATGCTTTTAGATCTCACATGTTTTGGAACTTACTTTGTCTGTTGGATCTAATTCAGGATGTCCATGAGAGATTCAGAACTGAATTTCACACACAGACAACTGCAAGGTTCAATGAGCGCTTTTTACTATCACTTGCCTCATGCAAGGCTTGTGTCTTGATGGATGATGAGTTGAATATTTTGCCAATCTCATCACACATAAGGTCAATCAAGCCTGTATCAGTTGCAGAGGCAAGTTTCTATTTATTTTAGCCTTGTTTTTTTGTAAGTTTCATATAGATGTACTTGCAGGGTTGCAGCGGACTAATATTTCCTTAAAATGGTTAGGTGCCAAAATAAGGATATGGATGGTCTTTATTGATTGGTTTTCTGCTAAAAGAAAAGAGAAAAAGTTTGCAGGTCATTACATCTGAAGGTTGATAATCTGAAATAGGAATATATATCAGTGTCCTGACTAGATTGGCATCTATCTTTTACATGGGAGGTGCATGACTTGGCATTTCCCAAGTGAATATCTCATGTCATAATTTGTGTCCTGACTGTAAGGAAGAAAACATGGACTTTCTATATTATGGATGTACATGCTGGACATTCTCATGTCTATTACTTACCTTTTCCTCTTGTACTTTTTGTTAAAAGTGGAAAGCTATTTTTTTCCCCTAAAGTCCCATCATTTTTTTTTCTGAAATGTGGATAGTACCACAAGTATATAAATAAAAAGAGAGACAGATGTACAAGTATAGGCCAAAAGGAAAGCCCCCCAAAACCAGCCCTGATTGGCTATACATTACAAGCCACACCGAGACGCGATGGCGATCTCTACACCCCCACCCCCCCCCCCCCCCCCCAACAAAGCAAAAAGTGTAGAATTGGAATCATTCACATTACAAACAATTGAAGCCCATTCCAAAACTTTACTACAAATCCCAGCAAAAAGAGTCCCTGCATCTCGAGCAACTCTAAAAAATATCCAGTTGTTCCTCACCCCCTAAATCATCCATAAGGCAGCATACAGAATGAGCCACCAGACGGCTCTATCACCTATGGTAGGCCATTGTCTATCCCACTGCTCAATCAACCGTCGGACCTTGATGTGATGGCTGAGGATGCAATGGGTTCTCACAGCCACCTCCCTCCAGACTTTAGAGTGTAGGAGCAACCAGCAAAAAATGATCGAAAGTCTCATGCTCCTCCCCACATAAGGCGCAAGTGGTTTGAATATCTGGCAAAAATCGGTGCAGACTATACTGCATGGGTAGTCTCCCAATTGAGATTCTCCACGGCAGAACTTTCACCTTCAAAGGGCTTCTAGGCTTCCAAATCTGATTATGTTGTCCATGACGAACCACTCCATCTGATATGATGCGATAAGCCGAGCTGATGGAGAAATGGCCACCCTTCTCCCACTGCCACATACACCATCCTCACTGTTCAATAGGTGGATAGGAGATAAGAGGGAAAGCAGGTCTTGGAGCTGAAATGTCTCAGCTTACAATAGATCCCTCTTGGCGACCACACCCTACTAGGCATAGGAGGGTCAGCGACATAGGCAACGGAGACAAGTGGATCTATGGCCAAATGGAAGACGCTGGGAAATAGCATGCTGAAGGGAAGATCACTGCACCACCTGTCCTTCCAAAAAAGAGCCTTGTCCCCCTTCCTCAGCTAAACCTTGCTCTTGAGGAAAGTACATCCCTGCACAAAAAAAAATCTCGCTGGAGCAGTGAGGTACTGGCCCGCGGAGTTGGAAGAAGGTCCCAGATTCTGGATCTCCCAAATTATCTTTGCCTGATGTTATGGGTCTAAAGACCATCCTCTCCACTCCCTAATCTCCATAACCACTTACACAACAGGGCAAGGTTGAAGTCCATGGTATCCTTTAAACCCAAACCTCCCAAATCTCTGCTTGTGGTGACCCTCCGCCCAGTGTTACATCTTGTCAGCCTCTACATCTATCCCTACTACTATGATACAAGAACCTGTGGTGAATAGTCTTAATCGTCTTGGCCACCTCTTCAGGGATCCTGGATAAAGAGAGAGAGTATGTCGGTAGACTATCCAGAACAGAGTTGTATAGCACAGTCTTCCCCCATGAGATAAAGTCTTGGCCTTCCAACCCACCAGCTTAGACTCGAATCTGAGAATAATGGGCCGCCAGTGAGACGATTTGAGAGGAGAGAGAGGGAGTCCCAAACAAGAGATTGGGAAGTTGCCAATCCTACACCCCAGCACAGGGGCTGCCCTCCACATAGTTCTATCCTTGAGATTCACCCCAACCAAGAGGTTGTTGTTAAAATTTACTTTTAGCCCAGTGACCTCCTCCAATAATTCCAGAAAGAACCTCGCCATGAGAGGCATGCGCTTCCCCTTAGCCAAGAACAAATGGTATCTTCAGTGTACTACAAATATGAGATAGAGGAGCCACCACTAGCACCTTGTAGACCTAAGATGAGACCCGCTGCCTCCACCCGCCCTCAACCATACCCTGCTCAATACACTAGCAATCAGAACAAAAAGAAGGGGGGATAGAGGGTCACCTTGCCTAAGACCTCGACTGCTGTAGAACCACTCGGAAGGTTTCCCATTAATGAGAACAACAAAAACAACCAAGGAAATACATCCCCTCATCCACTTGTCCACCTTTCACCGAAACCCATCCTTTCCAGGACATGCAACAAGCAATGCCAGTTAACTTTGTCATAGGCCTTCTTAAATTCTAGCTTCAGGACCAAACCTTTTCCCCTGTGTTGCTTCAATGCGAACAAGCATTCATGGGCCATCAAAAAATTGTCCAGAATATGCCTCCCTCTGATAAAAGCACCCTGGAATTGGTCAACCAGTCAATCCATAATTGAAATCATCTTGGTTGCCAACACCTTAGAGGTAATCTTATAAGTCCCATTCAAAAGATTGATACGTCGGAAACATGTAAACACCTTTGCAACCTTCTTCTAAGGAAAATAACAATGTATGCCCTATAGTGTGCTTTCCCCTCCTGGAACTCCTTAACCGCTGCCACAAGAACACCTTTGATAATATGCCAACATTTCTGGAAGAAGGCCAATGGGAAACCATCTAGTCTTGGAGCCTTATCCCCAGCAAGCAAAAAAATGGCCTGATATACCTCTTCCTCAGAGCACAACCGGTCTAAAGCAATGTTGATCCTCATGTATTGTCGGCCTGTAAAAGTCCCCCTCCGTGAATAGCCTAGAATCGAACTCTCTCACCTGCCCTCTGATCTCCTCATCCTATGTGAATGTAATGTCCTCCCCTCCCACCCTATTAATGCAAGAGATGGAGTTCAACCTTCTTCTGTTAGATGCAATACGCTAAAAATACGTTGTATTCCTCTTTAACCCATCTGTCTTTGGATCTCTGTTTCTGGTAAATTTCCTCTTTGTGAAGAATTTCCTCGTATTGCTCCTTCAGAGAAGCCCGAACAACTCTGCCCTCCTCATCCATCAAGCCTACCTCTTCCAAGCTATCCATCACATCAATGTGTTGCAAAATCTTGTTGCTTGCCTCTCTACCTAGGAGTGTTTTTGCTGCTCCCTACCCTCTTAAGATATGAGCAATGTGTCTCAACCTCCTCACCAGAGCACACATAGTTGAAAGGGCTGCATCCATAGCATTCCAAGCCCTCCAGACCACCTCCATAAAATCATCCTCTCAAAGCCAGAACAACTCAAGCATGAAATTATGCCTCCTATCATGCCCACGACTGGTCTTCAAGAGAATAGGTTTGTGGTTCGAGACCACTCTAGGCATCGGGGACACCTATATATGTGGAAAATGGTCCTCCCGGTCGACGGATACCAGAAATTTATCTAGTCTTGAGCAAGCAACCTCTGCCCAAAGTTTGGACCAAGTAAAGAAGCCACTAGTCATATCGACATCCACCAGTGCCACCTCCTGAATGAAGGCATAAAAATCCTCCATACACCCATTAGCAAAAGAAGCCCCAGTCCTCTCCATCGGATGGCCCACTGCATTAAAATCCTTATCCAAACACCACGGCCTCCATTAGGGAAATTGAAGTTGAGTTAAGACTTCCCACAACGCTCTTATCCTCCCTAGCTTGGGGTTCATATACTCCACTAAAGTCCCAATGAGAAACCATCTTTGAATCCTTTGAAATGAACCTAGATGGCCCACCTTCTAACCATCCTATTACACTCAACTTCCTCCACCTCATACGGATTCCACAGAATGAGGATACCTGAGAAACAACCCTCCTGGACAACCTAGCTCCTCCAATCTGCCTCATGATGACACTCTCGTGCCCTCCCCCCCTTTGTCTCATGCACGCATGAGATGTCCACCTTACACCTCCAAATCAGCTCCTTCACTGCCCTCTTCTTCTCCGCCCCACCTAACTCCCTTGCATTCTACGAAAGGATTTTCATTTAGATACTCAGGCCCCCCCTCTCATTCCCATCTTCCACACTCACTCTTCCCTCTCTCAACAGTGATCCCTCTCCTGCTCGGATATTGGCACTCTATTGATTATTGATTTTTGAGAATGTTCCCTTCAAGTCCTTCTCTACCGCCGAGAAGGATATGCCAACCTTCTTGGCCATTTCCCTAGCCTAATCAGTAGACAAGCTTTCTACTTCCTCGAGGAGGATCTTCATAGCCTCTGCACGTAACCTGGTCTTTTTCGAGCCATTGTCATCCTTCTGCCTGGACGCCTCATCATCATTGCCCACATGGATGACCTTGTCCCTTACAGCTCCATCAGCATCATCATTGCAAGGCACCAACACTAGGGCCGTATGGCCTTACTCCTCCAGAGGCTCCAGAGAAGGACCGCCCAGGTCCACTGTCACTGTCACTGTCACCGAGAGAGGCCTTTCTACCACAAGCGCCAAGGGCATGAGCAACTGATCAGGTACTCCAGTAACTCCACCATAGTCATGAAGTTCCTGACAGCCTGGGGCCCCAGGCCCCCTGGGAGAGAGCTCCCTGTTGCCTTGCACATCGTCTGACAAACTTGATTTTGGTTCTAAAAGTCCCTCCTTGCAGGTGCCAACCCTGAAGCCAGTTGCAGCCCTTTCACCGGCCCACCTTTCTCAGTCTCCATTGAGTCGTCAGCCATTGTCACCCGGAGTTATTAGGTTCCCTAGGAGGAGGCTCCTCGCCATCAACCCCCCAGGCCGGGAAGAAGACCACTAACGGTCCCCATAGGCCCGGCGGAGATAATCGGATATTGGGTAAGTTATGGGTCCGTATCTCGGGCCTGATGGCGCCCAATCTCTCCGCCACGGCTTCAACGGAGGCGCTACTGTTCGGTGTTAGGATAACCAGTTTGGACTCCCTGAACCCACCTTCAAAACCATGAGGGACCCAGTCAACTAGATCCTTGCTTGCCAAAGGAATCCAAGAGCCATGGCAATTTGAATTTAAATCACCTACCCCCCATCGTCTTCAACCTCTGGACTCTCCGGAGGATGCCCTAGTGTCAGCGACGGCGAGGTCTTCTTCACATCCTCCATCACCGTGCACCGAATGATGAACCATTCCTTGTCAACTCCCATGATTACGACTGCCAGCACCACCTCCAAAGCACTGACCTGAAGGGTTGCGACCAACTTCAGTCTTGTCCCTGTTGTGGGAAACTCCAAGGACCCTTGTACCAGGCAACCAAACCGGCGGACCACAAGGCCCACCCCTCCTCATCACAAAGATAGATGGGGATTCCTTCAAAGGAAACCCTTACTCTTCTTTTCAGTAGTGTAGGGGAGGTGCCCAATGTTGCCGGCCAACGATGCACATTGAGAATGGCACCATCCGCTACAACCAGCCAGTGCCTAATACCCTCTCCACCACCCTGTCGTCGCTACTACCCACTGCCAGGAACACTGTATGAGATACTCTAGCTATCTCCCATTTTCCCCCTGACAAAACCACTAGCCTCTGCTTGATCCCTCTGGTTTCAATGGCGCCTTCCAGTAGAGACATGGCCAGGTACCTGCTCCTTAGCCCCCTACAACGTTTAGCATATTCTTCCGGTAGGTCCCCCACTTCAAGAACCTTCATATTAACTCGGTCCACCACAATGGGGCTTCCAAACCCCTGGACAACATCGACGAAGCTCCTACCACCCCGTGAAGCTCCTCACATTGGCGCCATCTCCTCGGGTTCCCTACAACCACTTCTGCATTCATCCCCTCCCCCACTGGCTGACACCCTTCTCCCTGCTCTTCTCCTCAGCAGCCGGACGAGCGACACTGCGACAGGGCACCACCGCTTGATGTGGCCATGCCTCCCACACCCAAAACACGTCCTATTCTTGCCAGCATCAGGCCCACTGCCCCACCCCAAAGTTCCCTCTGGATGAGGCGGAACATAAGGGCTCCGGTCCCCCACACTCTGTCAGCGAACAATCGAACCCCCCACCCCCCATTTGCCATGATGGCCGCGTAGAATCCTGGAGCATCTCTCTCTAGAAAAGACTAGTGAGAGAAAATCCAGGGAAACATAATTCTAAAGTCCTATCATTAGTGTGCATAATATGTTATTTTATGCAGTTGGTTTGATGTAGCCAAATTTTGCTTAGTTCCCTGCACATTATTTATTTTGGATTGCATATAAACCATTTTTATGTGAAAAATGACAAATATACCATTGTAAAAATATTGTTAAAAATGGCACTCGTAAATAGGAAAGGTTTGCAAAGATGTTACTGCCATTACATGGGCTTGCCTTATCTCACCTTACGTCCGTTTAACCATAGGTTACACTAACCCATTGATTAAAATGTCTGTTTTGCCCTTCACTTAAACCACCCTGGCACCCAGAGGGAGAGAGAGAGAGAGAAAGAGAGGTGGGTCTCCAAAGGGCCACACACCACACAGGTGCTTGAAGGCTATCACATCAGGGGTTGGGGGATGCTGATCGTGCCTTGCACAGGGGCTGGTGGGAGGCGAAGATGCCGGTGGGATGGGGAACCGAGGAGGAGTGGGGGTGGGGGAATAGGGTCCAGTCTACACAGTGGGTGGGGCTTCTGGGAGATTTTCTAATATAGGGGGCTCCATGGCTGTTTGAGGGGGGGCAGAGGGGGGGAGTGGGATGAGGGCAGGGCGGTGGGAGTGGGTGAACCAGGGTAGCTTCACAGCCAGCTGGGGTGTGTAACATAGCGGGAGAGGAGAGAACCAGGATGGGGGGTGTGCTCTGTGCAGCCAGCTGCTGGGGGGAACCTCTGTGCTGTCAGTTGTGGGGTGTGGTAGAGGGGGCGCTACGCTGGGCAGGGTGGAGGGCGGGGGCAGGCTCTACAGTGGGTTGTGGGAGAGGGGTGGCCGAGGGGCTCTACGAGGGGGTGCTGCCCAACGGGAGGGTGTGGGGGATGCTTTGTGCAGCTGGATGGAGGGGGGTGGCTTGGGGTCTCTGCACAGCTGGTGGGGGGTTGGGGGGGGGACTGTCTTGGGGCCTCCATATTGTCAGCTGAAGGGGGGGGGGGAGCCTCTACAGTGAGGCAGGGAGAGCTGTGGGGGGTGGGGAGGGGTGCTTGCTGCAGCACCTGTTGGGTAGAAACGGGGCGTGGGTTTGGGGCTGGGCGGAATTTGCGTGTCAGGCTGGGGGGAGAGGGTTCTTTCTTTGTGCAGCAAAGGAGGGAAAGCTGGGGGGAAGCAACTCCCTTGAGGGTTGAGGCTGGCCAAGGGGTCCCTGCAAAACAAGGCCTTCACTAGAGGGCGATGGGTATGGTGCATTGTCGTGGTGGGGTTTGCTTGGGGTGCTCTGTGCTGTCACAGTGGGGTTTGGGGTGGCAGGGCTCTGGATAGCGGGGTGGGGTGGCTTGCTTTGCACGCGGGATATTGGAACACACTTCACCATTGGTGCTATCTAGATGGAGAGAGACTGATTGGGGGTGTTTTTGTCATAAGGTTATTAATCTACCAGTGTTGAAGGAATCTGAGAGGAATATTCGATCTTTTAGTTACCTTAATGGCAAATCTACAATGTCCATTTGTAACAGTGGTATTTTAAACAACATTTATTTAAGGATGACACATTTGCCATTTTTCATATAAGAATGGTTCTAAGTAAAAACTCTATTTATTTCATGCTTGTATTGTACTTTGAGTTTTCTTCAACATTTTATTTATTCTGATGAAGGACCCAGAGGGATTATCAGAAGCAGAGCGTGAACTAAAGAATTTGAAAGAGAGGGTTCATGATGATTTTCCTATTGGTCCTCTGATTGAAAAGTGTTGCACAATGGATCAGGTAAAAGATCATTATGTTTTTTGAACATAAGCATAGGGAAGTAGAAGTGGGGAAGTAGCCACTTTAGCTAAGCTAATGTCTTGTTCATTTGCCTAATAGGGAAAGGCTGTAATGACATTCCTCAATGAGATTCTAGGCGAGAAACTTCGTAGCACTGTAGCTCTGATTGCTGCTCGTGGACGTGGCAAATCAGCTGCCCTTGGTCTTGCTATTTCAGGGGCCATTGCTGCAGGGTTGTATGTCTGACCATGTATCATTAAATTCCCCTCCATTATGCTTTCATAAACATATGTGGCTTTCTTTTGTAGGTTTTCGAATATATTTGTGACTGCTCCCAGTCCAGAGAACTTGAAAACGTTATTTGATTTTGTCTGCAAGGGGCTTAATTCCCTCCAATATAAGGTCTGTTGCAAATTTTGAAATCCAGTTTCCTACTCTTTTATAATGTGTTTCTGTTGTGAAACTAGTTTTCCTAGTAAAGCTATAGTTTATGTTATTGGATTGTAAATGGATACCACCACAGTGAAGTAGCAAGTGTGTGTTGTGTGCGGCAAAGAGGATCGGAGACTCATGTAATGGGTCCACTTTTTCTCAAATTCATTATACATTCCTTTCATAGACCTGGTCACTCTGGAAGGTCAAGGTAGAAATTTCCATTTTCAGGTTGTTTCTGCTGTTATCTAAACAAATTAATGATCAAGTAATATTGTGAGGTTTTATTGATTTATATATATAAATGAATTTAAGATTTCAGAGAGTTGACCATTTTGTGCAATGTTGCTGTTTGAATTCACTGGTATGTATGTCACAATAAATTTTGAGAAACGTTTAGGCTGAGCTGGATTGTTGGGAAATCCTTACTACCCCCATGCCGCTGTGCCGCCGCCCAGCACTGCTCGTTGCCTGTGCCAGTTAGTGTGCTGCTGCCACTGCCGGTGTGCTGGTCAATGCCATGGCCGCACATCATCAGTGGCTGCTGCCGCCCGTTTCTGCCTGCCGCTGCCACCCCTGTGCCACACCACATCCACATGGGACGTGATGTTGTGGCCAATCCAGCTCTGACTCACTACCTGGCTGTGGATGTGGTGTGGTGGAGCTGGACTTTTCCCAACCATTCCAGCTCAGCCTTATTACCCAGCCAGCCGAATAGTAAGCAATTCTCATAATTTTTTTGTGCAAGTTGCTATATCCTATTTCAAATTTTCTTTCAGAAGACAAAAATGGCTACAGTGCCACTTTTTGCTGCCTTGTTTTTCACACTTTTCTTGACCTCTGATTTCCACACTTATTTTTTGTGATAGCTAAGATACTTGTGACATTATGTTCACCTAAGAAGGGTATACATGCAAAAGCAAACTAAGTTTAAGTGAAAAAGCCTTTATTTGTGTATTGTATTTTCATGCGACTATTCTAAATGGAAAGTGACTTATTCCTGTCATATCCATCTTCATGGCATGTTATTACTTCTATAATTATAAATTGAAACTCTTTCAGGAGCATTTACATTATGATGTGGTGAAGAGTGCTGATTCTGAGCTTAAGAAGGCAACAGTTCGGATAAACATCTACAAGCAACACAGGCAGACTATACAAGTTAGTTTATTCTTGTACAGAACTTACTGAATGCTTTATTTATCTGTTAGATTGCTATTGTTGGAATGACAATTTGAGGAATTTCCTTCTTTGTCATGACAGTATATACAACCATGTGATCATGAAAAGCTTTCTCAAGTGGAACTTCTAGTTATTGATGAAGCAGCAGCGATTCCCCTACCAATAGTGAAATCCATGCTTGGACCATATCTGGTTTTCCTTTCATCTACTGTCAATGGGTATGTCCTTTTCTCGAGCTACCTTTCTACTTTTATCACTGATGATGCTGATATTCTTTATTAAGAACAGTAGAGATTTGTAGAATTAGCAATCTGTGTGGAGGAGAAGTTTTAATTTTCCGTTTTTTTTACTTTTTATCTAGAAAGTAAGTTTTGCATGAGGACAGTTCTGTTGCTATAAGAGTCTGATGCATCTGTTTCATTGTCAATGAATATGTGTTATTCATCGTTTGTTTATCATAATGTCTCCTCATTATTGGTCATATTCTAAGTTTTACATCTGCATCTTACGCTCCTTTGTTTTTTACTCAAGATATGAAGGGACTGGCCGCTCCTTGTCGTTAAAGCTCCTTAATCAATTAGAAGAGCAGAGCGTGATGTCTCCAAAGCATGTTGACAGTTCTCTGTCTGGTACTTGAATCTTGTGACTCAGTATCTTCTTTCAATGTCATTGATTTTGTAGGTTGTTCCTTTATTTTATAATGCATATGGTTGCTTCTTTAAGAATGTCAATCAGCATATGTAATTGCCATGGGCAATTGAGCCTCCCATATAATGTTGAGCTGCAGAACTCTTCTGCTTGGCAATTGTGGCTTTACTCTTCAATTAGCTATAGTTTGACTTTAAAATATCCAGCAGAGAGCTGGTCAGCAGAAAAGTTGTCGTACTTCATCTGCGAGTTTGTTACAGAGTGGGTTAATCTCGTGTATGGTGGAGAGCTTCCTTGGTGCAGGTTTAGGTGGAGAGTTCCTCACAACTTTGATGTGGACTACATTTTTCGTATAGATGGATCCTTGAGAATATACTGACATTGTACTTGGACATCCCCACTTCATTTTGGTATTCAATGGATTCATAGCATGATAAATTTTTTAATAAAAATATACTCAGGATATTCAGTTGTCAAATCTTTACCATTGGTACATCCCAGGTGTGGCAATGGACTCACATGTGGTATGCAGGACAGCAGGAGGGCTTTTGTCATATATATTTTCTAGTAGAGGTTTCTTCATGTGTTAGGATGAATATAATAATAGCATGAAATTTCACTGCTTTTGCTTCCCCTGGTTCTGCCATATGGTCCTTAAAATGCCAGTCCCTATCTCTGTTCTCCCATTATCCTCTATTGTGAGGGTTTTGAAATGTGCTTAATTCCCTGTTTCCACTTTGGGCTAATAAATTTAGGATAAGGGAAAGCCTTGATGTTATGGAATGGTTGCTCCATGATGACCTGGAAGGCTGGAAGCTGCGGGCTTAAAACTTGAAACAGCCTCTATTCAGAAGACAGGGTGGCACCTGCATATACCTGACTCTTTCTAGGCCATGCAGTGGTGGGAATCATGTGCCCTTGCGGTAATGATATTGGATAAAACATTATGAACATGTTGTATATAATTCTTCCTACAATCATACATTCAAACTAGTCCATTGGGGTGGAAGTTGATAAATGATAAGTACTTTGTGGACAGCTGTGAGGTCACAGTATCAACTCTCGCCATGGAAATAAATGTGAGGCAGGTTACTGGTACTAACTCGTGGTTCACGTGGGCTTTCGACATCAGGACTTCTCTGGGGGGTGGGGGCCACTACCGGGGAGAAGCTTGTCCTCCCAACTATTGGGCTACTGGTCATGTGAGCTTCATCTGGGCAGGGTGGGTTTAATCTTAGTAGTCTATATATATGTATATAATATATTACATATATAAAAGAAACATCATTAACCTACTAACTTTTGTACAATCAATGGATTGATGCATTTTATTACCATGCTATTTTGTTGCCTAGGCAAGCCCAATGAGCAAAAGGATTCAATACTTGCATCCATCCAAGGTTATGCATATTTTAGGAACTCCAGTCTGTGGAAATTGGGGAAGTCTGCTTCTGGTGTATGATAACTTGAATATTTGTGGGCTATTTGCTTATTCACATCTGTATATCAGGCAGGGTGTTCAAGAAGGTAGACTTGAATGAGTCTATTAGGTATGCTTCTGGTGATCCCATTGAGTCTTGGCTACATGGTTTGCTCTGCTTGGATGCTACAAAATCTGTCCCCAATTTAACAAGGTTAGTATTAGGCTTTGTGAATCTTTAATATCACAAGATTCTAGTTCTGTACTTGATATTTTTCCACCTTATTGTCAGACTACCTCATCCAAGTGAATGTGACCTCTACTATGTTAATCGTGACACACTTTTTTCTCATCACAAAGAAAGCGAAGTGTTTCTGCAGGTAAATAGATTTTGCAATTAAACATGGTTCTTAGCACACCTTTCAGTGGTTCCTTGTTGACCATATCCTTTTTTTTCATTTGTGTAGCGAATGATGGCCCTGTATGTTGCTTCTCACTACAAGAATTCTCCAAATGATTTACAATTAATGTCTGATGCTCCTGCCCATCACTTGTTTGTATTACTTGGTATGGTTCCATATGCTAAGCCATTTTGTTATCCTGTATATACTTCATTTGGTACAACCGGACTACTTCAATAATGTTTGACCAGATGGGCAGAAGGTGCGGGTCTAGTTTCTATTGTAGTATATTGATCACTATTTTTGCAGGCCCAGTTGATGAACAAGCACAACAAATTCCAGAGATTCTGTGTGTCATTCAGGTTTTAACATTTCCAATCTGATGCATGTTTACAATCACTTTTTGTTGTTTGATTCTGCTGTAGGATTTTGAAATTGACAATCATTTGAGCTTTGAAGTTATGTCAATGGTAAAAATATATGGCACTCAAATCTAAATTGTTAATACTTACATGTCATCAAACAGTTCAATCAAAGAGGAGAAACACAGATTCAATTAATGCAAGACATTCAGAAATAGGAAGATGGACTGCTGCTACTAGGCACTGAGAAAACATCATTTCCAATTTTCTGGGCACATACGTTGGATAGAACTTCAAGGCTTTAGTTAGTCCCCAAAGGAGGCTTTCTGCAAGTGATTAGAGGAATCAATGAAGTTTGTAGAGTTATCCCCTAAAAGCTTCCTAGTAGGGACTCGAAACAGAGAAATTTTGAAGAGCTATGGTCTCCAAGAAACTTCCAGTATGGTTCAGTAAAATTGCATTGACAGATATGCAAACTATACCTTGTGAAATCTCAGGGCATCGTGTTAGATGAAGATTTGTTCATGCATGGTTCTGGATGTTCCTGAATGGAATGGCAAATCAAAAGGGAGGGGGGTGAATTGATTTTCCCAAATAAAAATTTGCGCAACAAAAAATTGGATCTCCTCAAATACAATGAGAGCTGCAAGACAGATTTGAACTAAGCAGGGTAGACCTAAAGCTATAAACTCACACTCAGTGATTTACGCACAGCAGATTCAGACCAAATCAAAACAGTATGTAAACATCAGGCACATTTCACAAGAATGGGGGTAGAAGAGATGGATCAAACCACGGTGCACAAGGGATTTTTAAGGTGGTTCAATTACACTTAAGTGCAATCTACGTCCACCCATCATGGTTTGCGAGGCTTAACACACTTTATCTTGATTTAATGGGTACAAGATAACACCCCCCCCTTCCCCCCAACACACACATCACAAGTGGAGTATGCCAACCCCACAAAGATGCCATAGCATCACACACACACACACACAAACACACACACACACACAAACTTTAAAGCGCACATGCACTGACTCTCACATTCAGATCAAAATAGTTAAAGCACAAATCAGAGTGTAAAGATAAAGAGGAATCAAATCCTCGATCTGATGTATCTCCCCCTGTTTGGATGCTCCCTTCTGGATTAGCAGGTTCTTAGAATCCCTGCAACAAATCACTCAGCACAGCAGCTCATCGAACATTCAGCATCTCAGCATCACGTTCCTCAGCATCACATCATTGCCCGTCTTGCTCACTTTGGCTCACTGTCTCTTCAGCACTGGATCCCTTCTTCCTCAGACGAACGGTGCCACACCTTACTGCCTCACCTCTGATCGGATATTCTTCTCCATCATCTGTTTTCCTTTTTCTCACAGGATAATGGTCGATGTAGAAGAGGAGTTTTGTTATCAAGACATCACAGTCATCCATCCATTGATCAGGAGTTTTGTTCATCAACATCCGATTCAGGAGTTTTGTTATCATCAAAATCACATGGAGTAGAACACTGGAGAAAGCTTCAATTTTTGGAAACTGACTAAAGGCGAGAATCTCACGCTAAGGCATCATGTTAGATGAAGAAAGCTTCTATTTTTGGCTGGATCGTCCCTCCTCTCAGATGAGTCAGTCCCCCAGTTCCCCCTTTTCCATGCAGATGATCTGCACACCAGGATCATTAAAAAAAAACATAAAAATAAGAGAAAGGGAGAAAGATGGAGAAGAAATAAGGAAGAACTTGTGTTTGATGCCATCTTTCGTCACCCTTGCCAATGCAGCAAGGCTGGTGCCACCACTGTCTCTGCATTATCTTCCTCTAGTTTGCTCCAGGCCCACAAAAGAGGAAAGAAGTGGAGCGGGGAGGCTTGATTGGGAAAAGGAGGGCTATATTAGGAAAGGGAGGGCTATATTAGGAAAGGAAAGGTTAGTGATGGCAAGGAGAGGAAAATTTTTCCTTAAATCCCTTGATGCCATGGATCGGCCAGGATCTAGCTTGAATAGATCACAACCAAAAACCCCAAAAAGACAGAAGGCTTCTTCCTTTCATATAGGTGTAATATGACCTTATGGGACCCTCCTAGGCATGGAAGGCAGGATCGGGATCGAGATCGAGCCTGGTCGATCCGATCCTGGATCGGATTGGATCGCAAGATCCCATCAATCCAAGGGAAGTCTGGCCGGCCAGACTATAAAATGTTTTTTTTTGGAAAAATGCAGGAAAATTCAGGAAAAAACAGAAAAAAATGAGAAAAAATCTGATAAATTGAAAGAACTAATATTTGCATCAAAATCAATTATATATGCATTCATAGTACATGCAACATGAAATTTAAGACTTGTACATGTAACTTACATTTGATAGAAGACTAATAATCTTTCCATCCACTTCCAGACATAGATGAGTCACCATCATTTGGGTTTTGGTAGCTATAACCAAAGAGGGAATTTGCTAAATCATGCATACCCATTTGAATCCCTCTTGGTGTAAATTGTTGACTTGAGCTTTCTCCAGATTGTGATGGAGCTGGACACCATATGCCAAGTGGTTTGTATGTACTTGTTGCTTCACTATGCTCTTGTTCTTGTGAAGGCCAAAGTACCCATCCTCCTTGTACTCCAAGGTGAGCTACTAAATCTGAGTACGGTAAAATGAGAGGCTGAAATGCAGGTATATGAGTAGACCATGAACTATAGTTTGGCTCCCAAGGTGGCCACTCATAGGCTGCATGATGTTGTTGTCCTTCATATCCCCCTTGTCCATGCTCTTGTCCTTCTCCTTCGCCTCCCTGATGTTCTGTTTCTGGTACATAACTTTCAGTAAGTCCTAGACCTGTGCCCCAGTATATCCTGCATCTCCCTGGCTATTTGGATCTTGTGTTGTGTCATCACTACGAATTGGTTGTTGCACTTCCTCTTTTTTTGCCTGGTATATATTCTTTTTTCTAGCTCTATGGCTTTTGAACTCCTCTCTTTTGTGTGTTTTCTAGCTCTATGGCTTTTGAACTCCTCTCTTTTTGTGTTGCAGCTCTTCTTAATGTAGGCTGAGTGGAGGCACTCTAGATGTCTCTGGCAAAATAGCTGAGTGTCGTGACTGAGGGAATAGAGGTGGGTCCTCACTTACCCTAAGCTCTGGATCTCGAGCCTCTACTCCATCCAATTCTCCTTCCGCCCATGAGCAATCGCGAGGGTCAATTATGGAACATCCCTTTCTTGTCTTGTTTCCACCCATGCATTTAGTGGGTGTTCCTCATCAAATAACTCATCAACATCAATGGGAGGTGATAATGCTTCCCTCTCTGCAAAACGTTGCTCCCAATGACTACCTGCAAAAGTCATTAGCCTTGCCTCGCTCTTCTTTTGTCTTTCTCTAATGCATTTGAGTTTCAACTGCATATTGTAGTGGCAATAGACCAACTTCTCTAGCCTAGTTGCACTCACCTGTTCCTCACTTTTGTGTGAATAAGTGAGAAAGTGCTCCAATTTCTCTCACATTGGCTAGATGAAGTGGTCTGACTGAGTACTCTAATAGCAATCTTTGCAAGTGGATTTCTTTGACCAGTCTTGTAGTCTAACATAACCCACCACTCACCTAAAAAAAACATACAATGAATTAGCACATAATACAAGTGAATTGTCACTTTGTTATGAAGTAAAAAGTCTCAAGGTTCTCACCAGGACCATTCTGGTCACTGCTTCTCTAAGATCATAATCTCTGTAGATGTCCAACTTCAGTTTAAATCTGTCCATCTAAAATATAAAACAGTTGCTAAGTGTAACTTGTAAAGTATATTGAATACATGAAATGGATTAAAATATTTAAGTTGGCTGTACCTCCATCATAGCATCTATTCTTTCGTCAGTGCTCCTAGATAATCTTGAGATGACATTGATTGTCCCCTGGAGCACCTCACCATCATTTGAGGGGAATCACTATATTGATGCCTAGGGTTAAAGAATACCCTATGTACAAAACATGTCTAGTAAGTTAGAAATTCAATATGCACAATAAGAATATGCACAATAATACATTTACCTGTTGCATGTAAATCATGGTGGAGAGTGGACTCCCATCTTGCATCAATAATTCTCCTCCATTTTTGATATGCCATGGGATGCTTCTCTCTCAACCTTTCCTTGGCTTTATCCATAGCCTCATATAAGTAACCCATGTCATTCTTGTCCTCTCTATCAACATTCTTAACACTTGTACAAGAGGCTCTATTAGCTTCAATAATAAATGATTCTATCCCAAAAACGATGTCACTGACCAAGCAAGAAATCTCATGTGCGACATCTCTGGATTCCTCTCTCATGTAGCCACATGTGCCAAGTACTCAGAACTGTGTATAAGAGTGCCCAACTCATGTCTAAACTTATGCAACTCTCCAATGCAATAAATTGTGCGGCAAATCTAGTTGGGCCAGGACGAATTATGTCATGTCCATCTGTGCACTCTCTCATCATATGTAAGATTCTATTGTGTCCATAAATAAAAGTAGTAATTATTTGCGCCTTGGACACCAAGTCATGCACATGTTTATCTTTGCCAATGTCCTCCATCATCAAGTCTAAGGAGTGTGCTGCACAAGGGACCCAATAACGATGATGTCGTTTTGCCATCAATTTTCTTCTACCTGCCTTGTAACTAGCTTCATTATCATGACAACTTGAACTACATTTTCCTCGCCAATTTCTTCAACCATCTCATCCATGAGCCTAAACAAGTAATTTGCATTCTTTATTTGTCCACTTACTTGAGTAAGATCTCCTGAGAACTAAATACGAAATTAAAAATATATATATACCTTAAGAAGAAAAACTTCTCCCTTGCTTGAGTAAGATCTCTTGAGATCTGCTCAAGAAGATCTCCCTTGGGCTTTGCCTTTGGATGTGCTCCTTCTAACTTCTTTGAAGTTTCAAAGAACAAAAAAGGGTTTAGAAGAAAAAGAAGGAGAAGAGGAGAAGAATAAGAAGAAGAAGAAGAAGAGGAGGAGGAGGCTGGCGACAGTGGAGGAGGCCGGAGGCGGTGGAGGAGGCGGCTGCCGGAGTTGGGGAAGGGGGAGCACCCTTGCGTGCTTCCCTGGATGCCCAAAACCTGCAAAATATGGTGTCCTCGGGTGGGATCGCAGAACTAAAGGGGGATTGCGCCGGATCGCGACGGATCGACCCTTATCGGGTCGGATCGAACAGGGATCGATCGACTTTGCCCGATAAGGGGTCGATCCGGCGGGCAAAGTCCAAATTCGAACTTAAACCCGCCGGATCGACAGAATCGCGTTGGGATCGATCAGCGATCCAACTCAGATTCTGCCGAGTTGGGTCGATCCACCCTGAAAACAGGGATTTTGGGGGGCTTCCAGGCAGAATCGGATCCTTACCTGTCGATCCGATCCAGGATCGAGCGATTCTTGCTCGATCCCAGCGATTCTGCCTTCCATGCTCCTAGGAAACAAAAGAAAGCCAATGGCTTTATGGAGAATTTTCCAAAAGCTTTGGTGGAAGTATCAACATGTTGCGAAAACGCATATGGACATGTGACAGGTAGAGTAAATATGACGTTTAATGTGTATGATTCCTATTTTTGGCTATGTTTCTATTATAAAAAATTAAGATAGTCCACCATAAATACTTGCATCTACATATTAAGGTGTATATAACAGCATGCACTCTGTATTAGGAAGTGATTGTAGATTCAGAGGGCATGTTCTGACCATGCAGGCCTGCGCTAGTTTTTTTTATTATTTATGAAAAGGACTGATTTTATTATATTTATAGGTTGTTTTACAGCATCATTGGGGCATATCCCTGGATAAACAAGGACCGTTGTAGACCAGTCTGATAGATGGGAGTCCAATCTTATCAAGGGTGACTGCACCTTCGGCCTGCGCTGGTTCAACCTGATTTGTATGACTGTTGGAGAACATGCAGAAGGCTAAGGAATATAATTTTTTTTCTGAAGGTAACTGTGGAATATAATTCAAACTGAAGACTAGGAATGATAAAGAAGTGTGAAAAGAAAGAATTTGCAGAACAGAAAATAGTAGGGAAAATGAAAGGAAGGAGAAACACAGATGATTATTTTCCATTTGTTCATGATAGAGAATACCCAAGAGAATATCATGTCATAATCAACATTAAATGTGTGCGGAACTGCGGATAATGGCTGCCAAAGCTGCTTTGGTTAAGGACCATTTTTTTTGTTGGGGGGGGGGTTGAATTGTTAATGCTGCAGAAAAGGCTTTGTTCTTTTGGGGGGTGCTGTCACAAGATAAAAATTAAAATACTATAATAAGGAGTTTGATTAGTTAGAACTATTATGCACATACCCTTATTACTTTATTAGAAGGAAAGTGCGACAGATGATCATCATCTTGGAATGGGTCTGGCAGACAAGCTTCCAGTCCAGAGCTGGTTGTTGCAAAATAGGAAATCTGCAGCTTTAGCCAGAAGTCTTCAAGCTGCCTGTTGAAAATAAAGGTGAGGAGGAAGAAAAAGGAATGAGAGGCATAATCAAGGCAAGAGGGAAAAAAAGGGAGCAAGGGCTCATCCAATCACCTAAATGATAGTCTCCAAGTTGGAAGTGAGAATATGAGTCATGGCCATGCTTTCTCGATTGTCCACCCTCCTTTTGACCTCTGATTGGCTGGGGGTGGGGAAGGAGTGATTGAAAAAGAACAAGATACCTTCAAGTCCTGCTTATCGATGGCTTTTATCCATAAATAACCATGTCTCTCCCTACCTACTCCTCCCTCTATTCCTCTATCCTTAGACACATCAAAGTTCTCCCAGTCAATGGTGTATCATCTTTGAAGGTAACAAGTTGAACTTATGCCCCGAGTCATCATCCCATATAACTTATCTTCGTTTATGAGAACTGTTCCTAGTGAAGGCTCCAAACACGTTTGATGATGCGTGAAATTTCAGCGCGCCTCCCAAGAGGTATTGTCCCCTTTTGGGGTTTTGTCCTTTTTTCTGGTAAAAAGGCCCTTTTAGGAGAAGTGAAATGGATCTTGCTTATAAGCACCACACTTATTTTCACTACATCTAATATGGGACTAAACTATGTCTCTGTAAAGTCTCCTTAATGAGGATAAGGGTGTGCGGATCTTATTGCAACAAGACGTTTGGGCAGGGCACATGGCCTCTTGTTCAGTTCCCACAGATGACGCCAATGGCGGTGCTTGAAATTTCAGCGTGCCTTCTAGGAGGTATTATCTCCGTTTGGGGTTTTATCCTTTTTCTAGGAAAAAGTCCCGCTTGGGAGAAGACGAATGGATCTTGCTTATGACTAATAAGTACACACTTATTTTCACTACATCCAATATAGGACTAAACTGTGCCCCTACAATGTTGAAGTTGGATTATGTCACACCTGTTGCTGACTCCAATAGCCACCATTGTAACTTGTGCCTTGGTGGCCCCCTTAGCCACATTTTGGCATTTAGAATCTGTTTGACTCCAATAATGAAAATTGGTTTCTTATTCCAATTTCAGTATACTAGGATATTAATATTTTCCTTTCCTCTTTTGATTCCAGTTCCAATATCAGAAGCAGACAGAGATTCCATAAACTGGTAAGTGGGCTATGTGAAGCCTGAAAATTTACTAGATGGGGCCAGCGTGAGACCTCACGCGCGATCACCATATTGGGAGAAGGAGCAGGCTATCAGGGACATCTGGCTGCCTGTACCTGGTGTCATCATGCTAATAGAGGACCAGATGCCCATGATTAGTACTGGAAGGGGGAGTTGATGCCAGAATGGGAGAGCTAAAACTACCTAGCCAGTGCTGTAATGGAAGAAATGGGGCTTGGGGATGTCTGGCTGGTCTCAAAGTGGAGTGGTTGGTGACAAATTTTATTAGATTCTTCTAGAAACATCAGTCTTTTAGGCAGTTGGTGCCACCCTAAACAGCTAGTTCTGTTTTCATGTGCATATGTACCTGCTAGGTTGTGTTGTTTGCTGCTTGAGAGCATGGCCTAAACATTGTTGACAAGCTTATTTTTTTATTAACTGATTCTTCTTGCAATATCTGAAATCGTGCTGATTTTGTCTTATTTTTAGGTCTGTCTTGAAGGCCAAATTTCAAAAAATACTGTCCAGAGAAGTAGAAGTGATAATTTATATCCTTCTGGTGATCTGCTGGTATGGACATTTGACAAACAGTTCCAAAATGATGATTTTCCAGCTCTGTCAGGGGCTCGGATTGTACGCATTGCAGTCCATCCCAGTGCCATGAGGGTAGGGGAACTGATCAGACTGTTAGGATTTGCCATGATATTCATCTCTTCTGACATGCTTTTTAACCACCTCTTTCTTGGTACCAGCTTGGTTATGGCTCAACCGCTGTTGACCTTCTCTCTAGGTTTGTTCATCTGATCTTATGGTGTCTTTAAAAGTAATATGTTGCTTAGTTGATATTTGTGCATACGTGGAATCTTATTTTCCGCAGGATTGTCATATTTGAATTTTGAATCCCCTTAATTATTTGATGGTGTCTGTATGCGATCTTGATGAAATGATTGCTATTATATATTTTCTCTTAACATTGTATTTCGAATGTTTACTAGATACTTTAGCTTGTGATTTCAATGTTTATCCATTTTCCAGGGCAAGCAATGGCTTTGGTTATCATGCACAATTCAGCTGCTATTAATGCATGTAGCCATCATTAAGCAGCAGCACAAACTCTTGCAATTTGTTCTTCTGTAAGACAGCTTTCAGCCGTTCATGGATTGGGCAAATGACTTCCAACTATCACTACTAGTGATGGGTTGTGTGTCTGGCCTTCTGGTTCAGGGTTATCCTTATCATCTCTATGTAGGGCTCCAGCTTACACCTTGATCTTAATAGTTAAAAGAACTTTGCTTTTCCTTTTTCTTTTTTCTGGTATGCATCTTAAAAATGCATCTCTCACAAGCAGGGTTTGCCAAATCGGGGTGAATCGGCCCGATTCCCCCGAATTGGTGCGAATCAGGGGAAACCCGATCCCTGATTCGCCTGATTCGCCCCGATTCCCTTATATATATAATATATATAAAAATAATATTATATCATATTTGTAATATATGTTATACATTATAAATATGATATATATTACATATATGTATTTAATCAATATAAATGTGTCTGAAATATGATATATGTAATATATATAATATATATGCAATATATATATATATATCATATGATATATTATATATATATAATATACCCATGCGAATCGGTCCGATTCGGACCGATTCTGGGGGAATCGGGGCGAATCAGGAGCAACCCGATTCGCCTTCCGATTCCGATTCGTCAAACCATGCTCACAAGTGCATAATTCACAAATTAATCATAATGATGTTATAGTTGTCATAGTGGTATGGCATGACAAGTTTTATTCTAGAGCATAGTTGTTAATATGATGATAATATAAATGTGTGTTGTGTTCAAAGCAAACTCCTTGTTTACATTGATTTTACCTAAAAGTCTTAATTATTTTTAGGATCTTTGCGAGAATAAATGTGTTTATACCAAACCCTCTATCTTGTATGCTCACCATATTTGCATGTAGTGTGACTGGTACTCTCTTTATTACAGTTCAACACTTGACCAACATAAGCCTTCACAGATTGTTAGTAGCCAATGTCATTTCTTTTCAAGAATGCCTAATCCATTGTTGGCCATATTGGATACAATCTTGATATTTCCTAATACAGATTGTTAGTAGTCAATGTCTTTTCTCTTCAAGGGGTAAGTGGGATACAATCTTGATATTTCCCAATAACCCCGTATTTTACTAGGTTTAAGGGTTAGATATTACATTGATTATGAGTTGTGGAAGAGTTCGGATATGCTAGGATGTAAATGCAAAAGAGGTGATTAAAAAAACATTACCTGACAATAGATTCAATTCCAGGTACTTAACACAAAATCACTTTAGGTTATTCACCTGTTTACCTCTAGATTGTCTAAAAACATTCTCACAAAGAGAATCATCATCATCACCATCATAATTATCATCGTCATCTACAACAAATATCCCTTAAATCTAGGTTTTGTTGGACTGTCTCATAAGTCCAGTTGGCGGGTAGAAAAATACCCCTTTAGTTAGGACTTAGTTTATGCTCATTCATGCATGGTGCAATCGTCCAAGATTTCTCTGGATCCTGGGATGCTAGACGCTAGATCTAGAGATTAAGCAGGAATATTGAATTATAAATGCTCTTCTCTAAGGCAGCTATTAGCCAACAAAATGTATGGATATGTGCTCCACTAGAAAAGAAAGCAGGCCACAAAAACCTTGTATATCATCCTTAAATGTGAAAAAAATACCTTCTCTAGATCAAAGTAAAACAATATAATTGATGTGGATCAGAGCCTGATCCTGGCTGATCCATCGGATTCTGGAATTCAAGAAATCTTTGCCCCTTCCCTTCCCTCTTTCCCTTTCCTTTCCTAATTGAATACCCCTCCCTTCCCAGTCAAGCCTTGCCCTCTCTTCTTTTGTGGGCCTAGAGCAGTGGCACTTGGCAACAGCAGCAAGGGCCAAGGGGTGGCTGTGGCGGCGAGTAACAATGATGGTGTTGACGAAGGTAAGTACTTTCATTTGTTCTTTTCTTTGTTTCATCTTCTCTTCCCTTTCTCTTGTTTTTACATATTTCCCTATTAAAGATCTTATTGTGGATTATCCAAGTCATGGAATTTTGGATCGGATCGGGGTTCGGAATCGGACCCTGCTGATCCCGATCCTAATCCGGCCTAAATCAGCTGGATAGGCCATGGCCGATCCCGATTCCGCCAATCCCTGCCGAATCCGCATTCCATGATCCAAGTGGAGAAGGTGGAGGGGAGGGTCTGACCCGTTTTAGATTTGAGGTAGATTGGGCAACTGCAGAGGCCAAATCCCAGGCCAATCCACTAGTGATTTTAATCCAAGTTGAACAAATCCAATTCTTTCTTCCATGCCAAGGAGCTATGCAGTCAGAGGCGAGAGTGGCTGAGGCAATCAAGGGCTTACCTCAGCCTCAAATGCCTAGGTGATGGCCTACGTGATGGCCTAGGCAATTGAGGCAATATATTATTAAATAATATATATAGTTCAGAAATATGTATGTGTATACATATAGTTATATATATCAAGGTTTGGCGCGCCGGATCGAGCCGGGCCGATCCCCCCGAATCGCATCGGATCAGGGAGGATCCGATGCGCGACTCGCCCGATGCGCCTGGATCCCCTCTTAGCAGGCGGATCGAGCCCGATGCGATGCGATCCGGCCCAGCACTGTCGCATCGGGCGCGATCCTCCCGACACCCTTAAAGGGTGTCGGCGATGCGCTGCGCATCGGGACTCAACAGTCCATTCGCAGCGCAGGAAACCACAGGCCCCTTTCTCCCCCCTGTTTGCAGTTTTTTGAAGAGAAAATCCTAGATTTAGGTGCAAATCCACAGGAGGAGGCTTCCTAAGTGAATTTGTGTCCATTTGGAGGTGGATTTGGAAGCTTTGAACCTTGTTCTTCAAGTTTTTTGAAGGTTCTACAGGTTTTTCAAGATAAGCAACCTTATTTCTTCATTTTTCTGTTCTTTTCTTGGTGTATGGGTTAGATCTTGTTAGGAAATGATGTTGCAAGGGATTGATGTTCACTTGCAACCATTTCTCATCAAGATCTACAATGTTTTCATGTAGATTTGATGATTTTTCTTAAAATATGATTTTCTGAAAAATAATTTGAAAAATCTTAAAAAAATTTTGAACAATAAAAAATGATAGGAAGGTGTTCTATAAGTTCTATATCATGGTTAGAACTTGATTCTATAAGAAGTTTAGGTATAATTAATTAATGTTCATAAATAATTAATAATTATATTAAAATTTGAATAATAATTTTAAAAATCTTAAAAAGTGTAAACACCAAAAATTGATAGAAATGTGTTATAACTTGTACATCATGATTAGAAGTTGATTACATAAGAAGTTGAGCAATAATTAATTTATCTTACATTAATAAGAAGTATTTTAAAATAAAATGTTATAAAATGTGAAATTACAGAAAATATATATGCATGTGTGAATGAATTTCTGTGATCATGTGTTCATGTATATTAAAAAAATATCATATAACAATTAAGAAGTAAGAATACTTTCTTTTAGTGTTCAAATTCTAAATTTTAATTTAATTTACTGTTAATTTATTATTTATTTTTTGTCATTGTAGATGGCACCGAAAAGAGGTTCTGATGATATTGGGTGGCAGCATGGCATCATGTTGGAGAATAGGCACAACTTTAAGTGCAATTATTGTGGTTTTGTGAGACAAGGAGGTGGGGTCTCCCATTTGAAGAAGCACCTTGCTGGTGGTCGACTAGCAGGGTACCATGACGTGCAGGGGTGTAAATCGGTGCCAAAAGAAGTCAAGAAGGCTATGATTGAACACCTTAAGCAAGTTCGAACTGAGACAGTAAGAAAGAAGGCAGATAAGGAGATAACAGAGAGGATTATATCAGGAAGGCAAAGAGATGAAGATGATGATGATGAAGTTCAAATGTATGCAGAATATGTTCCTGATCCTGATGTGCAGGAAAGGCTAGCCAGAGCACATAGCAGGGCTGAGGCATGGGAAGCTGATCAAGGGCAGGGCACAGAATGAGTTTTCAGGGAGCTCAGCATGAGGTTGGCAGTGGCAGTGGCAGTGGCTCAACGGTAGGTGGCAGTGGCTCCCGTCGATTTTCAAATGTGGGAGATTATTTCACTCGACCCCCTCCCACACAAGTACTAGAAGAAGGCAGGCATAGCAAGAGACCCACAGGTGTGCAAATTGAGGATGTGGACCCTTATGTGTATCCTAGGGAGCATGGCAAGCAGACTAGGATTGATGATTCATACAACCAGCAGGGGCCGAAATACAAGGTGGGGAGAGCAATTGCAAAGTGGTGGCACCATACAGGGTTACCATTTAATGCAGCGAACAGTCCCTATTATAAAACTGCAATACAGGAGGTTCAACGTGGAGGCCTACATGTGCAGCCTCCTACAGCTAGGGACTTGGCAGGGAATATCTGCAGGAGGAAGTTGATGAGATAAAGTCTTACATAGACGGATTTAAGAAGAAATGGGAGAAGTATGGTGTCACCATCATGTGTGATGGTTGGTCGGGCATCACCAGGAGCAGCCTCATCAACTTCCTAGTGTATTGTGATAGACAAGTCTTCTATCACAAATCAGTTGACGCATCCGAGCATGTACACAACTATGAATACATATTGGGTTTGATGCGAGAGGTGGTTGGGGAGATTGGGGAGCAATATTTGTGCAGGTGGTCACGGATAATGGAGCTGCGTACAAGAAAGCAGGGGAGGAGTTGATGAATATCTATCCTCATCTATATGGACCCCATGTGCTGCCCACTGTGTTGATTTAATGCTTAAAGAAATTGGGACACTGCAACCTGTGAAAATGGTGGTGGATGCAGGACAGAAGATAACACGTTTCATCTACAATCATCATCTGGTGTTGGCGTGGATGAGAGAGTCCACTGGTGGAGAGTTGTTGAGGCCCGGTGTCACCCGCTTTGCAACAAATTTTGTGGCACTACAGAGTCTACTGAAGCACAAGGATGGATTGAAACGCATGTTCAGAGGTGATAAATGGTTGCAGAGTAATTTTGCTAGTACATCTGATGGAAAGGAGGTGGAAGGCATCGTCAACAGCTCCAATTTTTGGGATCGGGTCTTCAAGCTGGTACAGATCATTGAACCTCTATATGAGGTGTTGAGTGGTGGATGGGGATAGGAGACCATCTATAGGATTGGTATATGCAAAGCTTGAAGCCGCGAGGAAAAAGATCCGTGAAGTCTCACCTCGGCATGCACACTTGGTTTTGGATGTTGTTGACGATAGATGGACCGGCAGATGAGTAGAGATCTCCATATGGCGGGTAAGGAAATAAATCATATTTCTGTAATAAACTACTATTTATTGTATTGATGATGGTATTTTATTCAATTGCAGCATACTATCTCCACCCTGCATACCATTACGCACACGAGCTAGCATATGATGATGATTTGACGGCTGCCTTTGCAAGGGTGGTTGAGAGATTGTCAAGAAGTCCTGTGCTAGCGGCAGATGCCATTGATGAGGCAAGTATAGGATTATCAACTTCCATCCAAAGTTCAATCAAATACTTGAAGTTCATAGGAGTTGATGATAAATTTATTAAATGCAGATGAAGCGTTTTCGGGAAGCCACTGGGACCTTTGCTGAGCCATCTGCCATTGCTGGTCGGGAGCGTGTAGACGGCGGTAATATGCTTCCCATTGACATTTTTATCATTGCAACTTGATGGTTGACATCTGATTGAGATAATTAAATTTGGATGCAGCTGATTGGTGGTTCAACTTTGGGCATTCTGCGCCAACATGAGGAAAATTGCAGTGAAGGTCTTATCGCAGACTTCCTCATCTAGTGGATGTGAGAGGAACTGGAGTACATTTGCATTGATACACACCAAAGTGCGGAATCGTCTCTCATATAGGCGTTTGGACCAATTGGTGTACGTCCACTATAATATGAGGCTGAGGGTCAAACATCTTACAGAAGATCCAAAGAAGCGTGGGGACGTAGAGTATGATCCAATTGATGTTGGATTTCTACGAGATGAAGAAGACCCAATGGTTGCATGGGTTGCACGAGCAACAACAGAGCGAGGGGAGTATGAGTTAGATGAGGAGGCAGACGACCCTGAAGATCCACCTCGCCCTAACACTTTCCTGGCAAGGGCTGTAGCAGAAGCAACAGCAGAGGAGGAGGGAGATCGTGGGAATGTGGGACAGCCATATTCCCCTCGTTATGAGATGGATCCAGAGGCTGAGGTGGATCTTCTTGCGGACATACAAGTAGAGCATGTGACGCGTACTGCAGGTGGGAGAGTCATTTCTTTCTTTCATCTTACATATTTGATCTGTTGCATTTATGCTAACTTCCTAATGTATAATGTTGGGGGTTATTGCAGGTAGAGGAGGAGGTAATGATGATGATGATTTTGATAGGTTGATGGAAGGCCTCCCCCGCACACAATCTAGAAGGAGAGGCTTATCTACCCAGATGCGCCTCCCTCACAATCTACAAGGGCTCCCACATCATCTCAATTGGCAAAAGGGAAGCAAATAGCAACAGAATCCCGCAGAAAAAAAATTGGTGCAACAGAGTCCCGGCCAAGTAAAGGAGTTGTTATACGAGAGCCACCTCCCCCCCCAGCACAAAAAAGAAGGGTTGGTTTTCTGGTTGGGGATCCAAGAAAGGCAAGAAAGGTGCTACCGTTGTTGAAGATCCACTTGACATTGCCGATGCAGAGACTTTGGATCCAAATGCAGATGATGAGACACCGTCTCCGTTGGATTCACCCCGATTGCCCAATAGCGCCTCCCATGATTCGATGACTACTGGTAGGCCATCATTTTGTATTAAAAATTACCTCAAAATGTATTTGTAATTTTGTATTTGTTCTAACTAATGTTCAAATGATATTGCCTTTGCAGGTGGTTCTTCAGATGCTGGTGGTGACGGTGGTGGTAACGGTGGAGGTGGAGAGGTAACGGTGGTCAGGGCGGAGGAGGAGGTGAGGGTGGTGAGGAGGGAGGTGAGGGTGGTGAGGGAGGAGGAGGTGGCATGGCATTCACAGAGGAGCAATTTTTTCGGGGTGCAACACAAGATAGCAGTCATGGTGCCCCACTTCGGTACAATAGAAGGCAAAGGTTTCCACCTGACAGTCAAGGAAGAGGTGAACCAGTGGATTCCCATAGTTATGACACTATGTTATCAGACTTTGAGAGGATGAGTACACATGAGTCTACTGGATCCTATGGCGGTCATAGCTACCAGCCCGACTCCACTAGCACAGACTACTCTAGTGGGTACGGACCGTACAGTGGATACACTGCCACAGCAGGCTACTTTGGTCCATCTCCATATATGTATCCTCCTCCTGCATATTCTATTCCTATTCCAGTTCAAGTTTTTAGGCTGAGGAGGATGTACAGATGGCACAACTGGGGGTAGTCCGTCCCGGCTGTCAAATGTGGGACCATTATCTCAGTCAGTTTCGGCAGAGATACCATACCATGATGACATGGGATGAGTTTCGTGGTTTTGTGTCAAGAACGAAAGGTCATCATCTTATTGGGGAGCTCCCCTCAGAGTCAGATGAGTCCGAATCATGCCTAGCCAATCCCAATGGAATGCATATGATCCATATCAACAAGGGCATTGGGGATATTAGAGTAAGTCATTGTATTTTTATTGGAATTTAGAGTTTGATAGTTGTATTGACTTTGTGCAATGTAAATATCTTTCAATTAATGAGTTTCATCATGTAAATATCTTTCAATTAATGAGTTTCAATTTGTTTTCACTCTTCTAATGCTTTATTTCATTGAAAATAAATGTTTTTATACCAATTACATGATATAAATCTCATGGAATATGATGAAACATATGTACAAGAGGCCTAAACCACACAATCATTCAAAAAAAGGCCAGATTCAAGGGAATCGGCCATAAAATGGGTCATAAATAAGGGTTCTGGCCGAATCTAAGCGGATCGAACCGAATCGGTTCGATCCGCCCGAATCGGATCGGATCAGGAAAATCCGGTCCGAATCGGGGATGCGCCAAACCTTGATATATATCACCTAAATGGATGCATAAAACAAATATATTTCATTAAACTATTCATTCTTGTATGTCAAATTATTGTATAACTTGTTAAATCCGTTCATTCGTATATGTAAAATTTAATAAACTAAATTGCAAGTAAACAACTTCATACTCAGATATGCAAATACATACTGATAATAGAAAGTGAGCATAACTAGCTTAAAAGGGCCTCTTTGTGGGCCATTTTTTGTGCGAGACAAGGACAAAGAAGGTGGCGACTGAGGCCTAGGTTTGCCAGGCGAAATGGGCTTGAATGAGGCGACTAGGGGCCACCATGCCTCGCCTCATGGCCTAGGTGATTGCCTCAATTGCCTTTGATAAGATAGCCAAGAAGCTATCCATTCATCGCACAACCTATTATTATTATCCCTATATTTTCTAGCATTGATAGCATCTAATGTCCCAGTCACAAATCCTTCATCGTGTCAATAAAGTAAATAAGTGGGGCGGTGTAGCAAGTTCTCTGCTCTAATGTAGTGTGTCAATCATCTTACAATGATGTTGATAATGTGAATGCATAGTTGACAATGCACCAAGGCGGCTATTGACCACGCGGAGGATTCTCCCTTTTAAAAAGAAAGATTATGCTATGATATTCATCTGGGTTGCAAGCGTGCCAATCTGTTTAACAGACATTTAAAATTTGCTTGATGCAGGGAATTTGTATGTCTGTTCATTAGACGATTGCGCCTATATTTTGGTGTATTTGTTTTGTGCATTTATTTTATCAGGCGATTAGGGATTTTATGTACTGGATCTTTCCCCACCGACCGAAGTCGATGTTAATTTACATCGGAATGACTCCATACATCTTTGATTCTCTGTCAAACAATGCCTTTTGTCTCTGTTCGTTGTGACAATATTAATATTGATGATCGTCCTTTATGGATACATATTGTTGCAAAGAAATTTGAAATCTTCATTGCTTGTACACAAGTAATTTGAGTTACAACTGGTCTTTCAAGACCCTTACAAATGGGCCCAATTATATAATCAAGTCTTCATAATTAAATTCGGTCATGTTCGGACCCTTTTGAATTTGCTTCTATCGCGATCAGATCGTTGACTTTGAACTTCATCACAATCGGACTGTTGGATTTGAACTTTATCACAATTGAACCGTTGGATCGCCAAGATGATTACTGTCAGCCTATTGTATTTGTTCCGTGGTCACCATCATCCTTTTGACTGTGATAGGACCTTTGAGTTGTCTTGACTCTTGAGGGGAATGTTTGCAATTTTTGACCCTTTCAAGGGTTTTATTCAATTCTTGGATATTTCTGCAATTTTTTGCCCTATCTGGGCATTTTTGCAACTTTATACTCTTTCTGGGAAATTTTGCAGTTATCCACCCTTTCTGGACATTTCTATAGTTTTCTACCTTTTTTGGGCATTTCTGTAGTTTTGTACCTTTCTGAGTATTTTTGCAGTTTTCTGCCCTTTCTGGGCATTTCTGCAACTTTCTACTCTTTCTAGGCAATTTTGTAGTTACCCACCCTTCTTGGGCATTTCTATAGTTTTTCACCCTTTCTAGGCATTTCTGTAGTTTTGTACCCTTTCTGGGTATTTCTGCAGTTTTGTAGCCTTTTTAGGTATTTTTTGCAATTTCTATCCTTTATGGGCATTTCTGCAATTTCTACCCTTTAGAAAAGTGACGTGGATCCCACTCCACCGAGTTAGGCAAATGGTATGAGACTAGTGAATTAGATTATCAGAGAACTGCAAACTCGGCCAAAGTTTGTCTTTTGAAGAAGAAATCTGGAGAGGATTCGGACAACATTGTATTTGTGCCTTCCCAAGGACTTTTCTGCATTTCCTGTCATTTCAAGAGTTCTTTTCTACAATTTCTGACCTTCTCAGGACCCTTTATGTAGTTTCTGCCCTTTTGAGGACTTTACTGTAACTTCTGTCCTGTAGGGGTTCTCATGGTATTTCTGCAATTTCTGTCTCTTGAGAGACTTTTTTGTAATTTTATTATGCTTTGCGATTTCCCCGACATAAGGGTATTCCTGCAATTTATGCCTTCTTGAAGGATTCTTCTGCAATTTTTACCCTTTGAAGGGTGTTTATGCAATTTTTGTCTCTCTAGGGGCTTTTCTGCAATTTCCACCTTTTGTAGGGTATTTGTGCAATTTCCATCCTTTCCAAGGAAATTTCTGCAATTTCCTGTCCCTTCAGGGACGTATATGCAATTCTCACCCCTCTGGATGGTGTTCTTGCAAAATCCCACTTCTCGGGGGCCTTTCTGCGTTTTGCACCCTCTTGAGGGACTTTTCTGCAAATTCTACCCTTTGGAGGGACTTTGCTGCAAATTCTGTCCTTCAGGGGCTTTTCTGTAATATCCTCTCCCTTGGGGGTTGATCTGCTATTGACCCTCTGAACAAGGGTTTACATGCAATTCTCCCTTAAATAAGGGCTAATTTGCAATTGTTCCCTTAAACATGGGCACTCTTGTAATTTTCCCTAAAGTAGAAACTTGTGTGTAATTTTTCCCACAACGGGGGCTGATTTGCAATTTCCCCCTTGCACAGGGACTTCTCTGCAATTTTCCCTTGCACAGGGACATGTTTGCAATTTTCCCTTAAACAGGGACTTTTTGGGAATTTTCCCTTGAACAGGTCATATGTGTAGTTTCATACACAAGTTTCATGTCTCCAGGGGCTTTTGTGTAATTTTACATACATAAAGTCATAAACCCATAATTCTTGCATTTGTCCCCGCAAGGGTATATACATGTTGATACAAAAAATGTTCAACCCAAAAAACCCACAAAAATACCCAAACCTCCGGAAAAAGCCAAAATCTTATAAATTTCCAAAAAAATCCCAAAACCTCCATTTCCCAAAACCCGTAACTCCAAAATACCAATATTCATCAAAACCCAAAAATTTCAGAAAATACTCATTTCTGAAAATACCCAAATCCCCAATAGAACTCCACAAAACCCAAAAATCCCATAAAATACCCAAATCTGTAAATCCCCAGAAATTCCCGAAACCCCAAAAAAACCCCAGAAATTCCCAAAATCTTCCAAAAAATCACAGAAATCCTCAAAAACCCCAAATTCCAGAAAAAACCCCAAATTCCCACACAAAACCCCCCACAGAAATTCCCAGAAAATTCCCGAAAAAACCACCACCACAAAAACCAAAAAATCCCAACCAACGGAGGTGGGTGCCTCCGGTTGGAGCTCCAACCGGAGCCCCCCCCCCGCCCCCCCCCCACCTCCTTCCAAACCGGAGGGGAGTACCTCCGGTGCCAAACCGGAGGTGCCCCCACCTCCGGTCCCCCTCCTCTTCACCCCCCTCACCTCTATAAAAGGAGGGAGGGGTGTTAGGAGGGGGTCTTCCCTCTCTCCCTCTCCTTGGGGGTGGTAGCTCCCCTTTGGGCTCCTTGGACCCTCTCTTAGGAGGGGTCTTTTTTACCCTCTCCCCTTTGGCCCCTTGGGGTCTTTGGCCCTTAGTCCCCCTCATCTCCCTTGGGCCCTTTGGATGGGGAAAATTGCAAATATACCTCTGTTTGGGGAAAATTACAGAAATACCCCCAAAAGGTGAAGAAATTGCAGAAAAGATCTTCTGCTGTCCAAAATTGCAGAAATGTCCCAGCGAAGGGGAAAAATGACAGAAATATCCTTACTGTCCAGAAATTGCACAGAAGTCCCCGGTTTGTGGGAAATGTCACAAAGGCCCCAGGAAGAGCAGAAAATTGTAGAAATAACTCCGGGATGGGAAAATTGCAGAAAACCTCGGAAGATGTAGAAATTGCAGAAAACCCTCGGGTAGGTAAAAAATTGCAAAAGAACCCCTGCTGCCCTGAGAAGCTGCATAGAAGCCCCCAATTTGTGGGAAATTGCAGAAAAACCCTTGAAAAGCAGAAAATTGCAGAAATACCCCAGTTTGCGGGGAAAAGTGTAGAAACGCCCTTGGAGGGTTGGAAATTGCAGAAATGTTCCCAGAGGGTGTAAAATTGCAAGGAGGTCCCTCTGCTGCCCAAAAAATTGCAGAAAGACTCCTGAAAGGTGCAGAAATTGCATAAATGTCCCAATTGTGGGGAAATTTGCAGAAATGCCCCTGCCGTTGAAAAAATAGCAGAAATACTCCAGTTTAGGGGAAAACCACATGTAAACCCTCATGGAGTTCACGAATTGCATGGAAGCCTTTGGTTGGACCAGAAAATGGCACGAAGCCCCTGGCAAGTAGGGGTGTTCACTATATGGTCCAAACCGAAAAATCGAACCGTGCCGGTTCGGTTCGGTTTCACGGCCCTCGTTGTTCAGTTCGGTTTCAGGCTGGGAAATCGAAATGAACTGAATATATATATATATATAATTATATAAATAATATAATATACAAAAAAGCACCGGTAGCGCAGTGGAAGGAGGCATCTGTGGCGCGGCGCGCGGAGGGCGCTCGGTGGTCGCGAGTTCGAAACTTGCTTCTGCCGGGAAAATGCCTCTTTTTGCCTGTTTTTTTCCAGAAAAACGTCACATTTCGCCGGGAAAACGCCAGACTCACCTGATTTCGGTTTGAACCGATACGGTTCGGTTCACCGAAGGGGTTCGGTTTCCCCAAAAATTGGGGAAATCGAACCGAACCGAACCGTTGTACACCCCTACTGGCAAGCTCCAAAGGCGACAGAGCTCAAGACGGGAATGCCATTGACACGACTCGGCGGAGCGGCACCCACGCCACTTCTCTGAAGTGGCGTGCGCTCTCTTGGGTCGGGCCTGGGCTAACCCCACTTGCCAGAGAGGCTCGAAAGAGTCAGTTAATGATGGTAATGTCTGAGAAAGCCAGGAAATGGCAGGAACGTTCAAGAAAGTCAGGAAATGGCAGAGATGTTCGAGAAAGCCAGGAAATGGCAGGAACGTCCGAGAAAGCCAAGAAATGGCAGGGATGTCCGAGAAAGTCATGAAATGGCAGGAACATCTGAGAAAGTCAGAAAATGGTAGGGATGTCCCAGAAAGCCAAGAAATGGCAGGGATGTCCAAGAAAGTCAGGAAATGGCAGGAATGTCTGAGAAAGTCAGGAAATGGCAGGGATGTCCGAGAAAGCCAAGAAATGGCAGAGATGTCCCAGAAAGCCAAGAAATGGCAGGGATGTCCAAGAAAGTCAGGAATGTCTGAGAAAGTCAGGAATGGCAGGGATGTCCGAGAAAGCCAGGAAATGGTAGGGATGTCCGAGAAAGCCAAGAAATGGCAGAGATGTTCCAGAAAGTCAGGAAATGGCAGGAATGTCCGGAAAGCCAGGAAATGGCAGGGATGTCCAAGAAAGCTAAGAAATGGCAAGAATGTTCGAGAAAGCCAAGAAATGGCAGGGATGTCTGGGAAAGCCAAGAAGTGGCAGAGATGTCCGAGCAAGCCAAGAAATGGCAAGGATGCCCAAGCATACCAAGAAACAACAGAAGTAATTGGAAAAGTCAATCAATGACAGGGATATCGGGAACTACTCAGGGGAGTCAAGAAATGACGGAAAGAACCCGAAGATGTCAGCTAATGGCAGAAGGTCAGGAAAGGCAAGAAAATGGCAGAAGTACCTAGAAATGTTAGTAAATGACAAGGGGCCCCCAGGACAGTTATGAATATAATGCTATCCATGCCTCCTCCAAATTTCTTCTTCAAAAGACAACATTGGCCAAGTTTTCCATTCTCCGATCATGACGGCCGATGCTTGCAGAAGTAAAGTTGCATAAGTCCTAGAAAGGGTAGAGAGTTGTAGCGAAATCCTTCAAAGGGTAGAGAACTGCGGAAAAGTCCTTGTAGGGCCAGAAACTGCAGTAAACTCCTCAAAAGCAAGAAATAACATAATAATCCCTTTAAAGGGAGGAAACCATATGGTGCATGCTGTTTGCACGGCTCGATGGAGCGGTACCCACATCACTTCCCTGAAGCGGTGTGCGCTCTCCTGGGCTCAGCTTATGGCTAGCTATCCCCGACATTGGGATTGCCAAGAAATGGCAGGAACCCTTGTTAAAGGTCAGGAAGTGGCTGAAAAGTCCTGGGAGGTCAAGAAATGATCCTAAAGCCCCAGGGAGCCAAGAAATGACAAGTGTATCTCGAGAAGTCATTGAATGACCGAAAAGACCTCGGGATATCAAAAATAACAGAAGTACCCAGAAAGGGTACAAGATGGCAGAAACCCGACAAGACCCCTCAAAGGTCCCGTCACAATCAAATGATGATGGTGGCCATGAAGCAACACAATGGACTGGCAGTGATCATCTTGGCGATCCAACAGTCTCATTGTGATGAAATCCAAGTCAACGGTCTGATCGTGGCTGAAGCAAATTCAGAAGAATCGGATCGTGACCAAATGAAGTGTTGAAGACCCGATTATATAATCGGGACCTCTTTGTATAGGTCTTGAAAGACCAATTGTAATTTAAATTACATGTGTAAACATATTAAAGTTTTTCAATTTTCTTTGCAAGAGTGTGTACCCATAAAGGGCGACCATTAAGGTCAATATTATCACAACAAACAGAGACAAAAGGCTTTCTTTGACAGAGAATCAAAGGTGTTCTAGTTCGAGTCGATGTAATTAACACCGACTTCGGTCGGTGGGGAAAGGTCCAGAACATGAAACCCTAATCGCCTGATAAAAATAAATGCGCAGAATATATACTGTCCAGTAAATGGGCATGTAAAATACCCGCATTAAGCGAACCCTAAATGTCTGTTGTATAGACTAGTACGCCCGCAAAAATAAAACAGAAAGAAAAAGAAAAGAAAGAAAGAGAAAAAGAGAGGGTGAATATTTTCGCGTTCGACAATACACAATACAAATATTCTACTGGAAGTATATTTACAAATAATTAGGGGGGGTTACATCGACCCTTATACTCCCAACAAGTTTACAACAGAACGAACACATCCTTCTCTCTTTTTCAGAACACCACAAACACAAGGGATGGCTCCAAGGAAGGCCAAGGTCCTCAACTTCCCCTACCCTCTCTTTTATAGGGGTGGAGGGCCTACATGGGGAATGCTCCACGCTGGTTAGGGTTCCCCGGAGGGAACAGTTCCCCACTAGGGGTGAACAAACCCGGGGAACTTCCCCGAGTGCGCAGGAGGGGCGGGAAGCCTCCCAACCCGCGAGACGGGCGGGCCTATGCGGACAAGGCAGCCGCACGGCAGGGCTTTGAGAGAGGGGGCTGTTCTTTGAGTTATTTGGGGACTTCTTTGTCTGTTTGTTTTTTTTGTGTCAACAGCGGCCAAGACATTCTTGGGGTTCTTGAATGCCTAAGTGCTTGGTGCCCACCTAAGTGGCATTAAGGCATCCAAGATGGTGCCCAATGTGATGTCTCCCTCCTATGTGGAATTTAAGTATCTAAAGGTATGTAATGTATGAATAATCAAAATGCAATTATGTAATCAAAATGTTAATATGACATTCATGCTTTGCAATCTCTCTAGAATTTCTCGAGATCTCTTGAGATTCTCTGTCTCTCCAACTTGCCGATATCCGAGATGTACGAGACACCTGATGCCAAGATCTCTTTAGATCCTTTGTCTCATTTAAGCCTGTTGAAATCTCACTTCCTTCCCCGACCACCAGATCAATGTGGTTGCAATTTAAATGCCTTCCTCATAGAGGAAGGCTCCTAGCCATGGCTAATCTGTCCATTGCAAGTCTTATAGGCAACTTTTTTTTCGAGTCTTCTTACATTGTTTTCTCATGTTGAGTGGTTAACTAGATGAGATTATAAATGGTCCCTCCGAAATATATGCTTAATATAGTTTTTGTTAGTGCTTCTGGTCTCTTGAGATTAATATGAGATTTCCCTAATGTCTCTTATCTACGATCCTTTTGAGATAAAATCGAGATTCGAATGACATCTTTCATTTCTGATTTTTTTATTCTTGTTAATGTTTTAGTTTTTTTTTTGCATAATCTACTTAATTCTTGCTTTATCTTTGGAATATTTCTCATTCATGTTAATTCTTGCTTGTTTGTTGTTAATTCTTGTTTAAAATTATGATATGAACTTATTAAAACTTAAAACTCCTACTAGATTGTTGCTCTTAATTCTTGTGATATCTAATTGTAACAGGCACTAATGATGGCTATCATGTATCCAATTATTTCTTTTGCTTAAAAATAATATTTTTATTATCACACGCGATATATATGTGTATATATCATTTTTTTGTATCCCAATATCCTGAGATTTGATCTCCCGAGATTTTACCGAGATCTTGTCTCTCCAAACTCTCTGAGATGAAGTCGAGATTCGATATGGCAAACCTTGATGACATTATAATTAAAATTAGAACATAATATTCACTAAAAATATTAAAACATAATACATGTAGATGGTTCTTGAACATAATCATTAGATTGTGAACAGTGTTGCAATATGGAGCTTGAGCCCCTGAATTCTCCAGTGTGTGGGTATGCACTTGCGGATCTACCTGCATGGTCAGGTTGCACTGATCCACTATGTTCCATTCCCACATTTTCTGTCCTTGCGACATGCAGATAGATATGGCTGTTTTATGGTTAAGAGGGTTGGTATTGAGGGGGGGAGCTGCTGCAGCCAGTAACGAGAGTTCCCCCACCCATTTCCCCTGCGGAAGGCAAAAACATATGTTGCTGATTATTTGATATGTTTCTTCATTTCTCCCCTAATTAATGTTTGTGGAATTTTTTTGCAATGTCATGCAATTGTGTCATCTGAAGTTGCTTTCTACCAGTACACATCTTGTCTGCATTTTCAAATGATTGTGTTGTCCGCTACTAATATGTAACTGCTGGTGTTTGAATTTCTTAGTAAGAATTGTGGGGAATTCTCAGAACGATGGTGGTACAACATGGTAGGGATATTTGCATGGAAAACCCTCTTAGATGTCTGATTGTGCAATAATTCATCTTAAAAATGCATTGTCATGTATACACCTCTTATGCGATCAAACTATCTTGAGAGATGTTGCCGTCAGCGCCGTGATGGAATGGAAACAGAATGTCAACAGACGTCTCTCTCTCTCTCTCTCCCGACACCCCTGTCACACTCCGTTGGAAGCCACTACACCCAGTCGACATATGTGCGATGGAGCTGTTGCAGACGGCTACCCCGTAGATGGCTAGGTGAATGTCGCCGTTACGGGCAGCAGCAACAAAGGTGAGACCTCCAGCTGAAGCCATTGCATGCTCTGAAGCAGGCAGCAGGAGGGCCGGAGCCCGCCCATTTCTCCCCCCTTCCCTCCATTTTGAGGGAGGCAACAGAGGAGGATAAAAGTTCTGCTGCACACACAAAAACACCAGACAAAGTTGCAAAAAAGGAGCAAAAAAGATAGTGACGAGGAAGATGGTTTCAGATGGAGAGAGAGACACACCTACAGCACCCACATGAATGCTGGCAGCCAATACATAGATATGGTGTCACGTCCCGATGCGGAATATCAGGACGTACAATTGCAATCGAGCGAGTATAGAGCAATAGACATCAAATCATTAGACAATCAAGTAATAGAAATCACTAACTTTTATTCATTATCAATCACTATTTTCCATTACATTCACTAATTCAGAGCCAATATTTTGGAGGATGATGACTGGGTTTTGGTGGAGGGGAGGGAGGGGGTATATTGAGAATAATATTTTTTAAAAGGTTTTTTTCATAAATAGTTAGGGTTATTTTGGATATTTTCTATTAATAATGTCCCGCCGTCGATGTACGTTAATGGAATGTCCCACTTCCATCACAGCACGTGACGGTAGGGTCTCTCAAGATATTTCGATTGCATAAGAGGGGTATATATGACAATACATTTTTGAGATGGATTATTGCGCAATTAGACATGTCAGAGGGTTTTTCATGCAAATATCCCGACATTGTATGGTCTAAAGGGCTTCCTACTAAGATCAACATTGTTTGTGGGAAATTGTGCATGAAAGGATGCCAACAATGGGCAGAATCAAATTTTGTTAACGGTCCTAATGATAACTGTGTTTTGTGTGGACTCTGGTTTAAAGGACTTCCGACTAAGATCAGCATTTTTTGTGGAAAAATGTGCATGAAAGGATGGCAATAATGGACAGAATCAATAATTTTGTTAACAGTCCTAATTATAACTGTGTTTACTGTGGGCCACTCAAAGAGACCATTTCTCATCTGTCTTGTTCCTGTGGCATCATCAAAATTCAAATTTTCCTACCATTTCTCATCTGTTTTTTGTTGTACTTCTTCTCTGTTCTTCTGTTTCTCGTCTTGTATTTTTTCTTCTTTGTGTTCTTATTTTTTCTCTTGTAATTGCTCTCCTTCTTTTAACGAATTGTAGCTAGTTTTCATTACCTTAAAAAAAAATGTCCTAGTAAGAATCATCTTGCAGGTATTATAAAGGAGAGATGGCACTATTTTCTGAAATGGATGCTGAAATTGAGGACAATGATGAGCCGCGATTCAAGATCACAGAGGCTGCAGGAAAGGTTGGGGGCTATATTGACAGTATAAGGCTTTACTTATGCTTTACTGCAGATATCCCAACTGCTTACCCTGCCCAACAAGATTTGTAAAGAAATTTGGATGCTGCAAATGCAGCTTTCATTTAGAAATATACAATACTTTTTAGGATCAGTCTCTTCCTGGGTCATTCTTGTTTACAATTTGAATTTGGAATTCTTGATTTGAAGAGGACTTCATCTTAAATTTGTGAGAAAAGCTTCTCCATGTTTGATATATCTTCTCAGTTTCTAATATCTACTTTGCAGGTTTCATTGTTAGAAGAGACTATAAAGCCCAAGGAGAATCTTCCTGCTCTTTTTGTTAATCTTCGTGAGCGACACCCAGAAAGGCTTGATTATCTTAGTGTCTCTTTTGGACTAACCTGGGAGTTATTTCGCTTCTGGAGGAAGCACACATTTGTTCCCTTCTACATCAGTCAAGTTCCAGTTACTACCCATATAGAATGATCAGTTGTCCTTTAATCTTATGTTGTCTGTGCCAGTGCTTACTCCTTTTCCTTTGAAATTTATTATCAGAATGCTGAGACAGGTGAATACACTTGCATGATTGTAAAGCCACTGAATGATAATGAGGTAGATGGCGAAGGTAGTGAATATGGTTTTATGCTTCCATTTTATCGAGGTAAGCTCCGGAGAGTTGTTGTCCTAAAGTTATCCATAAGTTGGTCAGTTCAATCTTGCTATTCGATGGACTCTTTTCAGATTTCAGGCAAAGGTTTATCCGGCTGCTGCGTTACAGCTTTCGGTCAATGGATTATAAGCTTGCTATGAGGTTCCACCTACCACCACACCCCCTTCCAAAAAGAAGAAAAAACATTTAAGAAAAAAGAAGGAAACAAAAATGTTATGGTATCAATTTTTTTAACTCTCGTTTGCATGTATCTTCTTGTGCCAGCATTTTGGCTCCAAAGATTAGTTTCAAGGAGGAAGAGGAATCTACATCTGCCGTATCAGATGAAGCCTCGGGATTTCTGAGAGGCCTCTTGTCAGCACAAGACATGAAACGGTTACGAGTGTACACTACTAATGCTGAGAACGTGGATCATCGTTTGGTAAGATATTGTCATATCTTGATAATCTGATGGTGTCAATCTTTATTCATGAGTTCATAGCTAAATGAGGTCTCAAGTCGACTCCTAAATTAATATCAAGAAAGAGCAAACTCTTGAAGTTTCTGGGGCTAGTATGATTTAGATGGTTCAAAATTCAGACTTCTTTATATGTATGTGCCTCATGCACTTGCTTTTGGCAATCTTTTTTTTGACAACTTTTAGATCGGACTCTCTACATTACCATATAGTTATTAAGTAAAGAGGTAGTCTTTGAAGAATTTACAGGAAAATTGTTTCACCAAGTTGTATAAGATTTCCTGTAACATCACTGGTTTGGTATGGTCATTAATAAGGACATGGGGCGTGCCTACTTCTTTGTTAGTCCAGGACTCGGGGAGTGCATGAAAATTATGAGTAATTGGATATCTCATGATGGTAGTTTTGGCTAGGGGGGAACACAGACATTTTTTTGCCAAGACGAAACTGAACTGAGGCCCCTAGCAACCGGTTCGGTTTGGTTTGAACCGAAAATGGAAAAATAGAGGGTTTTGAGGTGGTTGTGAGGTTCGAACTCACAACCTCCTAAGGAAACTCCAATGCACTAACCAACTGTGCCACATGACTTCTTGTGAAATTATATATATATATATATATATATATATATATATATATATATATATATATTCAGTTCAACTCGGTTTCACAATCTGAAACCGAACTGAACCTAGGGGGTCCCTTAAACCGAACCAAACCAACCCCAACCAGTCAGTCAGGTTCGGTTTTTCTGGTTGCCCCGAAGTATGAGCAGCCCTAGTTTTGGCCGATAAAAATTGCTAAAAGTTCACCTAGGTTCTGATGATATCTCTTATTCTTACTGACAGTGTGGTTTTGGTCGTTAAGTTTCAGAAGATTTCTGTCTGCTCCTTGCCCTTTTTTATTCTATCCATACTGACCACACGAAAGTATGCTACTAAAAGTAGCTTCCTAATTGAGAATCTGGGGAATCACCCAAGTAAATAGTCTTATATATGGAAGCTCAGGGTTATCAATCACATGAGTTTTTTTTAATCTGATGTCTTAACACCATCTTTAGTATATAATGTGGATTAGATATAAAAACATTTTGTTTCTGGTTCACATGCGCCAAAGGGTGGGCTCTGACAGACCGATGCCCGTTCACTTGACAAAATATCATATTGCTTCCCTTATTATTATAGTTGCTCACTATCACCGTCATTGTTGTCGTATTGTTGTTATTTTCTAAAATTTCATGAACTTGTGAATAACCTCTACCTACCAAGTTTCTCAGAATTGTGTGGCTGAAACTCAATTTTATAATTCACGTTTGTTTACAGCTAGCTTTGGGTGATTGCTGTTAGCAAACAATTTTCTTTCCATGTGAATGGTCATGATGTCATATTACAATTCCTGCAGTAATATGATCAATTTGTAAGATTTACTTTGGTGGTCTACAGATTCTGGATCTTGTTCCAATTCTTGCTTATCAATACTTTATGGAAAATCTTCCTGTGACATTATCTGCTGTCCAAGCTTCTATTCTACTATGCATAGGCTTGCAGAACCAAGACATTACATATGTTCAGGTAATTACTCTCAGCCTTAATTCCATAACAATGTGGAATAATGGGAAATTCAATGATCTTGGTTTTATTTAAGAATTGGTGACTATGCTTCCTTTATTGTATTTTCTGTAGACATACTGATTTTTGTACTTCACAGAGAGTGATGAAGTTAGAGAGGACACAGATATTTCATCTATTTAAAAAAGCAATCAAGAAACTTTACAAGTTTCTTTTTGATGCGATGACAAAGAAGATGGACTCGACTCTACCTCAACCAAACGAAGTGAGTAAAAAGAAACATCAGCAATCCTACTTTTCTTCATCTCAATTTAAAATCTCACTTTTATTTTCGTTTGCGGACTTTTGGTTGCCTTTTGGATTTCACACACATGATAGTTGATGTTAGTGTGGAAACACCATGACCTTTCGAAAGGAGAGCAGGGCCCCAAATGTCAAGCCTTAATGATGTTAAGTCATATTTTCCCTGAGATGTCTTGTGGATTTTTAGGACCACCTCGTAATTTTCTTTAGCCCAGATTAGAAATAATAGGCATAATGATCTCTAGTTGCAAAGCCATAGGCATAAACACCATCTTCCTAAGCACGTCTTTGACTTGGAAAATGTTCCAGAATTAGGGCTTGTGCCCGGGAGCTTCTGTTGCTCTGCACGAGGTTGGATAAAATCTCTTGAAACAATCTTTTGTGAAGCATCTTATCACAAGAGACTGCCGAGTTAGCTGCCATACTTGCAAGCTGTGTGTGCTACCAAAGGAGTAGAAGAATGTGCTGTCACTTTTTTGAGACCTTGAAACGCGATCAATCAACTGACATTCCTCCTTTTTTGTTTTTGGGTCAAAGGTTGTGTTAACCCCCCTCAGTACATCAATCAACGAAGACCTTGAAGCAGGAGCCAGGGAAGTCATGGTGAGGAATCCTGCTTTGTGTCATACTCCCTTTTTGAAACTTTTTACTATAATAACTGATCTTAGTTGCGGAGCTACTTGCAGGAAAAGATGAAAGCAAAGAACGAGATGCTGGCAGAAGCGGATGGTCCTATTGTAGAAGATGGCTTAGAAACTTCTAGGCAAATCGGAGCTGTGAAGATACCCCCAAGTGGCATCATCAGCGTACCATCCACTAAACCGAAGAAAGGGAAGGTTAGAACAGGTGACAAAATGAATGGAGAAGAAAAAAAGAGAGGAAACTCTGGGGACCACACCAAGCTCAGCAAAAAGAAAAAAAGAGGTACGTGATGCCATTTACAAGCATCGGATTTTAATCCTCAGAAATTGCTGCTGCTGGCTTCGTAAACATGGGATCACTTGTCATCCCTCTAGCATAAAGCTGTCATTCCCGGTAAGCACGACTTCGAGTGTTTTATCATTCTTTAAATGGTTATTTTTCTTTGTTCTATTTCGTTCTTATGCTCCATGTTCGAATGTAAGTGAGACGGGTGCATAGTAAAGCCAATCAATTTTGTAGAATGGGGAGCTGCTAATTTATCTGTGGACTTGTTTCAAGTCTTTCTCTGTGTAATGGTAAATGATATGTATATTTATGGGAAACAAACACATTGGTGTCTTATGATGATTGTCTATGAACCACATGAGAAAAAAAAAATGAATTGTATTGTGATCCCGAAGAATTTTCCCATTCACTAAAATTTGTTGGCCGTGTTGTCACGAAAACTTTTCTTATGAAAAAGTGAGAAACTAGATTTTACACATTGCTGCACGTTCTTTTCGCCATTTTCCACTGGTTGTAAGAGCTCCAAACAAAACCTGTGGAATCTCATATTAGCTCATGAAAAAGCTGACCTGTGTAAGGGTGTGTTGTGGCAATTCCGTTGAAATGTGTCTAGCTTTCGATATAACGTACTGAGTTGGTCGTAACTAGTATAGCCGGTTTGATGGCTGTAGAAGGTAATGCGCGTTAATTTGATAATTAACTCAACATAGCCGGGTAGGTACTTCCACTTTAAAAGATGAACTTAGCAAACGGGGCTTACTATCCTATCCGGTTACATTTTGGCAAACGCTGGACAGGTCTACTCGACCGGTTAAAATCTGTTAACAGTAAATCGGCCATCAAAACTGGTCTTTTTAGGGTTTACTTAAAATATCATTGGCACATTTTATTAAATAATTTGAGACTTCAGAAGTAATAAACAGATATTTAGATTGGAGACAGCGACGTACGAGAAGTTGTAGGATTAATAATTGAACTTTTCTAAAAGCATGATTTTGTTAAGAAAAATACTGCCGATCGTTGACATAAGAAATCCTAAAAAAAGATGAACCTGTTCTGATGTGCTGCTCTCTCCCCATATTAGGACCAACATCAGATACATTTCTTGGCCGAGGAAAAGACAGAACAATCTTATAAGTAGCGATATTTACACTGATTGAACTTGATTAGTTTCTATTCAGATTTACCTGAGATTGTCCCAAAAGATTTCTTTGCAAGGGTTTGTTTCTTTCCCCTAAAAGTCATTTGAGTGCAGACATGCGATAAACCATGGTACAGTCATAAGTGGATAAGAATTCAATTTAATCCGTTTAAAAATCAGTTCACCATAGTCCTTTGTTGAGAAGGTAACAAATGCCTCCACAATAATCCGATCGAACGGTTTTTCCAAAAGAGAAATATTTACTTGCAAAATAATTACAATAAACTTGATGTGGATTGTAAGAGAGAAACTCTATTAGCTTATGGAAGAGAGAAAAAGTTGTCGACTCTCAACCAATGAAATTATTTTCTTGCAATTCACGCCAACTTTATTACCAAAGTAGCCTGTGCACAATTAAGTATTTCTATTCCTGAAAATCACATTGAGATGGTAGCATTGTCGGCAAAACATGATTAGCTCACCCAAGTGGACGTCCGGAAGGTGCCCACCATGGTCAGCATGATCATTTGCTTTGCTATTCTTCAATCTGCTCACCATGCTCCAGTCATAAGTGAAATTGTGTTCCCATTCTTCAAATATATTTCCATCAATGTCGACTCTAAAATATTTGCTCCCAACTAACGACCATGATGAAAAGTAGACATAATTAAATGAGGCAAGAGGACAATTAAGTTTGTGAAAAGCCAATGCAACTACTGGTTAGATCTTGTCCCAGCACTCGAACGTAGGGATGGAAGACTTGAACTCCTTCCAAGTATAGACACGTCTGCACTTCAGTCAATCGAGAGATCTGCACAAATAAAACCCATTGAATACAATCAGTACGACATATTATCCCAAAAATGACTTGACATCATTTGAATATTATGGTGTTAGTGTTAGATACTATTGCACGTGGTAATATTTTTAAAAGAACTTTTAGATTCCTGCAGAGGGGGGATGGGATGAGATCTTTCCTCTCCTGGGATGACTACCTATACATTGCAGTTAGAAGATGTAAATTTTAAAGAAAAACATTATAAGCTTAAACTCATATCTGGGTGCCAAGTATAGGGAACGCAAACACACAGTATTTGACATATTTTCAGAAACATAATCTATGAGCTTGTCTGTAGTGCAGATGTCTGAAATGAAATTTCATTCACATCTGGAGTATAGATGATGCAGGACAGAACAAAGAAGGGAGAAGAAGGAGAGGAACAAAGGAAGAAGATAGGGGCAGTGGGGCTTCACACCCTCCCTTCACGGGGGCCCTAGAGGATACCATCCTCCCATCTCAGGAGGAAGAAGATGCACTCCATGCTCTCAAGATTCACTTTGCATTTCATTTCTTTATTCCTTCAAAAGAGAGATTACAAGACTATTTATAGGAGTCAGGCTAATCCTAACCCTACTTTGACTCTTTTTGACCCATATACCCCTAGACTCAAGAAATAGTGCAAAAATTGCACAAAAAATTACAGAAAAATAAAAGACCCAACATTAACTCCAAATGAGCTCAATAAGACCATCTGTATTATAGACTTAACGCTATCCTCTTAAGACTACAAATTTAGACTCATATAAAAAGAAAATTACATAATAAAATAAAATGACGCTACTACGACTCTGCTCATCAACCGCTAATCGAGTCTGATGTCCAGCATCCGCCACCATGAGTCCCGCTCTGTGTCCATTACGAGTCTCGTTCTACGTTATTCTCCCCCGGTTCAATAAAATTTGTCTTCGAATTTTTAAGTGTCGAAATAGGACGAAGACGAACATGAGAGAACAAGTGTAGAGCTCCTCGTAGACAATCATATCAAGAACCTCGAACTGTCAACCAATATGCGCCTTACAAAAATATAACCAAATCATATCAATATAAGATGACTCTCAAAATAGCAAGGCAACAGATGGCGCAACAGCTGAATCAATCTCAAACAAAGTGCCATCAATCAGGTTGAACCCAAACATAATAAACAAATTATGATCCCAAGTGCCAATGAGAACGACCGGCAAAGTACTCACAAAGGATGAGTCAACAGTAAGTATGGAATCATATATCAAATCTAGTCTAGAATCAACAAATAAACTTCGATCCCATATGTCTTGCAACAAATAATATGCTTGCATCTCTTCTTCATACTCTTCGGCCAATGCAAGGTCGGCTTTATAAATGATAAATCACATGTTGAACCAATAGTTTGGTCTGAGCAGGAATGCACTTAAGAAAACGAAATTTACTGATTAAATGTAGTGGCTAGATAATGTAAACAGATTGGTTGAGTTCTTTGGTAACTTGTTGCTCTACCATCCAATCTCGTCCCAAACTGATGTAAGAACCCGATGGAACAATAGCACACCATGCTCTATTAAAATAACAAACATTCTTTCTTGAGGTGCCATCAACAAACTGATGATAAAACTCCACAAAGACTCGATCATCCTTAACGACAATTTCACCACCTTTTAATAACAAATCAACAAGAGACTGAGATATATAATTATACTGGCACTGTCCATCTAATATCACCATTGCTCGCGTCTCATTCGGCAAAGAGACAATGTAACTAAATTCCATTTAGCAGACTGTAGATCAATACATCGAATACCTGTCGTCCCGTGGGCCGCTGCTGGTCCTGTCTTGCTACTGGGCCAAACTCGATGTCGGATGACGCCAAGAGCTGAGGAAAACATCCCATGTGTAGTGTTGCAAGGTCGACGGTGGCGGGGCAGAGAAAGAGAGGTGATCTAGACGGGCCACGCGTGGCTGTGTCAATAGGTCTCACCCTTCACTGGCGGTTGGGCACCTAGGGATGGCGAGCGGGCTCTACAATACTATTGATTCCTTGCAGCAGCTCCCTGTTGTCATGGTGTGGCAGCGGGTTCAATGGTAGCAGGTTTGCAGAACGGACCCGGCGAATGCTGCGAGCCCTCCGCAATGTGTCGCGGTCACGATCAGCGCACGCCCTTCGCATGTGGGTGTTTGTCTGCGTCACGGGCATTGTAGCTTGGCGACGAAGGGCGGCCCCCTTTCGTGAGGGGGGGCGCGAGCGACAAAGCAAGGGGGCTGCCTTGTAGACATGGCGTCGATGGGTTTGCCACGTGAGTGGTCGCGCAGACACCTGCGTGGGCAGACGTCAACGTGAAGGACGAAAAGGGGTGATCAGTACAGGCGACGAGGCCCGTTGACCGATGGGAAGGGCTAGCGGCACGATCGAGCGTGGCAGACTGGTGCGGTTCGTGGTGCCCCACTTGGGCGCGTGCAACAAAGTCGCCTAGGGCTTTGGCGAAAGGGGGATTCTATCAGGACAGATCTTGGCTCCGTAAAAGAAGCCGACACCCGCTCTGATACCAAAACTGATACGGGATAGAACGAAGAAGGGAGAAGGAGAGGAACGAAGGTAGAAGAGAAGGAGATAGGGCGGTGGAACTTCACACCCATCCTTTACAGGAGCCCTAAAGGATACCATCCTCCCATCTCAAGAGGAAGAAGGTGCACTCCATCTCTCAAGGCTCACTTTGCATTTCATTTCTTTATTCCTTCAAAAGAGATATTACAAGACTATTTATAGGAGTTAGGCGAACCCTAACCCTACTTTGACTCTTTTTGACCCATATACCCCTAGACTCAAGAAATAGTGCGAAAATCGCACCAAAAATTACAAAAAAATAAAAGACCCAGCATTAACTCCAAATGAGCCAAGAAGACCACCTGAATTATAGAGTTAACCCTATCCTCTTAAGACTACTAATTTAGACTCAAATAAAGAGAAAATTACATAATAAAATAAAATGGTGCTACTATGACTCTGCTCGTCAACCACTAATTGAGTCCGACATCCAACGTTCGCCGCCACGAGTCCCGCTCTGCATCCATCACGAATCTCATTCTGTGTTAATAGACCTATTGCAGAAATCCAAAATTTTGATGGATGCCGATGAAGTTGTCTAAGGCAATATCCGATAAGCCTAATAACTTAGCAGGTGAAAAGGTTTGAATTTTGAAGGTGAATCCGAGTGTGTACGAGCATATGAGGTGAAATTCTCTGCCATGCTTCAAAATTCCAGATCCAATTCTCCATTACTGGATGAAGGCGTTTTGCAGGTCAAGTCCTCAAGACTAAAAAGACGAAATCATGTTCAGATATGTATTCACTCTTGATGAAAGGCGAACATCATCCTGGCCTGACAGTGACGATGCAATTGCCCAAGGAGCACCTCCTGAACCAACGCTGCCAGCAGCCAAGACATTTTGATGAAGCTTGCCATCTTCTATTTCTGTTTCAAAATGGAAACTGAAGTATAAAACAGGTAATGTTTGATCAATCTTCAAACACCATCCTCTTAGTTGAGAAATGCCCCCCCCCCCCCCCCCCAAAAAAAAAAAAAAAATTAATGCAAATAACCATAATTGTCAAGGCACACATGCCTAGGTAGTGAGGGCCTAGGTCCAAAGATGATTTCTTACATAGATGGGGAGATGTTCTGTTATGGCACAAAAGAGGAAATTAGCTTCCAACTAGGGTGCTTTGAGTGGTTCAAGTTATCTAGTCAGAGATGTGAGGCAGCCGAGGCGATCCTCAGCCTCAAATGCCTAGGTGATGACCTAGATGGGTGAGGCAATATATTATTAAACAATATATAGAAATATGATATAGATATATATATATCACCTAAATGGATGAATAAAACTAACATATCTAATTAAACTATTCATTCCTATATGTCAAATTCTTGTATAACTTTCTAAATTCATTCATTCTATATGTAAAATTTAACAAACTAAATGGCAAGCTATGTAGTTAGAGATGTGAGGCAGCCGAGGCAATCAAGGGGTCACCTCAGCCTCAAATGCCTAGGTGATGACATAAGTGATTAAAGCAATATATTATTAAACAATATGTAGAAATATTTTGAAAAGTAGATAGTACCACTAGTATACAAAATAAAAAGAAAGAGCTTCCAAATAACACCCCCAGACAAAGATGGTTACCATAGCTTGCCATGGGAGTAAGGAAAAGAAAGCCAAAGAACACCACTCGCTAAACCCTCCATAACACACTCAACAGCCCAAAAAAGCCACCCTCATCTAAATGCCCTATCCTCAACATACAACATCCAAAAAGCCACACAAAAGAAAGCCCAACACCGCTCCGAGACCCATCCTGTCTTCACATACAACCTATGATTCGGTGTTCTTTGAAACTTCTTTCTTGACGACTGCATCATTTTTTGCCTTCCTAGCAATGTCTACTATCCACCTACGCTTTATTAGAAGTAGAGTGGACTTCAATCCTTTATCACGCCCTTATCGGATATGCCAATCAACCTGGCCATTTTGCTCGCCCGAGTTTCCATGTAATTATCGGCCTTGGTCAGGATATCCATAACCTCTCCCTTGGAGAGGTTTCCATTTTCCACACTTGCTAGCTCCTCCCCTTGGAAGGCTTCCTCAACTTGCTCCATCGTTGCTCGTAGATCTTATGACATTGAGGGTAGAGTTGGAAGGGCCAAAACATCTTGGTGGGTGGCTTCTACCTCCCCCTCTGGCCCAATAGGCCCATCAGGCAATGGGTCAGGCGAAGCACCAGAGCTTCTCGGAATTCCTCATCTACCAAAGAGGAGAAGGGAAAAAGATCCAATAGCACCTCCACCTCCTCCCTGCTGTTGCACCCACTCCCACCTCCATCTCCCTTGCCAATGTCGGAGCCACCACTTCTATCCACTCGTTATTCCTTCATTGATATCCTTTCCCTCTGATCCGAGATAGCAAGAGTCTTCGAAGAAAGGTATAAAGCCATGGTCGTGCCCCTGTGAGAGACAACCTTGCGATGCCTCAACCTCTTCCTCAAGCAGGCTCTGTGCTGACAGCCAGGCACCTGCCACACTCAAGCCTCATTTGTAGCCGATGCAGAACCTCCTGACTAAGACTAGAGAGAGGGAGGGAAACGGTGTCGACCCCACCTGAGCCACCCAAAGATGCCTGGGAGAAGGATGATGCGCTAAGATCAACGTTGACAGCTTTACTCGCTGCCACCGGGACCATTCGGCTACCGCCTTTCGACTGTGGAAGCATCAGAGGAGCGCTGTCTTGGACGAAGGGGCCCAAAAGCCGAGCCATCCTGTCCCTCGCCATCTGCACCGCTGCCAGTCATGGCGGAAGGGGAACGACAACTGTCGAAAATGTCAGTTGAACAGGCCCAGGAGAGCTACAAGTCGGGCGAGAGAGACAAGTCCTCTCGGGTCCACGAGACCCACTAAGGCCATTCAATTCGGAGTCGCCCTTAAAGTTCGAGCCTTGAGTTGGACCCGAAGCAGAAGATGCACCTACCTCTACCCGACCCACTGGCCCCAACCTTGGCTCGAGGCGACCTATCTCACGAAGCCGGCCCACGATTACACTACGCCGACCTTAGAACTGGTCAGGGATTTGGCTGCCACTGGTTTAGCGACTTGCTCGCCCGCTGCACTGCATCACACCCCGCTTCACCACATTGCACCCCACTTCCATGGGTGGGAAAAAATCGAATAACCCGCGCATTTTTCCTCTTCCACCTCCGTCTGCAAGTCACAAAACCCTAGCCCTTTAGCCTTCAGCAACCGTTGATGCCCCACTGGCCTGCTCAACGCCTTGACAGCATAATCCCCCCGGTGACATTGACAAGGAGGACAAAAGGGATCGGATTGGAGGATTGAACCACCACAATCGCATCCAAGCTATTCAAATGCCCCTCCGAGACCAGTCGCATTGATCCTGCCTTTCACCTTTCCGAACCCCTAGACAAGGAAGAGAAGCTGCCTTCATTGCATAGTGGCAGTGGTACTCCTAGTCCTACTAGCTTCACCCAAAGCTCCAACTTGCACAGCAAAGGATACGTCCCTCTCTCGATTGCCCACGACAGGAACTTTAATCGAACCTCCACACACGAGGACTCCAACGACCTTCGCCTCCTCTATAACTTCAGCACACAAGCCGATAGCCAGAAGACCGTCCTTGTGCATTCTCTAAACCACCCAGGGTTTCTCTCACGACCACCTCTATACGGCAGGGATCTCACTGCCTCGCCATCTAGTACCCCTAACACTGGCGAGATCCAGAGACACCACCCGAGCCAATGGTCAAGTTGGATGACGGGAAGGCCCAACGTGCACAACTTCCCCTGAGATTGCAAGAGATCTCGGCACTTTCCGCATAGCCTTCATGATGTCTGCATAAGAGACCGGGGTCTGGACCCTGATGGCCCTCTCTACCCTGCTCTGACAACGAAGCAACTTACACGAGCGATGCAAATGTCCCCTCCAACCGTAAGAGAATCATACTAGGCCCAAAGATCCCCGACGCCCAGGCAAAGGCATCTCCGAGCCTAGAGAGGCGAGACAAGAAACCCTTAGAGCTTCTCTCACTAGAAACGCATAGAGAGAGAAACCCTTACAACAATATGTAGATATATATATATATCACCTAAATGGATGAATAAAACAAATATATTTAATTAAACTATTCATTCCTATATGTCAAATTATTGTATATGTCAAATTAATGATGAAAATGTTCTACATTATAACTTACCTAAAGAAACCTCTTGTACTTGACTAAAATAAAATAAAAAAAAAGGAGAAAAGCTACCTATTTTTCGGTTCAGTCAAAAATTTATCTCTCGTTATGGGATGGAGGTAGAGCAATGATGAAAATGACTAAGTAACCGGGGACATGGGCATCACCAATGTCGGTCTTCGCGTCAAAAGGTTGTTTCATATCTCTATACAATGGCTTGATGGACACTCACATTGAGTAACTGGGGGTATTGGCATCACAAGTGTCTACCTTCACATGAAAAAGTGAAAATGCTCCTCATTGCCACTCTTTTCCATCTTCGTTGTTTAAAGTTTCTAAAATCATACCAGAAATAGAGTGAAGCCTCCGAAAACCTTTTATGTCAAGTCCAATGTGCTTCTTAGGTAAGATATTCTAATGGTCATCTAATTCAAATGTCATCTGACTATCATCTCTATTTAGATGCATGTTTTTCTTCAACGGCCTTAATCAAAAGAGTTATTAATTTTCACTGACTATTGTGAAATGTGTTCTTCATGATCTAATTAAAGAACTTCTCGGTCTTAATTCAAACTCATTCTAGAATTGTGTCATGTCTTTATCATAATGGATATGCATTTTTATCTTGCACATACACCTATTTGCTTTAAAACAACAAATGAACGCTTGTCTCTTTGAAAAATATTGTCAAAAATCAATTTTAACCAAAAAGGGGTTATCTGTCGACAGATAGACTGTCATCTGTCGACAGACGACGGCCCAGATCCGTTTTTTGAAGAAAACCCTCGCGCCGGTTCACCTCCTTTTTGTGGGGCTCTCTTTTAAAACCTTCTAAACCCATTCTAAGGCCACCCACGACCCATTCTCACCCCTCCTCTCTCATTTCCTCCTCCTCCTCTCTAAACCCCCTCTCTTTCCCCCTTCAGGGCTCCAAATCCGCTCCGTCTCCGACGATCCTGCTGCTCCTCGTCTGGGATCCCTCCACTCTCCCTTCACACACCATTCTCACCTTCTTCCTGAGATGGCACCCAAATCAAAGCTTCTCGCTCGCCGTCGTCGCGCTCCGACAGACGCCGGAGAAAGTTCCAGGGCTCCTTCCGAACGTCGCAGCAAACATCGCGAGGATCGGTTGCCGGAACTCATCGTTCCTCAAGGTCTCCGTCTTATCCGAGCCACCGGCACCTTCAAGAAAATTGTCCAATCCCGGTATGTGGACTTCGAGTCCTTAGCACCGATGTTCCCCTCACTCCTACCCTATTTTGACACTCAAGGGTGGACATCCTTCTTGTACTCTCACTTGCAATACTCACCAACTTCCGTCACAGATTTCTTCAATAACCTAGGGCTTTCCGATCAGGGAGATCTCTACTCTTCGGGAAAGGCACTCGTTTTCACCTCACCGCCAATCTCATCTCAACAGCCCTTGAAATTCCAAACTCAGGAGTTGAAATCTTCAACTACACTCCCTCTGCTTCTGAGTACTATGAACTTCTCACGTTGCAACCCTATGACTCCACCAAAGAAATTGCTCGTCTTAATGCCAACTCCTTTCCTCCTTGATCCGGATGATCCATCACATCTTCACCACCTTGATCGTCCCAAAGGATGGCAGCAGAGAGTTAGTCACTGAGGTCCACAAATCCTTGTTCATATTCTTCCTCAAGTGTCAACAAAATCAATCTGCCTGAACTCATGATAAGCCTCATCCGTCGGTGTTTCTCAAACACCAAAAGATCAATGCCATATGCTTGCCCGATCACCTCTCTTCTCATTTTCCTTGGCATTCCTATCCCTGCAAGTGAGCTCATCTCATTAAAATCCCGAAGTGCTTTTGATCTCACTGCCGCCAACCGAATGGCTACAAGATTGTAGACGGTGTAGTCTCAAGGACTCTCAAAGGAAAGGATCACCAAGGAGCTGAAGAGTCATCCAATGAAGAAGACAATGAAGCTGATGACGCTAATGCCGGCAGTGATGAAGACTCTCAGGATGAGCAAATGTCTGATCAAGCTCAAGAGTTTGCTGATGTACCTGTGCCTGAGGAACAATCCATTCGACTACTTGGCACAAATCCATCAAGAAATGATCTCAGGATTTGCTCACATGACTTCAAGATTTAATCAAGTGGATGCTCGCCTCAACACTCTGATGACCGGCTTGACCACCTCTACTCCGAGAGAGATGGATCCCGTCACCCTCCTCCTGTTGGACATGACAATGAATAGAGGGTCTCAGGGTCATTAGAGGTCACTAAGAGTCTTAGCTGGGAATTAGTCTCACTTGTCTAGTCATCTTTTGCTTGTTCATGTTATTTCCCTTTCTTTGATTTTAATTGAGTCATGTAATGCTTGTCAAATGTACTGTGAACTTTCAATGATCAATCAATGAAAACTCAGTTCATGTTTATTGTCTCCAAATGTGCATGACTTGACCTTTTGTATGTTGTCAAAAAGGGGGGAGAACATCAATACATGCATCAATTGAATGTTTTTGTCATCATCAAAAAGGGGGAGATTGTTGGGTTTTCCATATATCATGTTTGATGATCACATTAATATCCTTGAACATTGATTTAATGCAAAATTGATGTGCTAACTAACATGAAAAACACCATGAAAGTAATTGAGTTAAACATTGCTAAATCATACAATGTATATCACTAACAATGTATTTGTATGTAGGTGCACAAGCATGAAAGATGGAGCATTGAAGAGGCATTGAAGAGATGAGCAAATATCACAAAAAACTGTCAAAGAGGTGTATCTGTCGGCAGGTGCACTGTACCTGTCGACAGATTCATACAGTTATTCCAAGACAGAACTCAGGTGCATCTCTGAGTGTATCTGTCGACAGATGCAATAAACCTGTCGACAGATTCACACAGTCAACCCAGGACAGAACTCAGGTTTTCTATTCCTGAGTGCATCTGTCGACAGATACACTCAGAAATCCAGATGTCTGAAACCAAGTTCTCAGCCTGAGTCTGCCTGTCGACAGATGCAAGTGCACCTGTCGACAGACAACGGAAACATAAGATTTGAGTTTCCAAATCTGGCCCCACTTGGGTGTTTCCTTCCTCCACGACCCCCACCTTTACCTAACACTATATAAGCATCCTTTTGGAGCCGAATTCGCAGAGAGCAGCCTCCCATCCAAGAGCCTCCAAGGGACCAGAGGAAAAGCCCCAAATTGCTGCTCTGCTTCAACTTTCTGCTCAGATCGTTGTGGAATCGCCATCCATGCGAAGTTGAAGCCGGATCGTCGTCAATTCAACCTTCTACATCGATCAATCTACATCCATCGAAGTTTGAAGAGCGTTTGGACGATCCACGAGAAGAATTCCAACTGGATTTGTTCCTCAATTCCTAATTCTTCTCCATTTCATAATTTCCATTCCATCGTGGTGTGTGGTTGTGTTTCGAGCATCCCTTGTGCTTGATTCACGAATTTGTGGTTGTTCTGATCGTGTTTCATCAGACAACGTGTGTGTGGTTGAGTTGTTATGTTGAACTCGCTCATAAGCAGTCGTTTCTGCGTGTGTGTGTGGACGGTGGATGTAGGATACACGAGTTGTGTACTCCGAACAACCTTAAATCATCGTGTTCTGTGGTTTGTTCGCGTTTTGCGATAGATGATTGGTAGGCACGGTGTTCATACGCACGTTTGATACCTGTTCTCTATATATCAACTCAAGCTTTCTTAATCTTAATCAAATTCTAATCAAGTTTTCATTAAGATTGCTGTAGCACCGAAAAGAATCCATCAGTAGTTAGAATTTGCCGTAATCTATTCAACCCCCCCTTCTAGATTACCATATCGTGTTATTCCGCGTAACCCTTCACTCTCGGGTCCACGAGACCCACTAAGGCCATTCAATTCGGAGTCGCCCTTAAAGTTCGAGCCTTGAGTTGGACCTGAAGCAGAAGATGCACCTACCTCTACCAGACCCACTGGCCCCAACCTCGGCTCGAGGCGACCTATCTCACGAAGCCGGCCCACGATTACACTACGCCGACCTTAGAACTGGTCAGGGATTTGGCTGCCACTGGTTTAGCGACTTGCTCGCCCGCTGCACTCCATCACACCCCGCTTCACCACATTGCCCCCACTTCCATGGGTGGGAAAAAATCGAATAACCCGCGCATTTTTCCTCTTCCACCTCCGTCTGCAAGTCACAAAACCCTAGCCCTTTAGCCTTCAGCAACTGTTGATGCCCCACTGGCCTGCTCAACGCCTTGACAGCATAATCCCCCCGGTGACATTGACAAGGAGGACAAAAGGGATCGGATTGGAGGATTGAACCACCACAATCGCATCCAAGCTATTCAAATGCCCCTCCGAGACCAGTCACATTGATCCTGCCTTTCACCTTTCCGAACCCCTAGACAAGGAAGAGAAGCTGGCTTCATTGCATAGTAGCAGTGGTACTCCTAGTCCTACTAGCTTCACCCAAAGCTCCAACTTGCACAGCAAAGGATACGTCCCTCTCTCGATTGCCCACGACAGGAACTTTAATCGAACCTCCACACACGAGGACTCCAACGACCTTCGCCTCCTCTATAACTTCAGCACACAAGCCGATAGCCAGAAGACCGTCCTTGTGCATTCTCTAAACCACCCAGGGTTTCTCTCACGACCACCTCTATACGACAGGGATCTCACTGCCTCGCCATCTAGTACCCCTAACACTGGCGAGATCCAGAGACACCACCCGAGCCAATTGGTCAAGTCGGATGACGGGAAGGCCCAACGTGCACAACTTCCCCTGAGATCGCAAGAGATCTCGGCACTTTCCACATAGCCTTCATGATGTCCGCATAAGAGACCGGGGTCTGGACCCCGATGGTCCTCTCTACCCTGCTCTGACAATGAAGCAACTTACACGAGCAATGCAAATGTCCCCTCCAACCGCAAGAGAAGCATACTAGGCCTAAAGATCCCCGACGTCCAGGCAAAGGCATCTCAGAGCCTAGAGAGGCGAGACAAGAAACCCTTAGAGCTTCTCTCACTAGAAACACATAGAGAGAGAAACCCTTACAACAATATATAGATATATATATATATATCACCTAAATGGATGAATAAAACAAATATATTTAATTAAACTATTCATTTCTATATGTCAAATTATTGTATATGTCAAATTATTATATAACTTGCTAAATCTATTCATTCCTATATGTAAAATTTAACAAAAAGGCAAGTAGACAAATTCATACTCATAATCTCATATTTACATGGACAGACCTCAAACAAATTCTAATCACCAAAATGGACTCTCATGCATCAAATTGATATTGAATCTCAAGATAACTAGTTCAATATCCTTGAGCATTTCAAGATTTCGAGTTGCATATGATGAGTTTGTGAGATTGAGTTGCACGTCCCTCAAAGTGGAAGCAGGGGATCTAGGATAGTTGAAAAAATACCGTTAGCTTAAGGTACTAGTCGGTTCTCACACTCTCAACCTATCACCAAGATTAGGCTCACATGGCACATTGCATGACGATGTGCCTTCGAGTGTATACGACAACCTAGTGGGATGCTATATCCAACTACCCAAGTGGCAAAAGAGCCACACTAGCTAGTGATGGTGGACATCGATGAATGAAGTACATTAATGGTGATTCTGGAGAGGGGATAGGCCAGGGAGTAATAAATGCGACGGGCAATATTGATGACTCCGGTGATGCCATGAACATGTAGCGGAGCCATACCTAGTTAATTCACAATTTATGGTGGGCGAGCCTGTCATGATCTACCCACAGTCCTAGGGCTATCAATAGTTGTGGGGTTGTCAACAATTGTAGTACTATTCAATAGTTGTGGAAAATGTCAACAGTTGTGAAAATGTCGACAATCCATAAAATGTCAATAGTTGGAAATGCATTAGCTGAAAATGTTGACAGTTATAAATGACAACATTGTCAAAAGTTGAACACGTTAATAGTCATAGGCTTGCTTGCAGTTGTCGATGTTTGTAACATGGTTTGCTGGAGCGGCGATGCACACCGAATTCACATGGAATCGGACCGATTTGCATAGGATTATTATATATATATTTAATATAACACATAATATATGTATATATATATGTGTATATTACCCATGGGAAACACAGTTTCTTCTTCATACTTATTTACCTGAATACCATTTAAGTAATTACTTAAATGATATTATATGTAAATAAGGAAGTTGGCTCCCTTGGAGAAGTCACATACACGTTTGACTTTTTTTACCCGACTTTGATTTTTTAGTGTTCTATGTGGTTTATTTGAATTATCAAATTTTTAGATAGACCAAATTATGAGAGATTAGAAAGTTAGCATTTCGATAAAATCACCGAAATCACGATTTTCTTCTTCTATGGGAGAGTTGACTTTTTATTGGTAAGAGATATGATTTTTTTGATATTTTTATTGGATTCAAATGGAGGGTACTTCCTTATGTACATGTAATATCTTAAGTAAATGAAATTATAAATAGTTTCATTTACTTAAATGATATTCAAGTAAATAAGTATGAAGAAGAAAGGGTATGTATGTATCCATGCGAATCGGACCGAATCAGTCGAATCATGGATCAGATCTCCCCTGATCCGCTCCGATTCGGCCAAATCGGGCCGATCCGATTCACCTTACAAAACCATGACTTTGTAATACTCGGCTAGCAATGTGTTCAGGGGATGGCAACACGGTGGTGGAGTCAATATTTTTTTGAAAAGTGGATAGTACCAAAATTATATTAAAAAGGAAGAAAGAATATACAAGTATAGGCCAACAAAAAGAAACCCCAAAAAATAATCCAACCCGCCTATACAAAGCCATCCAACTTGGAAAGGGCTACATCTCTACCCCCCATCAAGACAAAAAGTAAGGAGTTGCCTTGATCCACATTACAAATGATGGAAATCCATTCCCTAACTTTGCAACAAATCCCACCAACAAGAGACTCGGCATCTTGTGCAACTCTTGAAAAAATCTGTTTGTTCCTCTCACCCAAATCATCCGTAGAGTAGCATGCAAAATGAGCCACCAAACACTCCTATCACCCTTGGTAGGCCACTGTCTCTTCCACTTCATCATCATCCGCATGATCTCCAAATGTGGTGGAGTCAATATTAGGTGGAGGGATCAGGTAGGTGAGATTGCGCGATTGTGGGGAGAGTGGGGCGATGGGGGAGTTTCTGGGGCAATGGTGGTGCTCAGGGGGTGGGTGCTGTTGGCGGTGGAGGTGCTTAGCAAGGGAGAGGGGGATGAGGCTGATGCTGTCCAGATGGGAGAATAATAAGGAGGAGAAAAAATAGGAGGAGGGGAAAAAAGGGAGGGGAGGCTGCTACCGTGGGTGGATAGGAGAAGAAGAAAAAACAGACGGAAGAAGAAGAAAAGAGAAATGAGGGTGTTGGCTGCAATGAGGGTGTTGGCCATAGGGTGGGAGAAGAAGGGGAAGTAGGAAAGAAGAGGAGGAGGAAAGGAAGGGGGGGGGGGGCTCTCACCTCATTCTCTCTCACACACACATGCACAAAAATCTCTCATCAAGTATTCACTTCATTGATTGCCCAAATGAAGGGAGCTACATCCCTACATACAGGGAAGGGTAATACATATAATAACTATATCCCTAGATAAGATAAGATCAAGAGAGATCCCATGGGTTATGGTGAGTTCTCTTCACGATTTCTTTATTTTTTTTTATTTACACCAATAGTGAGTATCCTTTACCATTCATATGTGATAGTTTCTCTCAACCGCAGGCCAGTGTCCCCATCACATATATTTAATACATTAAATGACAATAGAAAGTGAACATGACTGGTTTAAATGGGCCCCCTTATGGACCAATTTGTAGGCGGGACAGGCAAAATGGGCCTGAGAAAGGCGACCTGGGGTCTCCTCGCCTCGCCTCATGGCCTAGGCAACCACCTCAGTCGCCTTTGAAAACATAGGTCCAAGGCACCCATAAGTACACGTGAACCATTTAGTAGCCTGCTTAGCAGGACACTTTCCAGACTCAGACCATGTTAAGCTAAAATCCTTGCTGCCCCAACTGAACCAGAATCCCCCGTGTCACCCATCCCATCTTCCCAAATTCAACTTTCGCTCCAGTCTCCCTTCTCCATGGCTGCCTTCTGTGGATCACTGCACACATTGTGCTGACTAGGGCTGTCATATGCTACTCTGTGGCCATCTGTAGCCATACATTGAAATCATCAAAAAACACAGATGAATCCAATCTCATTTGCAAATTACATGCAGGTGTTTAGGGGCAAGTTTTCATAATTTACATAAATGCCACACATCTCAACAAGATCCACCTGTTACTTCCCACCTCGTCACTGACCCTTTCTAATTAAAAAAGTCAGGTGGTATCCTAGAATTCTCCTAACTTTGAACCATGAAAAATCATGTAAGCATCATATCCATCTTATAGGCAGTAAAGGCCACCTCTACTTTGAAAAAGAACCTATAATCATGTAACAAATGCAAACACGACACTTGAACATCTCTAATTTTAACCATCTGAAAATGGGTAACAACGAGGATACACAATGTTCTAACAAACTTCACTAGCAAACATAATCATATGTTTAATTGGTGAATGAGAAACCCTATATTTGCTCACAGTAACATGGTTCTTTTTCTATAAAGTAAAAAAAAAAAAAAGTAAAGAGAGGTCACCTTGTTTAATTTTACATGATGCTTAATAGACAAGTCATGCAAATAAGCATGTTAAAAAAAAGAAAAGGAGAACCAGAACCACACAAGGTCAGATCGCAATTTTCGTCAAACCAGCTGACTTTTCAAGTCAAATATTGAATGGGTTGCTTTCTGACCTTACGGTTCTTACCTTGAACTTCAAGCTAAAAAACTAGGAACAATAATAATGACAGGCAGAAAGCAGATTCTGTCCTAATATTTTCAAAGAAAAACAGCATAGATGTGTCCAGATTATGGCAGAGATCCGATGTTCTCATCACAGTTGATTCAGTACAGAAAAGTGCCAGATGATAAAAGCAAACTTACATGGTGAAACTCGAGCAGAACTGTGCTTTGTCAAGCAGAACCATACTCGTGGACTTTGCCCAGCAGCTCCAGCCTTGATCTGGAGGGGATGGTCAGCCGGACAAGCCCTTAGAAGTTCATCTCACACAAGAGCTCCACTGGCATGGCTTCCTCACCAACAAGCAACCTAGGTTTCCCTTAGTGAGGTACAATGGGATCAAGGGATCCCTTCTCCATTCAATTTTAGATACCTCCAAAAGATTCAATGTATGAAGATTAACAGGTTCTTCATGAAATAAACAAACTTTCTTACTTCTGAAGGCTTCTTTCCTCTGTGATCCAAAACTAATTGAGCAATGTACACAGTTGCATGGCCAGACCAAAGATAATAGACAAAAGAATAGGTCAAAGCACCGAGAAGCTATACACTAGCAGATATTTCATAAAGCTATTTATGGCTGGCCAGGGAAACAATATTTTGAAAGGAATTCAATTCATTGGCTGAATAAGGAGGCACCTTTCCTCGAACCAACTTCATTATCTCCCAAGCATCCTTTTCCTTTGAAATGGACACAAGTCCTTCGAGTAACTTCTGAATGGTTGGCATACTTGGAAACCAGTTCCTTTTCATACTTTCCTTGCATAACATGTATGCCACATCAAGGTCTCCAGCTTTACAAAGATAGTGAACCATGGTCTGGTAAATTTTACCATTTGGCTTGCATCTCCTACTGTGCATAGTCATAAAGATCCTCTTTGCCATGTCAATTTCACCCATCCGGCAAAACCCCTTTATGATCAAATTAAACGTCAACTCATCAGGTTTAATACCAGAAGCAACCATCTTCTTCATCAAGCTCCTTGCTTGCCATGACCTATTCTTGTTAATTAAATATTGAATCCTAACATTGTACGTGGCAAGGTTTGGTGAGCAACCCCTAATCACCATTAGATTCCATAGCCCATCACCAATCTCCCATCGATCATGCTTATAAGATGAAGCCATGAGTGTGGTATAAGTAACAACATCTGGCCTAATTCCTGCCTCCTCCATCGCTACCATTGCCAGATAAGCAGATTCCAAGCTACCCAACTCGCACATTACCTTAATCAGGATGTTACATGAGATCTCATCCACAGATATCCCATATTTAATAGGAGCATCGTGGAAGAATGTCTGAATCTCCTCATAGCTTCTTGTCTGGCAAAGGACCCTGAGAGTGGCATTAAAAGACTTGACAGTCCTCGGGCAACCATGGAGGTGCATTTCGTCGAACGTCCGGAGGGCATGGAATGGCATCTCAGCCTTTCCATATAGCATGATAATCCGCACGATAAACCCTTCCCTTCGCCCCTGCGGCAAAGCCTTCTGCTGCTCTAGTAGCTGCTCAATGAGGTCAAAGCGACGGGTACCAGCGAGTCGGGAGACAGTATCTTCAAACGCGAAGCGGTTCTCAACGACAAAGCGATTCTTGGCATTGGACCGGAAGAGGAGGAAAAGCTTCTCCGGGTCCCTCTCCTTCTTGAGCCTGATCAACGCAGGTTCGGACAAAAGCTGCAGCTCCGGACATTGACCGGATAAAGTGTCGGCATCAGTTTCCCGGTGCGGACCTGTCGAGTTGACTTCATCAGCATTCATATGGGTTTCTTGCTTGGGGGCCAATGGGTTGACAGAAATGCCTGTGGAGGCCGCAATATCGGATTTTGCCCTGGTTTTGGGCTTGGGGAGGCCGGCCACAATGGCGGTGAGGGCGATCGTATCAAAGGCCGCACAAACTCTGCGGACAGTGCGCAGGGAGAGCATATTCCGGACCCTCCCCCTCCGCCGCCTCTTCAAAAACCCCGTCTTTTTTCAGAACACAGAGCATTACATTGGCAAAACAATGGAAAGAGTAGGATCACCGGACACCAGAAACCGGGGGTAAGAAAGCAATCAAATCCAACAAACAGACAGAAAGCCGGAAGCTAACTGATGTGGGACAATACGTCGAGCACTTTGCGTGCCGCCTACGTGCAGTTCTCGGATTAGGCAAAGCGTGGGCGGAGTGGCGGTGATGTTGGCGGCGGAGGGGAGTGGGGGTGATGGGGCCAGTGGTTCTCCCCCTCGCAGGAGGAGCAGTGCGGCGGGAAGGGAGCAGCGCTGCGGCAGGAAGGGACTGCAGTGGCGGAGCTAGGCACCAGGAGGCAGGGGCATGGCACCCCTTGGCAAGGCCCGATGGGGCTCTCCCTCGCGGAGAAGCAGAAGGAGAGAGAAAGAGACGGGAGGAAGAAGGGGAAGGGGGTGCATCTTTCTTAATTCATTTCATCATCTTCTAAGTAACTTGTGCTATTTCTTTCTTTTCTTTATAGCAGAAAGCAAAACCTGTCACCATAATATCCTGTATTATACCGTTTGATGGTGACAACAGATATTTCTAACTTGTCATTAGTCTCTACTACTACGTCAACAATTTGCAGTGAAGTGCTGTTATTCTTTCAACTTTGTCATTTCTCTTAGAGAAAAAAGTTTATTGTATTTGTACATTACACTTTTTAAGTGTAATGTGATTAGAAAATAGTTCATGTAGTACTCCTCACATGAGGAGTGATAAAGTGACAATCTAATTATTAGATGCTTGCAATGTAAAATATAATAAACCTTTCTCTTTCTTTTATGATCGACACTCTTATTAATTTGCTTCTTCCGAGGAGGTATTTGAGAAGTCTTTTCACTTCTATTCTTTGTTTGAGGGATACTTCTAATTAGCTCCTCCTCCGTTGTGCTACACATACACACACACTCTCTCTCTCTTGGTTGGTTGGTTCGTAATAATTAATCATGCGATTGATCAAATAGTGTCGGAATTAATATAACTATAAGGTAGGGCCTACTTATTTGAGAGGAGGTTAGAAAATGGCGGTGCAATTCTCGATAGAAACATCTGAAACACCACATCAAATTGTTGACGCTATAGGATATATAAGACCCGCTGTCGTCTGTATATATGGCTGGAAGATTACTCTCCACACTTTTCTATTTATCCATGATCAGGGACGGACGCAGAAATTTTGTCCAGTGAAATCACTCGAATTATATTTTAATATTTATATAATTATATATATTTATAAATAATATAAATAAATATTTAAAATTAAAAAAATATTTTAATAGTAATGAGACAATTCATTACAATCAATTCTTTTCTTATAATGAGGTCACCCCCAACAAAACTCCTCCAAAACATAAAATTACATAGTCACTTGAACCAAAAAAAAATTCTAGTGGGTCACCCCCTATAAAACCCCCCCAAAACACAAAATTTGTATGGTCATTTGAACAAAAAAGATTCAGTGAGATCACGTGACTCCACTGTTTGTTTTCTAGATCCGTCCATGTCCATGATGATAGACTTAGATGTTTTGCATGGTGTTTAACTTATTCTATAGTTGGGACGAGAAATACGATGGCAGAAGACGAGGACATGTAGAGCTTTTATTCATTTTCATAACCTTTCATATGTGAGAAAACGAGTGGATAAGCAAAAGTGAAAAATGGGAGTGGGATATGAAACAAGCACCTCTACAACGTTAATCGCAGCGGTGGTCATGCCCGACGCTCTTCAAACAGCGGGTGGTGCAGTAGGAGAGGCCTTTGGGTTTTTGACTTGGCGAGCTTCCATACAACCGAATCGCGTACTACCTACTCTGCTATTCCAATGCGGCATTTATATCAAACTGACCAACTTACCTAGCATTTTTCAAAAATATTTTAGTCAAGGATTGTTTTGAAGTATATTAGACACAGCATGATGGTGAGGGTAAGATATTGAGCGGCCACACGAGTTAATGAAAAAGGAGAAAGATTTTTTAATTAGAGTATTTTATTTTTTCCAAAATTATTAAAAAAATATCTTATTTTTGACTTTTCAAATGAGGTTTACAAAAATAATAAGGCATTCAGTAGACCAAAAAATAAAAAAATAGTCCTACTTATTATTTTTTTTTCGGTTCAAGGTCTTGTCAAATTCGGATCTCATTCTCTCTTTTTTTCCCCCTTAAAAAAATCAGAAAAAAAGATATTTCCATAAGAATCCCTTAGTTAAGTATTTTCACCACAAATTTTTATTAAGTGTTATAGCCGTGTTTAATCTCAAGTTCATGTAAATATTTGACATTAATTTTACTGTTGACTGTCAATCTAACGTAAATCCTCTTCTTTTCTCACTCGGACTTGAAACCGACAATGACGGAGTTATTTATTATACTTATGAAAATATAACAGTTGTATTTCCACAGGCTGTTCATTAGGTGGATACACTAAATGGATAATAAGAGCTTATGAAAGTACACAAATATAATAAAATATCTCTCATTTCTTTCTATTGAAGTATGTTGTGCATACATGTCACATTATTAGCTAAAAGGAAACTAAAACAATGGGCAAATCTAACCGATTTACTCTCAATTTTCATTTTCCAAAATTTTAAAGTATGAGAGGCTGATGCGACCAACAATTTAAAAGTGTCCCACTTAACATGTGTTTTTTTAAATAAAAAATATATCATTTCTCTTTTACGGACGGTTCGCGGTGACGCCTGCGGGCATTCTTGTTCTAGACTGACCTCTCCAGCTTTCTCAGATAGAGACAGGACACACCCAGGTGACCAGGTAGCGGTGGCGAGGAAGCAGAAAGGGAGAGCAACGACAGCCAAGCCGAGGAGCAGCGGCGGAAGCCAATCCATGGCGTGCAAGCACGATCACAGCTTCGCGGCCGACTGGTCTCTCTACAAAGCACATCGACCTCTCCAAGGCAATGCGCATCCTTCCTTCCCCTGTTTGAAAGCTTTTCTGCTGCATCAACTGCTAATCGCTCCCCCCCCCCCCTCCGAATCATTTAATGCTTGTTTCCTGCTGCTGTTTATCAAAATCTAGCGGGGACTCTTTTGCCTTTTTTTTTTTTTTTTTTGTTGTGTCACCGTGTGTAGATTTCATTCCCTGTGGAGACCATGTTGCAGTAATACTGATAATTAAATAGTGACTGTGTTGGTGATTTCTTGTTTAAAGTCACTTTTCACGTTGAGTGAGTGCCTTGGGGAATGATGAGTTGGTTCTCGGGAGTTCAAAAATATATATATATATATATATTGTTTTAGGAAGTTGCAATGTCTTGGCATTTGTTAGCCCTCTCTGATGTGACGTTGTTTTTAATTAAAAATTTTCGTCGTTATTGACGTCGCAATTGCTATTATCATCATATTAATTAGTATCATAGGAGATGACCAGCAAAGAAATGGCATTATTCTTCCGTTCGGAGTATGAACAAGCAACCTGCTTGATGATCGACCAAGCAGTACAAAAGATGGTCAGTCAGTTATATCTTCGCTGGTTACTATAGGCGTGGTGAGCTCGAGAGTGGCTTTCTGTGAACCAAACTGATCCCCAGCTTTAGAGCGGATATCCAAAAATGAAGAAGGATAATTTAATTTATGAATCATGTATCCAAGTTATTTCTTAAAAATGATTGCCATTGGCCCATTGCTTACTTACATAATGTGCTCGTGTGATTACATATATTTTTTACATGCATATATATGCTATTTGAATCCCACAATGCTGCCATTATTTGCGGGACCGGAGTAGATGTATAGGCAAATCTTTGACTGACTTCTGTACACTGATGTATAATAAGGAGTTATTTTGATGATGCTTCTTTTTGTTGTTCATGCATATAGAGCTGTTTTGATTTTGCAGCTTGTGAATGTTTTGTTTAACAACTTATTTATTTATTTATAACCATGTTTGCTTACTCAATTGTTGGTTTTCCATGCATCTATTTTCTCATTTGACTCATAAATATCGTGGCATCTAATACTCTCAATGTGATATCCAATACATATGGTGCCATTTTATACTGCAAGCATTACAAGTTTTAAACTGAAGTTTATGTTTTATAACAGCCAACTCTTCACTTCTTTGTATTGAATTACGATTTCCAACTGTGAATTTTAATTTTTAACTTTGCATTTGCTTAGGTGCCGGCTTTAAATGAATCGGTTTCAGGAAATGTAAAGTCTATCTCTAAACTATGAGAGAATTGAACTTTCTGTACAATTTTATTGGATTGTTTTCAAAATAGCATTCTATACCATGTTTAACGCTTACAAGATGGATTATAGTTTTCTAGTCTTCCTTATTGGAGCTAATTAATACATTGGAAGGATAAAAAAAAATTTACTTTTTCTGGTTTGATAGTTGTCCTCATTTCAACTGCTTCTGTGATTAAGCATAATATCTCCAGGTGAGGTTGATTGAGTGTAAATTGAGTTTCCTCATGGGCGTTCTGTTGTCAAATTTGATGGGATGTGACCTTGAAGACCTTGGTGAGACTATGTCTAACACATTATATGATAATAAATAAAACGAAGTCTGGTAAAATTCTGTTACATGGAACTCCTAGGTGCTTTTGACGCTGCATTATTCTAGATGAAGGTTAGATGTCTGTAAAATAATTTTGTAGTGGTGATCATCTGCTCATGGATGGCAAAATCGACCGATTCGAGTTGGAATTGGCCGATTCGAGTCAGAATCTCCCTATGGCGATTTGATTTTTTTTTTTTGGGGGGGGGGGGGGGGGGGGGGGGGGGGTAAATGTTGACCCACCCACAATGTAAGGTGGAATCGGGGTGGATCGAGCAGAATCAGATGGAATCAGACGGGATCGAGCCAATCCAGTCCGATTCCGCACGATCCACCTCGATTCTATCTGATGTAGCCCGATTCCCTCAGCTTACCTTAATTACCCTCGTTTCCCTCCACTTCCCTTATTTACATGAACATCATTTAAGTAAATATTTATTTAAGATATTACATGTAAGTAAGAAAGTATCCTCCATTTGAATCTAGTAAAAATATCAGAAAAATCATAACCAATAAAAAGTTAACTCTCCCATCCAAGAAGAAAATTACGATTTCAGTGGTTCCATCAAAATAACGACTTTCTAATCTCTCAGAATTTAATATATCTAAAAATTTCATAATTTAAATAAACTCAATAGAATACTAAAAATCTAAAGTCTGGTAAAAAAAATCAAACGTACATATGACTTCTCCAACGGAGCCACTCTCCTACTGACAACACCTAGTCTACTTGAGACCTCTCAGGATTTGGTCAAACCTAAGTTATAATCACCCAAACTCATGTGAATTGTCACTTTCTAGTTTTTTTTTTCAATTAAAACTATGATCACCCAAACTCATGAGAATTGTCACTTTCTAGTTTCTTTTCAATTGAAGCTATGATCACCCAAACTCATGAGAATTGCCACTTTCTAGTTTAAGTGATGATTCTCATGAGTTTGGGTGATGATAGCTTAGGTTTGACTAAATTTTGAGAGGTCTCAAACAAACCAAATGTTGTCAATAGGAGAGTGACTTCCTTGGAGAAGTCATATGCACGTTTGACTTTTTTTATCAGATTTTATATTTTTAATATTTTATTAGGTTTGTTTGAATTATAAAATTTTTAGATATGTCAAATTATGAGAGATTAGAAAGTCGTTATTTTGATGGAACCACCGAAATCGTGATTTTCTTCTTAGATGGGAGAGTTGACTTTTTATTGGTAAGAGATATGATTTTTTTTATATTTTTATTGAATTTAAATGGTGGGTACTTTCTTATTTACATGTAATATCTTAAGTAAATGAAACTACAAATATAATATTTACTTAAATGATGTTCAGGTAAATAAGGTATCATAATTAGCATTGCTCTGTATTGTAATGTGAAAATATGTGCAACTAGATTATGGATATACCAAATATGTGCAATTATACTATGTGATTTCCCCCCTCATTTTTCTTGAATTTTCTATTTATTATTTTTTTTCTTGATTTTTTATAATTTTTCTTATTTTTTTTTAAATTGGCCGATCCTTGATCGACCAAGTTCCTAGAGAATCGACTAGATCTTCTGATCTGATCCGACTCGGATCGGGATCGGCTGGGTCCGATCCAACACCCTGATCCGATTTTGCCATCTATGCATTTACTAGCTTATTCCAGTGAGGTCAAATTTGAAGACCCTTTTCTTTAGCTTTAGTGGGGAAAGGTTAACCTAGTTTTATTGAATTCACGTTGATTTATGAAGGATAATTGTATCAGTTCTACTTTAAAACATTCTAGGTGTTATATTAGGAGAGTGGATATCCAGTATCATGGTGTTGTAATGTATAGATATCCAATTCTACACATGTTTTAACATTAAAGAGTTCCATTTTAATTAATGTAATTGTACCTTTCAAGGAACATATAAGACAGACATTGAGTTTCTGGCATATTGAATTGATTCCTTTTTTTTTCTGTTAATTGCTTGTCTTATGCTATTGAATGACTATTTTTACAAGTTTATTTATCTAAATTTTATGTAAGCTTTCAATTCAATTTTTCTAATTCGCAAGACCTATTTTCAGGCAAGGAACTCTTTCTTTAAAGTTGCTAATATATCTTTCCCATTTTGACTTTTCAGAGCAATCCAATGCTTCAATTTTTCAGACCAGGAGATGGTCAAATTTCCTGTCTCATTTTCGTTACTTTATTATTTCCATTTCCAGGGCCTTCTGTAAAGCAATGACGATGACCCAGGGTTTCTTGTTTTTATCTCATGCTAGCAGTTGCTTACTTTGTAATTTCCATGAAAAATGCTGAGACAATATATTTGAATAGATTTGCAGCGAAAATTTAAGTAATTAAAAAATTACTTCAAAAAAGAATTCTATCCAATTCAAATCCCACAGATCTGATACACTATGTGTGATATGTGTGAAATATTTTATCAAGCAGTGTAAGCGTCAAGCAAGTGATTAATGTGTGTGAACAAATTAACAAGTAGTGTGTAAACAAAATCCCTATGTAATCATCTAGCGCAGCAAGATCAAACCACAAATCAAGCCACAGTGCATAAGAGATTTTTAAGGTGGTTTGGAGAACATAAATTGTGTCTCCTATGGCCACCTCCCCACTACGGAGGAACACTACTCAAATCTGAGTACACACTATTGAGTATGGCGACTCAACACCACAACACCTTGTGAGCACGACGACTCACAAGAACAACCTGGAGATAGGCATACCAACCTACTCCAAAACCCACTTGTGAGCATGACAACTCACAAGCACCTAAGAACAATGGCTCAAAATCCCTAAGCACGACGACTTAAAAAACCTAAGCACAACGACTCAAAAACCTGACAACGTGCTCAACCCCTTGAAACACGACAGATCCAAGTACAACTAGAACAAGCTCAAAGAGGGAGTAGATCCTCTAGCATGATCTATCTCAATACAAGTGTGAAGATAAAATAGAAACAACTAGGTGATTTGTGTAGAACACTTACACAGATCACATACACTGCATAGTTTTGAAAATACAAAATAGAAAGAAGGTAGAAATCTTCTCTTCAGTTCTGGATCTGATCTTCATGATCTCAGATCCAATATCCTTCTTCCTCTTGTTCTGCTCAGCTTCACATATGCTGCTCTTTTTCTTCTTCCTTCGCTTTTACTGCTCTCCTTCTTCTCATTCTGGCGGCGCTGCTCTTCTTCTCTTTCTGGGCTCTCCCTTTTCCCATCTCTTTCCACACACTGGATGCCCTCTTTTTAGCCACCTCTTTCCGCACACTAGATGCCCTCTTTTTAGCCGCCTCTTTCCGCATGCCTTTCCATAAAAGATAAGGACATATTTATAGCCCTAATCATGTGACCTAGTACCTAGAAATGCATGAGTACTAAGTACTTCAGATGAGACACGTGACAGTCACATGATATCCTGCACAAATGACATTTTAAGTATTTAGAAGAAAAAGTAATTATATGCATCAATTTATAACAACAATCGATGTGAGACTTACAACAATCGATATGAGACAATTGATGTTAAAACATGAAGCAATCGATGTTTAAGTTGATCAACAATCGATATGATGACAATCGATGTTGAAACATGAAGCAATTGATGTTTAACAGAAGGTTATCGATGTTTAAGTTGATCAACAATCAATATGATGACAATCGATGTTTAAACATGAAGCAATCGATGTCTAACATGAGGCAATCGATGTTTAAGTTGATTAGCAATCGATGTGCAGACAATCGATGGTAAACATGAGGCAATCGATGTTTAAATTGATCAGCAATCGATGTGCAGACAATCAATGTTTAAACATGAAGCAATCAATGTCTAATATGAGGCAATCAATGTGCAGACAATCGATGCCTAATATGAGGCAATCAATGTTAGCTTCGACTGACAAAGACTATAACATGAATATACGAAGTGCCATTGCTTCGACTGACCAAGTGTAAATGTGAACATCCGAAGTCACAGTGGCAAATTTGTCTTGATCAGTCGAAGTGACTTCATCATATCTGAAGCTTAACTTCGTATATGACGAAGTTCTACTTCGATTGACAAAAGTATAACAAGAATATCCGAAGTCACAATGTTAAATTTGTCTTGATCAATTGAAGTGACTTCGTCATATTTGAAACTTGGCTTCGTATATGACGAAGTTCCACTTTGTCATATCCGAAATCCAAGATCGGATATGATGAAGTTCTACTTCGACTGACAGTGACTAAAACGTGACATCTGAAGTCCCAGTTTTGGCTGTTCAAGACCAAATATGAACATCCGATGTTCGTTTAAGTAGGTTTTCAATGTGGCCAGTCTATTTATAATTTGCAAACATTAATCAAATGATATTATGATATCAACAAGATGAACAATGATTATATGTCATCATCAAAATAAATCAAAACAATGATTATGGTTATTCACATAACCATAACTCAACAAAAAATGCAAGCGTATGATCTAAGACTCCTATGGAATTTGTTTATTTGTTCTTTTGTTCATTTTCTAGGTCAATAAGTTATAAAAATTGAATATTTCATCCGCCCCATTCAGAATGCTATTTTTAGCATCTTTGATGATTCTAGACTTGTAGTTACATTTTAAACAAATCTGGTCCAGCATTTCTAGGTGAAATCATATTAGCTTAGTGTTAGTGGTAGCTTTCATGGGAACCTTATCCATGCATCATATGGGTATGAAAAGGCTCAAATGCAAAAATCAAGGGTCTTAAAGCATATTTAATCAGAGATTAGATTCATAATCAGTTTCTTTTGTTTTTATGTTTTTTCATTGGTGTTCATAGTCTTGTACCTTTGCCCCAAGAATGTAAGAGTTTCTGCAATTTCATCTAGTTATTGTAGTTACAACTGCTTGTCTTCCATTGTTTCACAATCGTTAGTCAACTTTTCTCTTGCTGATAATCCTTCAATGGTTACCAGGTTCATTAATCGAGATGAGATTGAATTTTCAGGTGCTCATACTATGCAACCTGTCTGTACTTGTTGGAGCTTTATTTTGTTATTGCTTAATGTATCTGATAAATATTGGCTCTTTTTGGCTGCTAGGAGTGGGATTTGGCTGAGAATTTGCAAGGAGTTCTGGAATACCAAACTAGGTGAATCTGTTGAACGTTCTCATGTTGGAGGAGTTAATTATGATCAAAGAAGTCAATGTTGAGGTTCCCATTCTTTTTATGCTGATTTGAACGAGGATGTCTATCTTGAATCGGCTGTTTTCTTCAGTTAGTCAACAGGTTTTATAAATTCCTCAATAATTAAACTCATCTTTCCATTTTAGTGTGTTCCCTTTCTTTTTAATAAAGTCTTGATTCAAAGTACACAATTTGCTTAATTATACAATTTAATGAAAGAGATGAGTTTTTTTAATACTTGAAAGCAAATGAAATATCTATGGTCTTCTGAGCACACTGCATCAAAAAATTGTAGAGGATAATATTTACATAATCCCCGAATAGGCTATCTTATTTTTCTATGATCCTGGCCATGAAAAATCATATATTAATGCAAAGGGAGAATAGATACCAAGTATGGAGGCTCTCCTGTACATGTTGATGATCTCAGATTTAAAGATGATTGACCAATAAAAATATTAATTACCAAATAGTTTTCTGTTGTCAACTTCCTGTGACTAATCATTTGCATGCTCTCTGAATTACACATTCAGTTTGCTGAGTTATTTGCAGACTTACGTGTACTGTATGAATTAGGGTTACCATATCTTGTTTGGACCTTGAAATCATGCCCCATGTTTCTCTGAATGAGTGCTTTGTAACTCATATATATGCAGAAATATTGTGATTATACGGTAGCTTGTGGTCACTGACTGACAGAAAACATAGTTATATAATAATAATAATAATAAGGTTTTATAGGGTGATCGACCTCCTGGTCCTGCCACCAACTACACTTACTGGCAACTACCAAAAAAAAAAAAAAAACGTAACTGGCAATCTGTACTAGCTAGCTTGCTTATTAAAAAAGATGTTCCTTGCCACCAGCTTATTTTCTTCTCAGTTATGCGATGGGCTTAACATTAATTATGACCTTTCCTGTGTGGAATTGCAGGTTGTTGATCAGTTTTAAAGGAAGACTATATATGTTTCCAATTAACCGAATAACTCTTTTTCCACATTTTTTACCATTTCCCTGTAAATACATCATTTATAAATTTTTGGCTGAGACTTGTTTTTTTAATTCTTGATATATGATTTCTAATTTGCTTTGATGGTATTGCAAAAATGCATCATTTGAATACTTAAGCGGATGATCTTGTATAAAATGTTAGTGAATATGGTTCTTTAGGATTCTACAGGATTTCTTGTCTGTGGATATCCGTGCTCATTTCATGTTGCTGGACTTTGCTCTAAGATTTTAGATCTTGTTGGAATATTCAGAGATCAAAGTTCTGATACCACTTGTTGGCCCACGTGGTTGGCAGCAAGGATAAGCTAGAGGGGTGGGGGGGGGGGGGGGGTGAATAGGGAATTTGAAATCTAAAAACAAATCACAACTTAACACTTTGGTTAGTATAAATAAGCGTGTGCGATGGAAATTAAAGGCGCGAAAGCAAGCACACAAAGATCACAAAGATTTATCCTGTTTCGGTACTTCCCAAATAGAAGACCTACATCCAGTCCCCAATTAAACTCTTAGGATTTTACTAACCCAATGATACAACCCCCCCTTAAGAACATACAACACCCAGCCCTTGTTGGTCTTCTTCTCTTTCCGAGAAAGAAGACATCCCACTATTTCACCTCAGCTAGGTGTTTCTTTTATGAGCTCAGAAGCAACTAACTGGTACAGACCTCCAGCTAGTCAAACTACCAGACACAAGCTGGTCTTCTTCTCTTTCCAAGTAAGAAGGCAACCCACTTCTCTTACAGGTCAAGAAGCCAACCTTCTGGTACAAACTCCAGTGCGGTTCTTCCCTTAACACAAGGGGAGCGCTTGCACTGCAAGCCTTCTCTTCCAAAGAAGAGGAACGCTTTTGAACCCAGGAGCTTGGACCCGAAATCCCTAGATCAAGCTCAAGATAAACAATGAAATGCTTGATCTGAGACTAAGCCTAAGAAGGAAAGAGTTTACAAGAATAACTCTCTTAGGTAGACCCCCAAACTCTCTCTCACAAAATACATAAGAATTACACACATAGAGAAAATGGAGAGAAAGAGAAAGGCTTGAAAGCTTCAAAAGATTTCTGCTTGAGGCTTCTTCTTTCTTTGAATGGACTCGAGCTCTTTCTCTCTTACTTTGAGTGTGTATAGAGTTGGATGTTCATTAGATGTACACTCCTTGAAAGATCTTCAAATTTTATCTTCTACTTTCTTCTGTTTTGGCTTCATCCTTTTATGAAGCAGATGAAGAGGACCGTTGTAGTTCTTCCTCTTCTAGTACTTCTGCTCTTCTTCTTTTGAGTCTAACATATATCTTCTTGTATCTATTGGCTCCTTAGAACAGAAGATAATCTTCCAACTGGTGCACACTTCTAAGGGTGCCAACAGTAGGTCCAAGATGTTGACTATGAATAAAATAGACATGCAGACGTTTAATGTAAATAGGATGTTAGACTCGAGAAGTTTTCTTGTCAGATCGTCCATGCCTCTTTGGCTATGTTTCCTACTGACAGATAGAAATAGTAGATGTGTGCTTTTCTTTCTTTGCAGGAAAGAAGAGATCCTATGAGACAGACAAAAGATCTTTAGTCAGACAGGGAATAGTAGTTTTAAGCATGTGAACTGCATTTCAAATTTCATTGGGCGCCAAAGACATTTTGAGAGTCAATTGGTGTGAGTAATAACAGTAATCGATATGGAATTATGTTTATAACACCAATAAGTAGAATATATATAGAAGCAATCGATGTTTTCTTAAAAACAATCGATATTATAGAGGCAATAGATATGCAAAAGACAATCGATATCATCACAGCTGTTGATGTTAAATAGTAATCGATATATGAAGATAATCGATAAATAAAGGCAATCGATGTGTAAGTGATCTGTAATAGATGTGAATTCTTTAAGGGCAATCGATATGCATGAAGCTAATCGATATGATAAATGCAATCACTATGTTATTAGTCACCAATCGATATGGCACTGAACAACAATCGATATGAAACTTAAACCAATAATCGATTATCTTATTGAAGCTTCGACTGGTCAAGATACAATGTAGTCGGTCGAAGTGGAACTTTGGATATGACGAAGTTAGTTTCGGATATGACGAAGTGGAACTTCGCATAGAACAGAAAATAACGCTGTCAGTTGAAGTGGAACTTCGAATATGACGAAGTTAGCTTCGGATATGACGAAGTAGAATTTCGTATATGACAAAGTAGAAATTCAGAAGTTAGCTTCGATTGCTCACGATAAAAATATGTATGACGAAGTGAAGTTTTGTATATGACAAAATAGAACTTCGGATATGACGAAGTTAACTTCAACTGATCAAGAGACAAACCATTCATGACAAAGTTAAAATTTCGGATGATGAAGTTACTGAATAGAGCAAATCATTTTGAAGTGATGAAAAATATTATATTCATGAGAGAAAAATGTTATTAAATATATTAATGATATTTAAGTTAAACATGTGTTTTATTATCATAAAAAAAAATAAAAATAAAAAGAGTAAATGGTTCAACAAATTAGACCACACCAGTGTACTAGATTAGTACATTTTAATTTGTACCGTACCATGGATTAACTAGTCCAGTCCGGCCAACCATGACATGACAGAGACATTGATAATATGACAGTTACTTAACTGGACAACTTGCCTAAATAAATGGCTTCATTCAATAGTAATCATTTTAGTGACTGGCAGCCTGACACCATTCCTGACGTTTTTGCAGAGCTTGCCGTGGGTGTATATATGGGGATTCTTCCTCCATACATATATCTCTCCCACCTGCATTTGATATTTTTTCATATTTCCCTTGTAGATATATTTCACTTTGATATCAGTAATTGTAATTTCGAGCGTCAACAAGAACTGATAACTGCCTATTATTACCGAATCATTTCAGCACCAACTTTGTTTCTTAGTATCTGTTTTTCATTTGATGTCCAAGTAGTTGCATGCCACATGACTGGATGGTGCATGTGATCAAAGGTCTCTTGCTAATACATTGGCTTATGATCTGAAGTCTTTTTGTTTGACAAATATGGTGGTAAAAAGGAGTAGGATTGCTCTTAACTTGTTCTCGTGCATCCCGGCCGGGTAACCTGCCCTAGTCTTTATACTTGATGCATGTGCATGTGTGTATAATAAAATATATAAAGTTGTAACAAAAAAAAAACTCTAAATAGGAATAATATCTCGAGGGGCACGTTGAAAATTTTTACACATCTTCGTTAACCTTCTCTATGGAAAATTGAATAGAAGGCTATGTATCATACTTGAGTACTGTCTTATCATAACAAGATCCGCACAGTATTATTATCCTCACTAGAGAAGGACTGTGTAGAGACATTTTTAATCCGACGTTGAAAGTATTGAAAATAAATGTATGTGTTTATAAAAAAGATTCATTTATCTTCTTATGAGAGGATTTTTTTCATAAAAAAAAGAGATAAAACCTCATATAAAGACTGTTGGATGTTGATCGAGGTGTGTACCTCGTGCGTTGCGGAATCTCGTAGGATCGGGAAGAAGTCTACAAGAGTCTTCTTCGTAGTTCCTCGCTCCAAACGTACTCAGGATCCGACGATGATGTCCCATGAGAGAAGACTTGCACTGTGTGTGTGAGAGAGAGAGAGGGGAGACTTGCGCAGGTAGAATGCCAAGAGAGAGAGACTTCTGTTTCTTGCCTGCGCATGGGAGAGTCACTACATCCATTGGTTTTTCTGAGGGGCCATCCCCGAAAACGCAAGGAAGCCTCCTTGGCTTGTGACAACCGCCCATGCGGTTGTCCACCTTTCCAAAGGTTGCTTTGGCAACCTTTGGTGCCCAACGTGGGCAACCAACTGTTGTTAGTTAACATCTCCCACTTGCCCACAGAGGGCACAGTAAAATGTCAGCTGCTCACAAAGAACAATTCATCTCTCGACACTTGCTTCTCAATCTTACATACGACGAATGGAGTTAGCGACCTTACGAGAGTCAGCATAACAAATGAGTAGTGATCTATTAAGTTATCACCAAAACTAACAGATCACAATACTCTAAAGGAATCCCGTAGTACCCTAGATATCTTCAATATTCACCAGCTTTGACATCCTGGATCTCTTAAAACTAGCGACGTCAAAACTCGAACGTTTTGTATTCACGACTTTATCGCCACTAAGTCGACATAGTCCCTCGAGGTGTGAACCACAAAACATGGTACAATATTTGGATGTCTTTCTTGAGTTCTCATGTCAATTCAATTAGTCTTGACCACTTTCCTAGTCATGTCCCGCTGGACTGTATCAACCATAGCCCTAAGGAGCATGCTAAAGTAGCGACATCAAGCTTCCTTTTCATGACATAGATCTCAAGTCCTAAGGGTACAGATGGATCAATGAATTATGATTCAAGAGCTCACACAATGATGAAACAGAGATCTCATTCATCATTCTCTTCAAGGGTCATTTTACTCACATGTGGTATGTACACATGCTATGGTGTTCTTCCATCATTATGGGCGTGTCACATACAACATAATAAAAACACCATACGGTTCTTAGTCTAGCCACTCCCACTGCGGCTAACCCAAGTCTCACGACCTCTTATCATAAAACTCACAACCGGCTTAATGAAGGCTTCACGGATTTGATTCTCATATCCTGTGATCGATCCAGAGGGACCTCATCTTAACTCATTTTAAGGCGACAATAAAAAGAAAATATCTTGCTCGCTCTCATAGCACCATAGATATAAATTTATCTTGCTCGCTCTCATAGTGCCATAGATAAAAATTGTCTCATCTTGCTCGCTTTCTTAGCGCCAAGGCGAATGACCCGTGTGAGGGGGTCCATTCAGAGCCTAGTGACACTTTTCTTGATGTGTAAAGTATTCCAACCATAGACACACATAAGGAAGGAAAACATAATAACTTAATTGTCAATCAATAATTGTGCACATCACAATTTACACAATCCCATATTTCTAATATGGGTTACAAATGCCTCCCTCGGGATTTGTTTGGTTAGTGGATCGGCCAACATATGACCTGTCGAAATGTGTCGAAGAACCACCAACTCCTTTGCAACTAAATCCCGAATGTAGTGATAACGAATGTCAATGTGTTTGGTTCGCCCATGATATTTAGGGTCCTTAGCATAGGCCAAGGCCGATGTGCTATCAACATACATCACCACCGCCTCCTTTGACAAATGTGTCATGGCCAATCACTGTAGGAAACTCTGCAACCAAACAGCCTCTTGACATGCAGCAGAACAAGCCACATATTCTGATTCCATGGTGGATAAAGTGATGCACGTTTGTTTCTTGCTACACCAAGAAATGGCTCCTCCACCTAACATAAACACATAGCCTGAGGTGGATTTGTGCTCATCTTTATCACCGTCCCAATCAGCATCGCTAAAACCTCTCAATCTTAAGTCACCTCCTTTGTAACATAAGACAAGGTCCGAACTACCACGGAGATATTGAAAAATCCTCTTAACTGCTTTCCAGTGAACGAGACCAGGATTACTTTGATAACGACTAACAAGGCCCACCGCAAAGCTAATGTCTAGCCGTGTACATAACATGGCATACATTAGGCTTCCAATTGCAGCAGCATAGGCACTTTAGACATTTCATTCTTTTCCTTATCAGTTTGTGGACATTGACTGATACTTAAAACACAACTCTTATCAATTGGAGTATCGATGGGTTTGGAATAATGCATCCGGAATCACTCAAGAATCTTATTTATATAAGTCGTTTGCGACAAACACAGAAGTTTATTCGAGCGATCTCTTGTGATTTTTATTCCTAGCACATAATTTGCTTCACCCATGTCTTTTATCTCAAAGACAGAAGATAGCCATTTTCGAGTGGCTTCGATAGATTCCATGTCATTTCCAGCCAATAAAATGTCATCAACATATAATGACAAAATAAGAATCTTTTCCGCCATACGTTTAACATACACACAGTGGTCTTCTTCAATCATCTAAAACCAAATAAGATAATAGATTTATGAAATCTAAAATACCACTGTCTAGACGATTGTTTGAGGCCATAAATGGAACGTTTGAGACGGCAAACTTTGCGCTCTTGTCCCTTTGCCTCAAAACCTTCTGGTTGCACCATATAAATTTCTTCGTCTAGTTCTCCATTGAGAAATGTTGTTTTAACGTCCATCTGAAAAAGTTCTAAGTCTAAATATGCAACAATGGCTAGAATAAGGCGAACCGATGTGAATCTCACCACTGGGGAGAATGTCTCATCGAAATCTATACCCTTCTTTTGAGTATATCCTTTCGCCACAAGTCGTGCTTTATATTTGTCGATAGATCCATCCGTCTTGCGTTTGACTTTGAAAATCCATTTATTTCCAATAGCCTTACGCCCTGGAGGGAGGTCGACAAGTTCCCAAACTTGATTCTTACTCATAGAGTCCATCTCATCTTGCATTGCTTCCTTCCACTCTTTACTAGCAGATGAAGTTAATACTTCTTTAACAGAAGTAGGCTCATCATCATCACAAGCTGGCACACAAGGGCCTCCTCTTCAATCTCAAATCGACGACGAGGCATGTGTCCACGTTTGCTACGACGTATCTGATCGTCTTGTTCTTCTATAGGTGTGCTCCCACTGGGCACAAAGCTCCCACTATCATGATCATCTCTACTATCTCCGGCGGCTTCCTGGTTAGGAATTAATTCCCTCCCTTCGCTGGAAGATGGTAGAATATCATTAGGGTCATCCAACTCATGGAGATCAAGACTCTTTCCAGTGTCGCCGATACTAGGAAATTCTGTTTCTAAGAAAACAACATCTCGGACATCTTTTTATGTCATTCCTCCATTCGGATGTTGTCCATACATGACATAACCCTTAGAGCCTTCAGGATATCTTATAAGATAAACTTTCTAGCTTTAGGGCCAAGTTTTCCAAACTTGTGAGAAGTGTCATGGACATATCCCGCTGAACCCCATGGCCGTAGATTATCTAAATTTGTTTTTCACCACGCCATATCTCATAAGGGGTGGAAGGAACTTACTGTGAAGGTACGCGGTTAAGGATGTAGGCCGCAGTCATTATAGCATCCCCCCAAAAAGATATTGGAAGGTTGGCTTGTGCCATCATCGACCTAACCATATCTAACAGTGTTCTATTCTGTCTCTCAGCAACACTATTTTGTTGCGGTGTATATGGAATAGTTAACTGTCTGCGTATTCCTTTTTCTTCACATAAAGTTCGGAACTCATTCGAAAGATATTCACGTCCTCGATCCGTCCGAAGAACTTTTATGGTTTTGCCTAATTGATTCTCAACCTCTGCCAAGAAGTGTTTGAAGCAATCTAACGCTTCATAGCGGTGAGAGATCAAATAAACATATCATATCGTGAATAATCATCTATAAATGTGAGGAAATAGGAAGCCCCTTGACGGCTCTTCACACTCATGGGTCTGCAAATGTCGGAGTGGATCAATTGTAAGAGTTCGGTGGCTCTCTTAGCCTTTCCGAAAGGCTTGCGACATGCCTTACCGGCTAAGCACGATTCACACATAGGAAGATTGACTTTAGCGAGTTAGCCAAGTAAGCCTTCTCGAGCTAACCTTGTCATTCTGTCTTGTCCTATGTGTCCAAGCTGAGCATGCCAAATTTTCGAATCAAGGTTATTATCAGTATTCACCACATAAGACACAGAAAAATTATGATAATCCAAATATAATTTAAACAAACCATCCATGAATATAGCATGACCATATATAACATTGTTCAAACAAATGTCAACTTGGTTGCTAGCAAAAGAAAAAGAGAAGTCTAATGCTAATAACGATGAGACTGATAGTAGATTATGCTGAACTCTAGGCGCATAGAGTACTTCATGGAGAGTTAAGACTCGTCCAGTCTTTAACTTGAGTTGATAAACACCAACTCCAAGGACTTCCTCGCTGGAACCATTTCCCATGTATACTCTTTGCGATCCTGCTGAGATTCGGCGATAATCCACGAACCCTGCTCGATCCCTTGTTATGTGCTTGGTCGCTCCTGAATCCACTATCAATTCAGGATTTGTTCGAGCAACTAGGATATGCGAACAAACATGCACAGTTGGAGAACAAAGAAATTGGAATACCTTTTTCGGCTCAATGCATTCACGAGCAAAATGTCCCAATTGTCCACAATTATAGCATTTGGCTTTCGACTTGTCTCTCTTTCCACCTCGCTTGCCTCTTTGGCGCTTCGGTGTCTGCCCCGCCTTAGAAGTGGATGCAACATTTTGCCTCTTCCTCTTGAAGTTCTTCTTTGGACCCTTCTTGCCTTGTTGTCTGCCTCCCTGGGCGACATGGGCAGTAGCACGCATAGCTTCCTCGCGCTCAGCCTCTAACTCCACATGGCGAGAGATGTCAGAAAAATTCTTAATGCTCTCATTGTGAGTGAGGATTTGTTTCATGTGAGTCCAAGAGTCTGGCAAAGATCTTATCATAGCCTGCACCTGCTGCTCATCGGTGAGATCGTGACCTGCAGACTTCGAGTCGTAGATCATGCTTGACGTCATCCTTAGATGCTCAGTCATGTTCTGACGGAGATCTTTTCGGAGGGTCTCAAATTTCAAAACAAGAGCCCTTAACCTCGTGGTAGAGGTTCCTCCAAAAGCAATCTTCAAGTTATCCCACATATCCTTGGCAGTCTTACACATCAGTCTATTTGATCCAAAAATCTACACTATAATATTAAATATTCTCCATATAATAAGATCGAAAGTAGACTTAGAGAACTACAATCATCTCCCATTTATATAAGAATATTCAATATTATTAGGGTAATTTCGATCAAATAATGTAAAGGGAGAGGAACTAACATCTCTCAATTTTTAAGCATGTATGTACTAAACATGAATAGTCAAAAGAATTAACAACAAATAATCATGCTCAAAACATATACTAATAATTTGAACAATAATTAATCATGCATGTTCAAATAACAATTTATCATGCATGTTCAAATAACAATTAATCATGCATGTTTCAAACTCTCAACACATGATTTTAAATCATCGGATCATACATAGATCGCTTGAATATAAAGTGCATGAATAAATTTATTGCATGGATTAATATAATTTATTGCATCGGATCATACAATTTATCAAGATCAAACTAACTAATATAATTTATTGCATGGATTTAAATAAGACAATCTCATAGTCATGAAGCTAATGATGATCCAAAGTTCTAATAAAATCATGTCTAAAAATGCGATAACATCAGAATAGCTAAACCAATCGTCTGGAGGCGGGTCGGAGTCATGGGACGGCGCCGGGGAACATGCCGTATGTGACGCCGGACTCGTCGTACCACCAAATTTTCATTATGGTGGTGACGAGGGACCGGGTCAGCATTCCCTGCCAGTCCACGTCCAATAATGCGGCTAAGTCGAGCTCGACCACGAGGTCCACTCGGCAAAATCACATTAGTTCGACGTCTGGCAAGACGATCAAGTTCATGTCGCCGATGGGCCGACGCCCTCATGCGGGCCTGTTCCACCAGAAAAATGCGCCCGGGCATGGGTGGACCAGTACCCATGCGCTCAGCCAAGCCAACATGCTCGCGCAGCGCCACGCCTGCACCCTCACGAACCGTCACGCCTGCATGCATGGGACCACCCATGCGCACTCCAAACTGGCCTGCATGGCTGTGAGGACCTCCGTGAACACCTCCGCGCGTGCCAGGGCCGCTGTCACCACGCCCGCCTGCATGACGGCCAGTGTCGCTGACTGCACGTCCGCGCCAGCCCGTGTGGCCACGCGTCGCGCATCTGCGCCATCGGCGCCAGCCAGCGGCGTGGGCCACGCTGCCTCCCGCGTGGTCGCTGGCGCTGGGCCCGCGGGTGTGCTCGCGGGCTCGGTGCCCGCCCGCGAGGCCGTGGGCGATGCGGCGCCCGCCCGCGCCTGCATGGCGGTGGGGGACGTGGCGCTTGCCCGCGCCCGCGTGGCTGCGGGCGCCCGCGCTCGGGTGGCTGCGGGTGATGCCGCGCCCGCCCGCGTCCGCCAGGTCGAGGGCGACGCGGCTCCCGCCCGCATGCTCTCCTCCGTGCTAGTCCGCCTCGCCACTGCCGCTGCCGTCACAGCGCAAAGCACTGCGCGTTGCAGGGTCGTGGGCCTCGTAGTCGTGGGCCGCACGCCCTCGCGCATCGCCGCCACCCGCGTCGTCTGCAGACGCGCGAACCGTGCCTCCGCGTCGAACGTCGTCCGGACGCGACGAGGGAGAACCGCGCAGTGCTAGAACGTAACTCCGTGCAGTCATCAGCCGCCGAAATCTAATTAACGCCACGGACTCCTGCGTGGGTGTCGGGTCGCTGCTAACCGCGCTATCCCCATCGTCGTCCGTGGAGATCTCCGTCGGTTCAGAATCATCTTCTTCCATTGCAACAAGCACCTGCGCATGGAGATCGTCCGACGACATCGTGGAGAGAGAGGAACGTGAGGGCTCTGATACCAATGTTGGATGTTGATCGAGGTGTGTACCTCGTGCATTGCGGATTCTCGTAGGATCGGGAAGAAGTCTACAAGAGTCTTCTTCGTAGTTCCTCGCTCCAAACGTACTCGGGATCCGACGGTGATGTCCCGTGAGAGAAGACTTGCACTGTGTGTGTGAGAGAGAGAGAGGGGAGACTTGCGCAGGTAGAATGCCAAGAGAGAGAGACTTCTTGCCTGCGCATGGGAGAGTCGCTACATCCGTTGGTTTTTCTGAGGGGCCATCCCCGAAAACGCAAGGAAGCCTCCTTGGCCTGTGACAACCGCCCATGCGGTTGTCCACCTTTCCAAAGGTTGGTGCCCAACGTGGGCAACCAACTGTTGTTAGTTAACAAAGACAATAGAAGGCACACTCAAATTTTACCTTGGGTTTTTAGGTCCATTTTAAGGTTTTTTTTTTATATTTGCTCATCCTTCCGTTTGTGAAGAGTAACAGGCGCGCAAAGGGCCAACCCTTCCTACGTTAGGAATTTTTTTTTGAAACTTCTCTCCTTCCGGAGAGATATCGACAATGAGAATGAGAGTGATGGTGAGTCATCTACATCAATAAATACGCGTTTAAGTTGATGTATTTATTTCTCAATATTTTAGACATAATTTCTAAGCCTTGGTAGTGTGAAAAAATTACGTTCTTAAGATTATGTTTGCATTTTTATGTTTGGTTGACATATGTCTTATTTAAAATTTTATGTAATTTCAGTTATCGTTTATATATGTTTGGCAACAAAAATACAAATCTTTAGCACCGGACATCATCTACCCACAATTTTTCTTCCATACGTACGTTCGTGGCTCTGAGTGACACCATCTATCCAGTTTATATATGCGTACATACAGCAACGGCAGCCGAGAACAATTCTGAAATTAAAAAAAAAAATACAGCAATAAGAACTCGGCTAAAAGGAGCTGACGAAGGCTCTTATATGCAACAATGATCGGCGAAGGCATTTAGGATCACAACCATCAACAAATAAAAAAATGCAGCAACAAGCACTCTGGAAAAAAGTAAAAAAGGGCATTTAGGACATTTAGGCATTACCCACCACAGTCCAGTTAATTACTGAGAGTGGAGTAATATTAATTTTGGATCTAAAAATAAAGATCAAATAAACCAGATGTCGAAAAAAGTTAGATCAAGGGACCTAAAAATAAATAGTAGGTCAAGGACGTTAATTTGGACCGACAGACAGTTATTTCCGCTAAACCATATCATGCGTAGACAAGTACAAACTTTTATATGTTATTATAAAGTGCATACACACGCAGGGCGAGGGGAAAGGAAAAACCCGGAAACTGCAAGCTCCGGCCATGGCATACGGCGGCCATGAGTAACCCTAAACGGCGAACTGGGAACTCTTGGGCGGAGACTTTTGCTGGCTCCCGTTCTTTTAGCCCAGCCGCATGGTGGCCAGGGTCCCCAGCCTCTGCAGCACCCTCCCCAGAAGTCTGGGAGAGCTCCGGGGGTAGCTCACCCGGAAGCCGATGGCGTCGAGGAACCACCCAGACCTGCCCTTGAATCCCACGATGAACCCGCCTTCGATGGGGAAGGAGAAGGGCGTCCCTTCCTCCACGCCGAATGGCCCAAAGCTCCCCTGGTTGGTCTTCAGCGTCAGCGACCGGATCACCGGACCCCCGCCGTGCACCACGGGCCCGTAATGCCCGCTTACCGCCGTCAGGACCTCCTCCGGGAACTTGAGCTTTACCTGTTGCGCAAGCATGCACATATATAATCAGTGAGATGGATGGACAAGTACTCAAATCTTTGTGCCTGCAGTCGGCTTCTTCTGATGACATGGCTTTGAGAATTGAGAGAGAGGATCAACGTGTAAATCTGCATGGGTATTACTATAGCAGTTTGATGGCCGCCGTCGCCGCCGCGCTTCTCGGCCTGGAAGGGCTTCCCGTTCTTGTCGTACAGGACTTGGATGGAGTCGATGCCGTTGGCGTAGACCAGCTTGATCTCCCTGACGCCCGAGTAGCTCCCGTCGTCCCAGGGGGAGCCCCCGTTGCCCCCCCATGGCCCTACCGCCATGTTCCTCCTCGACACAGCCACCGCCTTCCCCGACGCCTGCGTGCATCATCGATCCCAAAACCATCCACACATACGCGACATTAATTAAACATATATATACTTAGAAGAAGAAACCATGCACGTACGGGGCAGTATGACATACCATTGTGTGGAACAGCTAGCGGGGAAGGTGGAGGCGGCCAAGGGGAGTGGTCCTGTGGGGATGGAGCAACCGTGACCCTTAGTACACTGCCTCTGCGTAGGAGTCTGTGAAGAACACAGCTAGCTAGCTCTTTGCTATATATGTATGGCTGTGAGGGGGAGGACAAGAATCTGAGAAAAAGTGGTGGGCGGCGAAGAGTGTAGGCTGCTTTGCTGCAACACCGAATCCAACTTTACTTTCTAATATTCCTGCTTTTTAATTACCATTACCAGCGAATCGGAATCTACGTACAGATGTTGATAAGGAACAAGTTGTCCACGCAAGGTGGAGTATATATATACAACTCCATTAATATGTACTCGATCTGACTTTAAAGGTTCTCTTCCTTTTCCGAATTGCTGCATGCAGGTTCTCCTCACGTATTGACGGCCGTTGAGAGCTCAAAGGGGATGCTGGCCGAGTTGATGATGCTCTCACGCAGGGGAGCTAGGAGAACCAGATTCCAAGAACCCGGCCGGATCGGCTTTAAACATTGCTGGGAGACCACCACTAGCTAACATGAACGTGTTAGATTTCGCACAACAGAAGAGAAGAGCACTAGCTTTGAATCCCATCGTCACTTAATAGATATTCAATGTTCAGGTACGTTGTCTATATAATTGACAGTGAGTGAAGGCAATTTCTTATTTTGAAAAGGCTGTTGTTCAAAGGGAGATGCCACTCTCTAAAGATATATAGATATATTGTTTCAATATGTAAGAGTACCCTTTAATTAATTTGAAATGCCACTTTATTCCGACATCAACATGGAAGACGTACTACAAAGGGACGCGTATATATATGTCATTTAGAAGAGCAAAGTTGTCATTGGATGTGAGGTCGTGGAGTGCGAGACTAAAATTCACGGCCGGAGAATGTGACAGTTGGCGTTTAAGACAAGGTCCGCTGATGAAGGGACGATATGAAAGACGAATAAACTTGAGAGATAATTATAAAAAAAAATAGTCATGTTACGGCATGAAATAATTGCACATGAGTTGCTTTTTTTTTTTATAAACTGACACATTAATTAATATCTGATAGTCTTGTTGCATGAAAATCTACTATGCATGGGGAGTTGTAGGCCATGGAGTGGAGGCCGGATTTGTGGGTATGCAAGGTAAGAAATACTTTCGTGCACTGAAGTGGATTAATCAAATAAGATTCTGCCACCTCAATTTTAAAATATTTTTTATTTTTTATTTTTTTTAAAACTCAAAAGTGATATGACGCACTCTGTGCCTAGCTACACACTAAAATATGTCCTAAATATTTATCGAGCAAGGCTGGTCAGGGCGGAGCAATCCCGCACTCTTGCTCTAGTGGTGATCCCGGACACCTCAGCGATGACCTCGGTGTTAGCTTGGGTCCCCTCGTGGACTTACCACAGCATCAGGTAATAAGAGGGTGTCTTATGTGTCTAGTTAGCGGTTCATCCTACGTGAACGACCCCACACGTGTGTCTGCGCCAAGTGACATCTTGCGGGTTATTAATTAGGCCTCTAGCGTAGACTAGCGGAGTTTGCTATATAGACTTTCGATAATCCCGCCAAAAAATTAAGAAATTATTGCTTTACAACTACTCAAACTAGTTGTTTAAGTCATCTCGATGCGACTTAAACGTCGAAGAGTTTTTCTTCCTATCGCAATTGAGCGATTCTGATGTGTGCAAGTCGGATTGGACCAATTCACCTACCTATCACTGGAACAGACGGATTAGACCAATTTTAACCTACGGGTTAACAGTGAATCATAGTCGTGAAACGTTTAACTCCAACCCTGCTACCCAACTTCTTCACGTCTCTCTCTCTCTCTCTCTCTCTCTCTCTCTCTCTCTCTCTCTCTCTCTCTCTCTCTCTCTCTCTCTCTCTCTCTCTCTCTCTCTCCTCTCTCTCTCTCTCTCTCTCTCTCCTGCCTGCCAAGTTAAGAATACCACAAGAAAGAAAAATAACACGATAAAAGGGCATTTCCATTGTCGAACTACATGTTTTAGTTTGTCAACGTTACTAGGAGTGTAAACGAGCCGAGTAGTATGCTGCTCAGATTCTGTTCGTTAATTTTTAATCGAGTTCGAACCGAGCTCGAGTATTGAAAATGTCTGTTCCAACTCGGCTCGTTTAAATACTCTCGAACTCGAGCCCTTAACGAGTTTAATTGAATTTGCGAGTTCGTATATATAAGTAAATCCAATCCAATCTACAAGTAAAAAATGATCGTTCATGTGCTGGCTATTTCTAACCACCTAGACCCCTAGGGCCCATCATAGCCCAGTACAGCCCTACACGGCACTCCTCGCAGGCGCCACGCGTCCCCGAGCGCAGCCTGCTGGCCCCGAGCAGGAGCCCCAAGCAGGGCATCTTCAGGCCCCAGGGGTGATCTCCGAACATCTGTGGCCTATGTGGCCCAGGCGTCTCCTACCGAACAACACTGACTCGAAGCATGCCTTAACTTCGTCAACTCCAAGCACCGAGTAGGCGGTCCAGTTACCGAGCAGTCCCCCTGCTCGGTACCTCCCAAGCATGAGGAGCAACAAAGTTCGTCGCCAAGCAGTGACGGTTACGCCCACGACAAGGCACGCACCCCACGATCAAGGGGAGCATTAACTGCAGGGTCCCCCAAAGGGCGCCTCAACGCATGACCCCCCTCCAAGGGCGCCAACTGGCGCGCCCATTTCGGTAACCGTTGGGGGGACGTTTCCCCTCACCCCTTCGACACCTTCGCCTATAAAAGGCCCAGGTGATCTCCATGCAAAGGTACATGATCTTACTCACACTACCCTTGCGCAACACACACGAGAACCCCCACTCTCCTTCAAGCCTCTCCGGTCTCATTCTGACTTAGGCATCGGAGGGTTCTCCCCGGTTCTTCAACCGGGCCCCCCCTGATTCCGTTCTGATTTTGCAGGCTGCCGTCCGCTATCGGTGATCGTCTTCCCATCTTCTCAGTGGAGGCCCGTTTGGCTCAGGCCCAAACAGGAACACACCACCACATTTGGTGCCGTCTGTGGGAACGAACGAGAGACCATGCGCCCTACCCAATCATCTCATCTTCATGAGACCCGCACACCCTTATCCTCATGGGGGACTGTGTAGAGATATTCTTTAGTCCCACATTGAAAGATAGTGAGAACAAGTGTATGCTTATCAGCAAGAGTCTCACCTCTTCTCCCAAGAGGGCCCTTTTAAAAGGACAAAACCCTAAGCATGTGGACAATATCTCTTGGGAGGCACACTTAAATCACGTCTCTTCATTGACGCCGTCTGTGGGAACGAACGAGAGGCCATGCGCCCTACCCGAGTGTCTCATCTTCATGAGACCCACACACCCTTATCCTCACTGGGGGGCTGTGTAGAGATATTCTTTAGTCCCACATTGAAAGATAGTGGGAACAAGTGTGTGCTTATCAGCAAGAGCCTCACCTCTTTTCCTAAGAGGGCCCTTTTAAAGGATAAAATCCCAAGTATGGGGACAATACCTCTTGGGAGGCACACTTAAATCACGTCTCTTCATTGGCGCCGTCTGTGGGAACGAACGAGAGGCCATGCGCCCTACCCGAGCGTCTCATCTTCATGAGACCCGCACACCCTTATCCTCATGGGGGACTGTGTAGAGTTATTCTTTAGTCCCACATTGAAAGATAGTGAGAACAAGTGTGTGCTTATCAACAAGATTCTCATCTCTTCTCCCAAGAGGGCCCTTTTAAAAGGACAAAACCCCAAGCATGGAGACAATACCTCTTGGGAGGCACACTTAAATCACGTCTGGAGAGTGGGGAGAGCCACTTCCAAAGGTACAACGGACCCTGCGGATCATATTCACGGCTTTGAGTCGCATATGGTGTTCCACGGAGCATCAGACGCGGCCAAATGCCGGGCCTTTCCGGCCACCCTGAAGAAGACCGCGCGGGCATGGTTTGAAGCCCTCCCCGTGGGTTCCATCTCTTCCTTCCACCAATTGAAAAAGTCCTTTCGGGACAACTTCTTAGGTGGAAGGTCTCAGCCGCGCACATCGACATCTCTTCTGTCAGTTCGGCAGAAGAAAGGCGAGGCGCTCTAGGACTACGTCAAGTGGTTCCGGACCGAAGCGCTCCGCATACCCCGCATGGACGTCCCTCTGGCCACCAGTGCCCTCATCCAGGGCACGCGAGATGGCTTCCTGCAAAGGACGTTGGGGGTACAACAACCGTCCACCCTTGCCGAGCTGCTCTCTACTGCACAACGCCACGCCGCGTGCGAGGAGAGCCTAGCATCCGGCTGAGCAGAGCAGGGAGAACAATTAGAGAAGAAGAGGCCTTCTGATAACGGTTCCGACCGTGATCGGAAGAAGGGCCGGCGCAACGGGGACTCGCCGCGCCGACCACGCCCCTTCACCGACTACACCCCATTAATGGTGGCTCCTGAACAGATCCTGGCCGAGATCCGGGATGAGCCTTATGTTCGGTGGCCACCAAGGATGCGCACTGATCCCCGCAGGCGCAGCCAGGACAAGTACTGTTGCTTCCACCGCGACCACGGCCACGACACCTCTGAGTGCCACCAGCTCAAGGACGAGATCGAGTCTTTGATCAAACGCAGCTATCTTGGACGGTATGTGCGCCGCAATGAAGACCTCCGAGGCGCCGAGAGCGGACTCCCGAGCAGCCCATCAACAACGAGCCCAATGGGCAGGAGATCAACGTGATCGCGAGAGGCTTCGGCGCAGGCGGAGAAAGCAATCAAAGCCGGCGCGACTATGCTCGGCGGGTGCACGTGGTCGACAGGCCCCCAGTGCCTCGCCCAGGTCCCTATCCCCCCAATCCCTCACGCGCACGGTCCGAGGAGGCTATAACCTTCTCGGATGAAGATCTTGTAGGAGTCTCCACTCCACACACAGATGCGCTGGTCGTTTCGGCCACCATCAACAACTGTACCGTGCGCCGGATTCTGGTGGATAATGGAAGTGCCCCAGATGTATTGGCTTATGAGTGTTTCCTGCTTATGGGTCTAAAAACTGACCAGCTCACCCCGGTGGAGTCGCCTCTGTTCGGCTTCTCGGGGGTCTCGGTTCAACCCATGGGGCGAATGCACCTCCCAATTACCCTTGAGACGGCTCCGAAAAGCGTAACCAAGATGGTAGATTTCTTGGTTATTCAAAGCATGCCAGGCTACAACGCCATCCTCGGCAGGGGCCTGATCGGTCGAATTAAGGCTGTTCCTTCATCCCTCCATCAGAAGATGAAGTTTCCCACTTCATGTGGGATTGGCGAGGTGCTAGGCAGTCAGCGCGAGTCTTGAAGGTGCTATGTCTTCTCCTTGAGGGACAAACAGCCCCTCGCGGCACCAACGACAACTCCCCCACCAGCCGATCAACCTTCCACCAGTAGAGGCACACCCGCCGAAGACCTGCTTCATGTTCGGGTGGATGACGACCCCGAACACGTTCTCTATATAGGCGCACTACTACCGGAAGCCGAACAGTAGCACTACAAGGCTTTCCTGCTAGCCAATCTAGATGTGTTCGCGTGGTCAAATGACGAACTGCCCGGCGTATCCCCGGAAGTGATGGTGCATCGCCTTCGCCTGGACCCAAAGATGCCACCGGTCCAGCAAAGAAGGCGACCCGTAAACCGTGAACGGCAGGCCGTGATCCAAGATCACGTTGTCAAAATTCAAACTATTGGGCTCCTCTGGAAGCCCAATACCCGAGGTGGATCTCCAATGTGGTTCTCGTGCGCAAAGCCAACGGCAAATGGCGCGTGTGCGTGGACTATAAAGATCTCAACAAAGCCACGCCCAAGGACAACTTCCCTCTGCCACGCATCGACCAGCTGGTGGATGCAACGTCCGGACACGAGCTTCTCAGCTTTTTGGACGCGTACTCTGGTTATCACCAGATCAGCATGCATCCTCTAGACCAGGACGCCACCACGTTCGTCACCGACCTGGGCTTGTACTGTTTTACCAGGATGCCCTTTGGTCTGAAGAACGCTAGCGCGACATAACAGCGGCTGGTCAACAAGATGTTCGAGCCGCAGATTGGGCGAAACATGGAGGTCTACGTCGACGACATGTTGGTCAAAACGCTCCCAAGCGCCGACCACATTTCCGACCTCGAAGAGACCTTCATAACTTTGCGAAGGTACAATATGAAGCTCAACCCAGCCAAGTGTGCATTTGGAGTACGCTCAGGTAAGTTCCTCGGCTTCCTCGTCTCAAACAGAGGAATAGAGGCCAACCCTAAGAAGATCCAAGCCATACTTGAGATGGGCAGTCCTAAAATGGTGTGTGACATCCAACGCCTCACTGGACGTCTCGCTGTACTGAACCGGTTCATGTCCCGAGCAGCGGAGAGGAGCTTTAACTTCTTTAAGTTGCTGCGAGGCCCTAAAAGCTCCTCACAGTAAGGGGGGCATGTATGGTGGGCTGAAGACTGTGAAGCTGCCTTCACCGAGTTGAAGGCATACCTGGCAGTCCCGCCTGTCCTCTCAAAGCCTGTGCTCGGAGAACCTTTATTCGTGTACCTTTCGGTCACCGAACACTCCATCAGTGCAGTTTTGATCCGAGAAGAGGCGGCAGCACAGCACCCAGTCTACTACATCAGCAGGGTCCTTCGAGAGGCTGAAAGAAGGTACCCTCGAGTAGAGAAGCTCACCCTGACACTTGTTACAGCCGCGTAGAAGCTTAGGACCTACTTCCAAGCCCACTCAATTACGGTCCTTACTGACTAGCAATTGAAGCTTATTCTTCAATGGCCAGAGGCTTCTGATAGGCTAATCAAATGGGCCATTGAGCTAGGCGAGTTTGACATTAGTTACCGTCCTAGAACGGCCATCAAGGCACAAGCGTTGGTGGATTTCCTTGCGGAATGTACCCTTCCGGCCGAGCAGGACCCTCCATTAGCTGACGAGCCCCCATGGAGCTCTATGTGGACGGATCCTCTTGTGTCATGGGGAGCGGAGCTGGCTTGGTTCTCACCTCCCCAGAAGGTTTAGAGTTTCAGTACGCTCTGAGGTTCTGTTTTTTCCGCCTCCAACAATGTTGCCGAATATGAAGCACTGCTGTTCGGAATCCGAATGGCTAGGCACCTTGGAGCACTTCGACTACGGGTCTTCAGTGACTCACAATTGGTTGCCAGCCAAGTGAGCGGACACTTCGAAGCAAGGGAACCCCGCATGGCGCAATACCTTCAGCAGGTCAAGAGCCGAGCAGGGGACCTCCTCTATTTCGAAGTCATACATATCCCACGGGAGCAGAACGCACGAGCAGATGCACTTGCCAAGCTGGCATCTTCAGGTGACATCGCCCCTTCTCGTTCCATATTCATAGAAGAGCTCGCCTCGCCGAGCATAGAGGTAGATGTAGCCGCCATCGAGGCTAGTCCTCCAGCTCCGAGCTGGATAGACCCCCTCATGGCCTATCTACTTCGAAGTGAGCTTCCGTCTGATCAAGGCGAAGCCTGCAAGATCAGGTTGTGCTCCCAGAGGTTCACCCTCATAGAAGGCCAACTGTACTGATGATCCCCCTCGAGACCTCTTCTGTGGTGCCTCAGTCCCACTGAGGCAGCATCAACCACCGAAGAAGCCCATGAAGGGTTGTGCGAAAGCCACTTGGGGGGCAGAATACTGGCGCGCAACATCATCCGAGCAGGTTTCTGGTGGCCTTCCCTGCAAAAGGACTGCATGTCCTTTGTCAAAAGGTGTCCAGAGTGTCAGAAGTTCGGATAGCTCATTAAGCAACCGACCGAACAACTGCACACCCTGTTTGAACCACGCCCTTTTGCCAGATGGGGAATTGACATATTAGGTCCATTCCCAGAAGCTCAAGGGCGGAAGAAATTCCTGTTCGTCGCCATCGATTACTTCACCAAATGGATCGAGGCAGAACCCGTTTCTACCATCACCGATCGGCTGCATGGAAGTTCATCTGGAGAACATCCTCTGCCGCTTCGGCGTCCCAAGGGTGATTACTTCTGACAACGGGAAGCAGTTCGATAGCACGTTCTTCAAGCAGAAATGCTCTAAGCTCGGCATCTACAACCACTTCACTTCAGTTGCACACCCCCAGGCAAACGGTCTGGTTGAGAACGTCAACCGAACATTGTTGCACGGGATTCGCACAAGAGTCGAGGCTGCAGGAGGTTCATGGATTGACGAGCTCCCTAACGTATTGTGGTGCCACCGAACAACTGCTCGGGTAGCCACTGGGGAGACCCATTTCCATTTAGCCTACGGCACAGAGGCCATTGTACCTTTGGAAGTGGCTCTCCCCACTCTCCGGATGACTCACTTCGACGAAGCCGCCAATAATCGCGCACTCAGGGAAAACCTAGACATGCTTGGCGAACGCCAAAGTGACGCCAACATCAGACTAGTCTCCTACCAACAGCGACTTGCGCAATATTATAACTCCCGAGTTTAGGAAAGGCGCTTCTTTGAAGGTGACCTCGTTCTTCACCGTTGCTCGGCATCGGATCCCCGAAGAGCAGCCGGGAAGCTTGCCCCAAGTGGGAAGGACCTTATCAGGTCGCCCAGGTTCTTGGAAAAGGCTCTTACAAGCTAACTACTCCTAGTGGCGAAGCCATACCCAGAACCTGGCATGTGTCTAACTTAAAGGCTTACTACCTATAAAAGCCTCATGTTCGGCTCCTACTTCTCTTCTTCCCATTCTTTCGATCAGCTTGAGCTGGTATCCGAGACTTCCTTGTTTAGAGCTTTTTTAACTCAAAAGGACCGAGGCGATACTACCAAGTATAAAGCGTTCCGCATGACCCCCCTGGTCGGAGCTTTTTGGCTGTTCCAAACGACTTGTGTGGTAATTGCGAACCCTTTAAAACGGTCGACGAATTTCTATTCGGACAGAACGATAGCAAAGGAAAGAAGATAGAAAAAGCGAAGCCACTCACTCAAAAAGGGATTCATTAAAATTCCTTTTCTTACAGAAGCTCAGAAATCCCGAGCTACACAAAAAAAGAAGAGAGGACAAACAGATGCAACTACGAAGCCTGCTCGGAGTGCCCGGCGTCATCACTCCTATGGGACATACGCCCTGAACGAAAGTGCATGAACCGCACTCCGTCCAGTCGCGAGTCCTGGGTTATTCGCCGGCACTCCTTTACGACCGTCTCGAACGCTTCGCGAGCATACTCAGTGGTGGCCAATGACCGACCGTGCTCCTCTCCAGCGCTAAGGCCTATTTTGTAGCAAAGCGCGCCATATTGCTCCGAGTCTTCCTTGAAGTCAGGCCCTACTTTATATTCGGCGATACCTCGCGTCTCGGCTTCGGCTAGCACTTTGGAAAGTTCCTCCTTCTCCGCTCGAGCAACCTCCCATTCCAACTCGGAGGCACACAGCGCCGTTCGCAAGGTTTCTACTTCCTTCTATAGCGCTACTCTCTGGGCTTGGTACTGCGCTTCGAGCTCCTTGCAGAATGCATATTCAGCCTCCCACATCTGCTTGTGGTTTCAGCCTTGCATTGCAAGCTGCTTCAACACGGCCATCGATTTTAAAATGCTAGCCGATAGCGCTTCTACGTCGACGTCCTCTTCGGTCTCCTCCTCGGCGCGGCTCCTCGCCCGGTAGATTTCCCCTGAGCCTTCGGGAGTGTCCTCTGGATTCAACCCTTGGCATCGTGCCAGCACTTCCAGCTGTGATGCGGAGGGACGCGAGGGGAGGTCTCTGGATGCACTTCCTTCGAAGCGCTCCAGGGCTGCTTCCAGTGCTGACACTGAAGGCGGCAGCAGGGCCTTCGCCTTCAGCGATTTCGACAGCGGAAGGCGATCATCTTCAGAGGCAGTTCGGGTCTCCACGGCGGTGTCGGTCTACCCAACGACAGTCTCCTCCCCTCCAGCCGCCTCAAAGACACCTGTCGTAGTCGCCCTCTCAGTGCTTTCCGTGGGGCAGGGGCCCCTTAGGTCCTCCCTCCTTGGTCTCGGCCGTCCCCTTGGCCTCATGAGAACCCGCAGCAGTCGTCTGCATTGGAATCTCAACCGATGCTGCGGTGAGGGATAGAGGGTCGTGTTCTCCTATGGCACGCCCACTTCTTGGGCCATCTTGTCGGCCCCTCCGGAGGTTGGTCCTTGGGTGGCGGCGGCTTCACCTTCCGCCGCGGTCTGCATGGCGGCTGCAGTATTTGAAGCCCCCGCCGCAGCTTCCTCTTCAACTCGCCCTTCAGTAGGGCCTTGAGGTGTTGATGACCTCGCAAGCTCCCCGGTGGAGCTCTCCGACCCGTCGCTCACCATGACGAGTCCAAACTCAGAATAGGCCCCTTCCCTTGACAGGGGCGTGTTTATCCCATAATTTGCGGCCTGGTCTGTTCGGCCGACCTTTCGACTTCACGCCGCCGCCGCGTTACAAGTTGCGGAGCCTCCTCTTCTTCGGCTTCTTCTTCGGCCTCATCTTCGGCTGCTTGGCGCGTATTCTTTACCAACCTTCTCCTCTTCGGCACCCGAGGCTGGTCTTCCGCCTCTCCGTCTTTGGCATCGTCCGCGGTTGACCACTGCCTGTCTATTGCCGGCCCCTTCTTCCTAGTCGGAGATTCGTCTGTTGCTTCCCCTTCTTCGATCAGGATCGCACCCCCACCTTTGCGGCCTTCTTCTTCAGCCGGATCTTCTTGGGCCTCTCTTCGGGGACCCGAGGACTAGTCACGGGCTGCCCCATGGCAATGGATGGTGCCACAACTGTGGTTGTCACCGCGGTGGGAACCCTCACCGCAGTGGGAATCCTCACCACGACAGCAACATCGTCACCTTCATATAATAGGTGCGCGGTGACCGCTATCTTCTCGGCGTAATCCTCCATGGCCTCCGTATTCCGACCAGCTGCCAATTCCTCAGCAGTTGGCAAACAGAAAAGGAAATCATCAGAAATAGACCCCTGACGGACCAACAAGTGGGACACGTTTGAATACTTACTCCATGGTCTGCTTAAACATGCTCGATGAGTTGGAACTCCATCAGATAACCGTTGCCGTTCCGCACGGCAGCTCGGTTCAGGCTATCTGAAGCTTTCACCTCGTCTTGGATTAGGAAGGGATAAGCTTCCTTCCTTGGCGTCTGGATTCTAGTTGGAAACCCAAACTCCAGCGCACCGTCGCGACGCCTGACGAAGAAAAGTCTGTGCATCCAACCCTTGTTGTTGGAATGCTTCTTCGATAGGGCGATCTGCATCCTGTCTGTGCGATGCTTGGTATAGTAACACTGGCCCCAGTTGGCGAGGCCATGAGACCGAACTAAGCCCTGAAGACCTCCACTGAGCCGTGAACCTTCCGAAGTCGGTAGACGATGCAGAAGATGCATATTGTTCTCCATGAATTGGCCGTGAGCTGGATGGGGTGATTCCCCATCTGTTCATCAGCGCCTTCGCCACTTCCGGCAACGGCAGCCGGAACCCTGCTTCCATATGGTCGACGGAGAGGGTGAAGCAACCTAGTTTGTTCACCAGGTGCGACTCCTCCTCCTTCGCCATGACCATTTCGTAATCATCGCCGATCTGAAAGCGCTCTTGGAGGCCTTCATAGTGGCAGCACCTTGGCCCTCGAGCTCCCGCCGGTGTCAGGCCGCTCACTTCGACAACCACAGTAGCCTTTCCCTTGGATGCCATCGCCGGAAGTAGAAGAAACAGCAAATGGAAGAGGCGGTGGAGAAGCGCGAAGAAGAAGACGATGAGAAGGCTCGGGGGGCAAGCGAGCTTTTTCGAAATGGATGGAAGGTATGGGCTCCCGCTTTCGCCCCACCTCTCACTTATAAGGAAAAGGTGGCACGAAATTCGAGGAGCCAAAATGACGTTCCCCCCACTCCAAGTGAACGTTCGGGTGTACCGCGTGAAGTTCCTGGCCTGACACATCGCCCGTTCATCATGAGATTTCCTCTCACCCATAGGAGGAACGTCGGACGACATTGCCTCGCCGCCGTTTGCACGTCCGAGGTCGGCATCGCATTAAATGCCGGAAGGACGTTCGAGCAGACTTCCGCCCTCGAGTGCTTCGGTTCTCGAGCCAACTCGAGGGCATGGGGGGCAAGTGTGGTGGCTATTTCTAACCACCTAGACCCCTAGGGCCCATCATGGCCTAGTATAGCCCTACACGGCACTCCTCGTAGGCGCCACACGTCCCCGAGCGCAGCTTGCTGGCCCCGAGTAGGAGCCCCGAGCAGGGCATCTTAAGGCCCCAGGGGTGATCTCCGGACACCCTGTGGCCTATGTGGCCCAGGCATCTCCTGCCGAACAGCACTGACTCGAAGCATGCCTTAACTTCGTCAACTCCAAGCACCGAGCAGGCAGTCCAGTTACCGAGCAGTCCCCCTGCTCGATACCTCCCAAGCATGAGGAGCAGCAAAGTTCGTCGCCAAGCAGCGACGGTTACGCCCACGACGAGGCACGCACCCCACGATCAAGGGGAGCGTTAACTGCAGGGTCCCCCAAAGGGCACCTCAACGCATGACCCCCCTCCAAGGGCGCCAACTGACGCGCCCTTTTCGGTAACCGTTGGGGGGACGTTTCCCCTCACCCCTTCGACACCTTCGCCTATAAAAGGCCCAGGTGATCTCCATGCAAAGGTACATGATCTTACTCACACTACCCTTGCGCAACACACACGAGAACCCCCACTCTCCTTCAAGCCTCTCCGGTCTCATTCTGACTTAGGCATTGGAGGGTTCTCCCCGGTTCTTCAACCGCCACCCCCTGATTCCGTTCTGATTTTACAGGCTGTCGTCTGCTACCGGCGATCGTCTTCCCATCTTCTCAGTGGAGGCCCATTTGGCTCAGGCCCAAACAGGAACACACCACCACAGTTCATAAGGCCTAAATTTATCTTATTTCAAGCTCATATATCAATAGTTTTGATAAGTTGCTTAATTTAACTATTTTAATATAATGTTTGAAATATATTCATAATTTATCACAAGCAATATGAGATTAATAGATAGACACCGTAAGAGATGGGGTTGGTGCGCAACAAGGTAGGGCGGTGCTGCAACTCCCCTTCGCACACCACCCAGAGTCCCCTTTCTGCACCGTCGATGACTGTACTGCAGTCGCCGAGAGCACCGTCTACCACTGACGGATGGTCCCCAGTTGTAACACCCCGAAAATTTTGTAATTTAAAAATTTCAGAAATATAAGGGATAAATTAATTAAACATATGTGAGAGACTTCCAACACCATGTAATAATGATCCACTAACAAGAATGGGCCTATAGAACACATTTGGCCCAAGGATATAATGAGCTGGGACAGGAAATTACCCAGAAATTCGTGTAGATAATTATGCCATAACTAGAAAGGGCGATTTAGGGTTAAAAGATGGTTGATTAGTCATGTAAGGTAAGCCAAAACCGAACCCAACTCTAAGAGGTGGTTTCCTAAACCTCTGCTACCTCTTTGGGTAAGGAATCCCGATTTCCTGGAAACTAGGAAACAGAGCTCGTAGCCCCTTTCCTAGTATCGTTAGGACTCTTAACTACAACCTAAATCTATAAGAACTCATCCTCAACCCTTAGGGAAGGTTTAACAACGAATTTGAGTCGTTTGGGGCAGGCTAGAACTTCTGAGGAGCAGGAGAAAGGCCGGGAACCCGGAGCTTCATCCCCTGCATCTTCTGTTGCATCCAGAATATCGACTGGACTTTAGATCTTCGTAAAGGTAGGTGTTCTCGGGCCAAGATTAAAGAAAACCAACACCATCATGTAGTTCTCTGAGTCTAGGATCATTTGCATTTGGTTTGACTCAATTTCATGGAGTATACGTTGTGTATTCGTCGTTTTTCCGAAGTCTTGCACAGTTAGGGTTTTTTCCGTTCTTCATATTGTGCACGTGATTAGAGACCAATTTGACTAAACTTTATTCATGAAAGTTCTTCTACTTGAAGTCACGATCATCTTTATGTTGGACATTTTGTCCAAAGTCTTTGTTAGAGAGTTATAGGCATGAGAAGAGAGTCATTGCATGATACTATGATTTCGGGCTACACTTGACTTTTGTTCTTCATATTTCTCGGGATTCGAGACCGAATTAGATCAAACCCTCAACATCAAAGTTCTTCTACTAGTTGTCCTCTTCATCTTTCATGTTGAACGTTTTTCTAAATGTCATTCGTTAGAGAGTTATAAGAGTTGGAAGTGATTTGCACATGAGATGTGTTTCATCGGGTTCCACATGACCATGTGTTTTGTTCTGGAAGGGCCACTAGTGTCGACACTACTTGAGGTAGTGTCGACACCCTGTCCCAAAAAGCCCAGAAGTGTTCTGGGAAGCCCTCTAGTGTCGACACTACCCCATCTAGTGTCGACACACTGTCCCAGTTTGACCCAGAAAGTTCTGGAAGCTGATCTAGTGTCGACACTACCTGTGCTAGTGTCGACACACTGTCCCACATTGGCTAGGAGGTTTTCTGGAAGCTGTCTCTAGTGTCGACACTACTTGATCTCGTGTCGACACTACTTGACCTTTTTGCCTTGTATTTGATGCACTGTGTCGACACTACCTGAACTAGTGTCGACACTACCTGACCAGTTTTGCATGATTTTGTCTGTGTTTGGAGCATGGTGTCGACACCACTTGATCTAGTGTCGACACTACCTTGCAAGAATTTGCATAATTTAGGTCTAATCATCTCATGATGTCTACTAGCTTGTGCATGATGTTATATAGTATGCATGGACCTAAAATAATCAATCCATTGAAAAATAGTAATGATATGAATATGATTCTAATGTGTAATTGTGATTGATCTTATGTCCATTGGATTATCTTGTGATCTTGCTTATTGTCAATTGATAAGATAAGAATATGATATGAATGTGGGGATGAATACATGTTAGTATGGACATGTTAGTGGTGTTAATGTTATGATTTGCATATGAGTTTCATGGTTACATGTTTTCCGGTGTTAAATTAATTACTTGTCATATGCATACATGTTAGGAAAGTACATGTTCTACATACGATCTGTCTTTAGAAACATCCTCATGTCAAGACATTAATGAACTATGAAACATAAGATGCGTCGTTATCTTGCCTTGTTCTTTTGAGCTGTTTGTCATTCCTTGACTCTATGAATGATCATGTCCTTTTTACTATGAGCTTGTCATTGAAACTCTGTGGCCATAATATGAATATGTTTGTTCGGCACAACGTGGGACTCCGGTCCAAAACTTGATCCAATGCCTGTGCAATAGGGGCCCTGTCCGGTCCTGGGGAGGAGCGCCCCAACGTACTTGTTAACCGCGGGAGTATGGACTCTTGGTGCTTGGCATAGCACACTGACATGCAAGATTGTGAAAATGTGCCTCTGTTTGACATGATAAGTTTGACTTGACATGATATGATACGTTTGTTCTTGTGAACACATGAGATCTGCTTGAATATGGCCAATCTCTTCTGACATGATTCTATTCTTGAATATCTGTCCTTGTATATGTAACTCGACATTTGATCTGATATGATATCCGTTCTATTTGCTATTCAATCTGTTAGTATTGCATACATTGTCATCATATTCATGTGCATATCTGCCTATTTAAAATGTTAATCATGTATACTAGTGCCCGCACGTTATTGAGATGTAAATCCTACTGAGCTAGTTCGCTCACCCCTATCATCCTGCCCTTTTCAGGTAGTGATGAAGAACCAGTGGAGTCGGATGGGACAGGGCAAGAGTGACGAGCACCCGTCATATGAATAGTTGACAGTTTAGAAATACAATTGAGTAGTTGATGTATTAGAGAAACATTGTTATTGAATAATGAACCTTTTCAGTGAGTTCTTCTTATGTAAGGTTGTATCTAGTTGAATGGAATGAATAAAGTATATTTGGTGACCATATTATAGTCTCAATGTGTTATTATATTCAATTGTGACTCTGCGCTATTCAACTGTGATACGTCTGTTTGTATCGTTCACGTCCCCCGGTATTTATTCCGCTGCTAAATATCGGGGCGTGACAGTTGGTATCAGAGCCTGAACTTTAGGGTCCAAGGGAATAGGAACATAGAATGAAACTAGATCACACGAGTCAAAATCTGTCGTACCTAATGTGAGCTTGGGTAGAGCCATGGGAATAGAAGTCACATGTGATATATTAGATGACTGACTCATATTATTATCTTGAAGGTACTTATTACCTCAATGGCCGCTGAACGTGCCCAGGCTAGGGACATGCAACGAACTATACAGAACTTGACTCAGGCTATCTTACAAGCCACCCAGGGTGGAGGTAACCGCGGAGCCGGTGAGCTCCATCGGAATTTTCGGAACATGGATCCGCCTAGGTTTGAAGGGAGTACTGACCCAGATGTTGCTGAACACTGGGTTAAGAGAATTGAAAGGATATTCAGGGTCATGCAATGCACAGACCAGAACAAGGTGCTCTGGCGACTTTCCAGTTGGAAAAGGATGCCAGGGCATGGTGGGAGTCGGTAGAAGCAACACTAAATGGACAACAACTAACATGGGCTCAGTTCATTGAGCGATTCAAACCAAGTACTTTTCTGAGAGGGTCCAAGAACGGAAAGCAGCCGAATTTGCGGCTTTGAAGCAGAGAGGACTCAATGTGGCGAGTATGAGGCCCAATTCTCTCGTCTGTCCCGATATGCTGTTCACTTGATTGGGACAGAAAGGATGAAGGCGAAACGCTTTCTGAATGGCTTGAGGCCCCAGTTCATCACTCAACTGGCGCCAATGGACATTCAAACCTATGCTGACATGGTAAAGAAGGCTCAGTTATTGGAAGATGCCATGGAGACTGCTGAAAGAATTAAGGGAAAATCCGTGAAAAGGGAGCAAGTGTCTTCTGCTGGAAGGTATCAGCCGACTATTGGGAAGAAAAGGCCCAGTGGCGGAGTAAATGAACCAGCGGATAAAAAGCCAAGGAGTTAGGTAAGCAGATAATGGTGACAAAGGGAGAAAGGTGTAAACATTGTGACAGAGCTGGTCATCGGTCTGAAGAATGCTGGAGAGCGCAAGGGAGATGCCTACGCTGTGGGAGTCGTGACCATAGGATCTCGGACTGCCCAATGTTGAAAGAACAAGCCCCTCAGGACAAACGTCCGAATGGACAGAAGAGGCAAGGCCGACTGCAAGCTGTCCAGGAACCAGAAACTGCTGAAGAAGGAGGTATCGTGGAAGGTACACTTACTATTCTTTCCCGACCCGCATATGTTCTCTTTGATACGGGAGCTACGCATTCCTTCATATCTCAAACATTTGTTGATACCCTACCTGTGAAACCCGTCCCAATGAAATCCGGAATAGTTGTGTCAACCCCGATTGGTCCTGGCACCAATCTTACAAACCATATCCATCCAGTGAAGTGTTGATTGAAACCCAAAACCTACCAGCAAATTTAATATGTATGGACATGGCGGGGTATGATGTGATACTGGGAGCAGACTGGATGTCTGAACATGGGGCTAGTATCAATTGCAGGAGAAGTCGGGTAACTTTTAGCCAGTACCCAAAACTAGTGTTCACCGGGATAGAAACCGCAGGAGATTGTCAATTATCTCTGCATTACAAGCCAAAAGGATGATGAGGAAAGGTTGTATGGCCTTTCTTGCTGCTGTAGTCATTGCAAAGAAGGAAGTCAAAGTAGAGGACATCCATGTTGTCAGCGAATACGCTGATGTTTTTCCCGAAGACTTGCCAGGAATTCCACCTGAGCGAGAGGTCGATTTTACCATCGAATTGGTCCCTGGAGCAGCACCGGTATCTAGGGCACCATATAGAATGTCCCCCGCAGAACTGAAAGAATTAAAAGAGCAACTGATGGAACTGTTAGAGAAGGGTTTCATCCGACCAAGCACATCGCCATGGGGTGCACCTGTCCTCTTCGTCAAGAAGAAAGATGGGTCGATGAGGCTATGCATAGATTACAGACAACTGAATCAGTTAACCATCAAGAACAAATACCCTCTGCCGAGAATTGATGAGTTGTTTGATCAATTATCTGGAGCTAGATACTTCTCTAAAATAGATCTCCGATCCGGTTATCATCAATTGAGGATCAAAGGAGAAGACATTCACAAGACTGCCTTCCGAAGCAGGTATGGGCATTATGAATTTATTGTTATGCCTTTTGGACTAACAAATGCCCCTGCAGTTTTCATGCAGTTGATGAATAGCATTTATCGCCCATATCTTGATAAGTTTGTGGTGGTATTCATCGATGATATATTGATCTATTCCAAGACAAAGGAAGAGCATGAGGAGCATTTGAGGATTTCATTGCAGATTTTAAGGGAGAACAAACTATATGCCAAGTTAAGTAAATGTGAATTCTGGCTTGAGGAGGTATCCTTTCTAGGGCATGTGGTGACCAAAGATGGTATCGCTGTTGATCCATCAAAGGTTGAGGTTGTGTTGAAATGGGAAAGACCGACAAGCGTCACAGAGATCAGGAGTTTTCTGGGATTAGCTGGGTATTATCGAAGGTTTATAAAGGATTTCTCAAAGATTGCAGTGCCATTGACCAAACTGACCCGGAAGGAAAATCCATTCGTGTGGACCAATAATGTGAGGAAAGTTTCAACAACTTGAAGAAGTGTCTGACTACTGCTCCTGTCCTCGCCTTACCCACTGAAGAGGGAGGATTTGAAATTTATTCAGATGCTTCTGGTACTGGACTGGGATGTGTCTTAATGCAACAAGGGAAGGTAATAGCTTATGCTCCAGACAGTTGAAGATCCACGAAGTGAACTATCCGGTTCATGACCTGGAGTTGGCAGCTGTAGTATTCGCCTTGAAAATTTGGAGGCATTATATCTATGGTGAGCAATTTAAGGTCTTTTCTGACCACAAGAGTTTGAAATACTTGTTCTCACAGAAGGAGCTGAACATGAGACAAAGAAGGTGGTTAGAGTACCTTAAGGACTTTGACTTTCCATTCAGTATCACCCTGGGAAAGCCAATGTAGTGGCAGACGCTCTAAGTAGACAACCAGGAGCTATGCTAGCTAGTATGATGCTGGGCGAATGGAAGTTACTGGAGCAATTTGCAAGTCTAAACATAGACGTGGGAAAGAAGGAAAAACAATAATGATTTCACACCTCCAGATACAATCCGACTTACTGACTGAAATCAAGGAGAAACAGGGAGAGGATCCATTCTTAGTTGAGATCAGGGAGAAGCTAGAGCAAAGGCCTGACTTCACTCTATCTGCGGAAGGTAGATTACTGTTCGAGGTAGGACATGTGTCCCCGATCATGGAGAACTCAAGAAGATGTTACTAAATGAAGCTCATCAGTCCAAGTACACGATTCACCCTGGATCAACAAAGATGTACCAAGACTTGAAAAGGTCGTACTGGTGGCCAAACATGAAGAGGGATGTGGCCGATCATGTGTCATACTGTTTAACATGCATGAAAGTCAAGGCCGAGCATTTCCGTACGGCTGGTGGACTGCTACCACTAGAAGTCCCGGAGTGGAAGTGGGATAGTATCGGTATGGACTTTATCATGGGATTTCCCAAGACTCGAGGTGGTATGGATGCAATCTGGGTAATAGTTGATCGATTGACTAAGTCGGCACATTTCTTGCCGATTAAGATGTGTTGGCTGCATTATATGTTAAGGAAGTAGTTAGATTGCATGGGGTTCCATCTAACATAATATCGGATCGGGACCCTAGATTTAATTCACACTTCTGGAAGGGTTTACAAGCAGCAATGGGTACTAAGCTGAACTTTAGTACTGCTTTCCATCCTCAGACCGATGGACAAACTGAAAGGACCAATCAAATTGTGGAGGATATGCTTCGTGCTCTGGTGCTAGATTTTAGAGGGCGATGGGATGATCAGTTGTACCTGATGGAGTTTGCATATAACAACAGCTATCAGGCAAGTATCAAGATGGCTCCATTTGAAGCCTTATATGGCAGGAGTTGCAGATCACCCCTTTGTTGGGAAGAGGTTGGGGAGAACCAATGGGTTGGACCCGACTTAATTGAGGCGACTGTCAGGAAGGTTCAGATTGTCAGGGAACGTCTGAAGATAGCACAATCCAGGCAGAAGAGTTATGCAGACAAGAGAAGGAGAGAACTAGAATTTCAGGTTGGCGAACATGTTTTCTTGAAGGTCTCACCTTCAAGGGGAATACAAAGATTTGGGATCAAAGGAAAGTTGAGTCCCAGATTTATAGGGCCATTTGAAATTCTGGAAAGGATTGGTCAGGTGGCGTATAGACTTGCACTACCTCCGCAACTGGCAAACGTGCATAATGTGTTCCACATATCCATGCTGCGGAAGTACTTATTCAATGCCGACCATGTAATCGACCATGAGGATTTGGAGATTCGGGAGGACTGACATATGAAGAGAAGCCGATCAAACTGTTGGATCGGAAGATTCAACGACTCAGGAATCGTACCATACCTATGGTGAAGGTCCAATGGAGTCGAGACGGAGTTACTAATGCTACCTAGGAAACAGAGGAAAGAATGAAGAAAAACCACCCAGAACTATTCTCAGGTACGAACCACACCATTATGCGTAAATTTGGGGACCAAATTTCTTAAGTGGGGGAGGATGTAACACCCCGGAAATTTTGTAATTTAAAAATTTCAGAATATAAGGGGATAAATTAATTAAACATATGTGAGAGACTTCCAACACCATGTAATAATGATCCACTAACAAGAATGGGCCTATAGAACACATTTGGCCCAAGGATATAAATGAGCTGGGACAGGGAATTACCCAGAAATTCGTGTAGATAATTATGCCATAACTAGAAAGGGTGATTTAGGGTTAAAAGATGGTTGATTAGTCATGTAAGGTAAGCCAAAACCGAACCCAACTCTAAGAGGTGGTTTCCTAAACCTCTGCTACCTCTTTTGGGTAAGGGAATCCCCGATTTCCTGGAAACTAGGAAACAGAGCTCGTAGCCCTTTCCTAGTATCGTTAGGACTCTTAACTACAACCTAAATCTATAAGAACTCGACCTCAAACTCTTGGGGAAGGTTTAACAACGAATTTGAGTCGTTTGGGGGCAGGCTAGAACTTCTGAGGAGCAGGAGAAAGGCGGGAACCCGGAGCTTCATCCCCTGCATCTTCTGTTGCATCCAGAATATCGACTGGACTTAGATCTTCATAAAGGTAGGTGTTCTCGGGCCAAGATTAAAGAAAACCAACACCATCATGTAGTTCTCTGAGTCTAGGATCATTTGCATTTGGTTTGACTCAATTTCATGGAGTATACGTTGTGTATTCGTCGTTTTTCCGAAGTCTTGCACAGTTAGGGCTTTTTCCGTTCTTCATATTATGCACGTGATTAGAGACCGAATTTGACTAAACTTTTTCATGAAAGTTCTTCTAATTGAAGCCACGATCATCTTTTATGTTGGAAGTTTTTTCCAAAAGTCTTTGGTTAGAGAGTATAGGCATGAGAAGAGAGTCATTGCTTGATACTGCGATTTCTGGCTACACTTGACTTTCTGTTCTTCATATGTTTTCTCAAGATTCGAGACCGAATTAGATCAAAACCCCAACATCAAAGTTCTTCTACTAGTTGTCCTCTTCATCTTTCATGTTGAACGTTTTGTCTAAATGTCATTCGTTAGAGAGTTATAAGAGTTGTAAGTGATTCGCACATGAGATGTGTCATCGGTTCCACATGACCATGTGTTTGTTCTGGAAGGGCCACTAGTGTCGACACCACTTGAGGTAGTGTCGACACCCTGTCCCAAAACAGCCCAGAAAGTGTTCTGGGAAGCCTCTAGTGTCGACACTACCCCATCTAGTGTCAACACACTATCCCAGTTTGACCCAGAAAGTTCTGGAAGCTGACCTAGTGTCGACACTACCTGTGCTAGTGTCGACACACTGTCCCACATTGGCTAGGAGGTTTTCTGGAAGCTGTCTCTAGTGTCGACACTACTTGATCTCTTGTGACACTACTTGACCTTTTGCCTTGTATTTGATGCACTGTGTCGACACTACCTGAACTAGTGTCGACACTACCTGAACTAGTGTCGACACTACCTGACCAGTTTTGCATGATTTTGTCTGGTGTTTGGAGCATGGTGTCGACACCACTTGATCTAGTGTCGACACTACCTTGCAAGAAATTTGCATAATTTAGGTCTAATCATCTCATGATGTCTACTAGCTTGTGCATGATGTTATATAGTATGCATGGACCTAAAATAAATCAATCCATTGAAAAATAGTAATGATATGAATATGATTCTAATGTGTAATTGTGATTGATCTTATGTCCATTGGATTATCTTGTGATCTTGCTTATTGTCAATTGATAAGATAAGAATATGATATGAATGTGGGGATGAATACATGTTAGTATGGACATGTTAGTGGTGTTAATGTTATGATTTGCATATGAGTTTCATGGATTACATGTTTTCCAGTGTTAAATTAATTACTTGTCATATACATACATGTTAGGAAAGTACATGTTCTACATACGATCTGTCTTTAGAAACATCCTCATGTCAAGACATTAATGAACTATGAAACATAAGATGCGTCGTTATCTTGCCTTGTTCTTTTGAGCTGTTTGTCATTCCTTGACTCTATGAATGATCATGTCCTTTTTACTATGAGCTTGTCATTGAAACTCTGTGGCCATAATATGAATATGTTTGTTCGGCACAACGTGAGACTCCGGTCCAAAACTTGATCCAATGCCTGTGCAATAGGGGCCCTGTCTGGTCCTGGGGAGGAGCGCCCCAACGTACTTGTTAACCGCGGGAGTATGGACTCTTGGTGCTTGGCATAGCACACTGACATGCAAGATTGTGAAAATGTGCCTTCTGTTTGACATGATAAGTTTGACTTGACATGATATGATACGTTTGTTCTTGTGAACACATGAGATCTGCTTGAATATGGCCAATCTCTTCTGACATGATTCTATTCTTGAAATATCTGTTCCTTGTATATGCAACTCGACATTTGCTCTGAAATGATATCCGTTCTATTCGGCTATTCAATCTGTTAGTATTGCATACATTGTCATCATATTCATGTATATCTGCCTATGTAAAAATGTTAATCATGTATACTAGTGCCCGCACGTTATTGAGATGTAAATCCTACTGAGCTAGTTCGCTCACCCCTATCATCCTACCCTTTTCAGGTAGTGATGAGGAACCAGAGGAGTCGGATGGGGCAGGGCAAGAGTGATGAGCACCGTCATATGAATAGTGACAGTTGTAGAAATAGACAATTGAGTAGTTGATGTATTAGAGAAACATTGTTATTGAATAATGAACTCTTTTCAGTGAGTTCTTCTTATGTAAGGTTGTAACTAGTTGAATGGAAATGAAATAAAGTATACTTTTGGTGACCATATTACAGTCTCAATTGTGTTATTATATTCAATTGTGACTCTGCGCTATTCAACTGTGATACGTCTGTTTGTATCGTTCACGTCCCCCGGTATTTATGCCGTTGCTAAATATCGGGGCGTGACACCAGTGGTCGTCGGAGATGCCAGTGGCCGACAATGTGCCCCTCGGCCCACCGGAGGGTTCACCTACTGCGTAGGTCGGTCTCGGGAGGAAGAAGATGCTTGATATGCTGAGAGACCATGCAACACTAAATTTTGTGTTCATCCCCCTATTTACATGATTTGGTATATACCCTCATTTACATAATTTGTGTATATACACTGTGGATTTAGTCTATGACATTTAAGCCCTCATAAATATTTTATATTGTAATAATAACTATATAAAAATAAATAAATATTTTTATATCAATATATACTTATTATATTTAACGAAATATTTAAACAAAGTATTAGCGAGTACTTAGACAAGCTCTTAACAAGTATTTAATCGAGCTCTTAACGAGCTCTTAACGAGTTGTTCACAAATATAATCGAACCGAACTCATATGTGTTCAAACTTGGCTCGTTATGAATTGAGCTTTTTTTTGTTCAAGCTTGATTCGTTAATTAAATAAACGAATCGGACCAAACTTTTATCGAGTCAAACTTCGAACTACTTGTCGAACATATCGGCTCGTTTACACCCCTAAACGTTATCGAGCAAGCGAATGTTCTGGACGTTTTGTCTAGATTTCAATCCGAGGGTACCTTTACACAGTTTTACGCAATAAAATTAGTAGTGTGAATAGAAGAAGCTCCACAAAGGTGATTCAAGAGTTTCTCATATAATATATAGCTTAGTTTTACAATTATCCCTGTGTGGTCGCGTTTTCCTATTTGGGCCAGAGCCAAACGGCCTCCACGGAGAAGATGGGGAAGACGAATGCCGGTGCGGACAGGAGCCTGCAAAACCAAAACTGGATCAGGGGGGCCTAGTTGAAGAACTGGGGGAACCCTCCGATGCCAAAGTCAGTATGAGACTTGAGAGACTTGAAGGAAAGGGGGTTCTCGTATGTGAGTCGCGCGAGGGCGAGTGTGAGCGTCCAAGACGACGTACCTCTGCATGGAGGTTACCTGGGCCTTTTATAGGCGATGGTACAGAAGGAGTGGGACGAGACGTCCCTTGATGTCACCGGAAGGGGCACACCGGTTGGCGCCCTTGGCGGGGAGTTACGCGTTCGGGCGCCCGTTAAGGGGGCTTGCAGTTAATGCACTACATGATCGTGGGGTGCGCACGATGGAGCTGTTGTAATCGTCGTCAGGAGACGGGGAGCTTCTTGGAGGCTCCTAGGCGACAGGTACCGAGCAGGTCGCCTGTTCGGTAGGCTAGACCTGCTGTTCGGTAGCCAGTGTCTGGGCGCAGCGCATGCCAATGGGATCACGGTGCGCCTTGAGCAGGACCTGTTCGGTAGGCTGGGGCCTGGACCGAACAGAACGAGGGGTGTTCAGAGACCACTCCCTGGATTCTGGAGGTGTTCGGGCGTGGAGCCCGAGCGGTACCCGGTGCTCGGGTACTTTGGTGATTGCGGGCTCGAGCAGGAGCCACCTGGTCTGCTCGGTAAGGGCAAATCTTGTTGGAGCAGCCGGCACGGTGTTCGGACACTATCGCTGGGACCGTCGGGCGCTTACAGCTGAAGTGTGTTCGGCAGCCGGTTGGCTGAAGCCGAGGACATGTGGCGCGAGGGCCATAGCCGTTTTGCCTCGCTAGGTCTTGATTGGCCTACGGGCCTAGGAGGCTAGAAATAGCCTCTACACTTGCCCCCCACCCTCTCAAGTCTGCTCGGATGTGATCGTGAGCACTTGAGAGGGGAGATGTCTCCATGCCTGCGGCGGAGCAGCCAGTTGATTGCGATGAGGCGACGTCCTCCTGAGAAGCGCTTGCGAACGAGGTCGGAGGTCGCTTTGGCAGGCATGGCTGCCGAACTGGTGGCAGGCAAGGTGGATTCCGCTGGTGTCTAGAGGCTCGTGGGATCCGCATAGGTCAAGCTGAAGAGCTCGTCAACCCGGGGTTGAACCGAACACCTCTATCTTAGGACGGGTACCACGCTGGTCTTCTGAGCTGAGGAGCTCGTGACCAGGGGTTGTACCGTTCGCCTGAATTCTTTAACTAGCGTTGTCCTTTTTCCTCTCTTTTCTAGTTGTGTTCTGTTCGAATCGGAATTCGTCGGTGTCTAGAGGCTCGTGAGTTCCGCGCAGGTCGAGCTGAAGAGCTCGTTAACCTGGGGTTGAACCGAAAACCTCTATCTTAGGATGGGTACCGCGCTGGTCTTTTGAGCTGAGGAGCTCATGACCAGGGGTTGTACCGTTCGCCCGAATTCTTTTTAGCGTTGTCCTTTTTCCTCTCTTTTCTAGTTGTGTTCTGTTCGAATCGGAATTCATCGGTGTCTAGAGGCTCGTGGGTTCCGTGCAGGTCGAGCTGAAGAGCTCGTCAACCTGGGGTTGTACCGAACACCTCTGTCTTAGGACGGGTACCGCGCTGGTCTTTTGAGCTGAGGAGCTCATGACCAGGGGTTGTACCGTTCGCCCTTTACATCAACCGATAGAACAACAAAGAGAGAAGTAGGACGCTGGGCAGAGAGGCTTTTATAAATAATAAGCCTTTTACATGTCAGGTTCTCGGTATGGTTTTGCCGCCGAAGGTAGGCAGCTTGTAGAAACCTCTTCTGAGAACCCAAATGACCTTATAAGGTCCTTCCCGTTTCGGGGCGAGTTCGCCTGCTCAGCTCGGCTGACTGCCAGACTCTCCTCGCACGCAGCGTGGCGTTGGGCGATGAAGAGGAGGTCAGTGAGGGTAGGCGGTTGCTGGACCCCGAGCGTCCTCTGAAGGAAGCCGTCGCGAGTGCCTCAGATGAGGGCACTGGTGGCTAAAGAGACGTCGAGGCGCGGGATGCGAAGCGCTTCTGTCCGAAACCGCTGGATGTAGTCCTAGAGTGCTTCGTCCTTCTTCTGCCGAACAGACAGAAGAGATGCCGTGGTGTGCGGCTGAGACCTTCCGGCCAGGAAGTGATCCCGGAAGGATTGTTTCAACTGGTGGAAGGAAGAGATGGAGCGTGCGGGGAGGGCTTCGAACCATGTCCGCGCAGCCTCCTTCAGCGTGGTCGGGAAAGACTGGCATTTGGCCGCGTCTGATGCTTCGTGGAACACCATGTGCGACTCGAACCCATGGACGTGGTCCGCTGGGTCAGTGGCGCCGTCGTAGGGCGCGATGGAAGGTAGAGGCAGTTTTGGGGAGACCCAGGCCTCCAGGATCTCCGCGGTGAATGGGGAGCGGAAGTCCAGGTCGTCGTCCCCCAAGAGTCTGCCTTTTGCCTTCCGGATCATCGCGTCTATGCGGCGCTCAAGGTCAGCGACGCGGCGGAGGCATCTGACCAATTCCTGGTCGGCATGTGCTGAGCCCTCGCGCCCGGACACGTGGGCGCTATAATCGACATCGGAACGCGTAGGGGCCTGAACCACTGCGGCACGACGGGGTGAGTTGGCTTGCCGCACTGGTGTTCGGCGTGCGAATGGGGGCCATTCTGCATGCTGCTTCTGTGGCGCTGGAGGGGCACGAGACCGTCGGTGAGACGACTCCGCTAGTTGCTCCGATGGCGGGGGAACCGTCAGGGCCGGTTGTCTGGCCAACTGGGCCTGGAGGCCCTGACAGATTCCTGTCAGATGTTGCATCTACCGCCAGAGCTCTGCTATTTCCAGGGTGGTCGCAGGTACTGCAATAGTAGAATTGTCGCCGGGTGCACCAGTGGGGGCGACAGCGGCGTCGACAGGGGGGGACTCTGACATGCGAGTCCGTGCACGGCTGTTGAGACCTCGTCGCCCTACTACTGTAGTTCTGGTGGGAGGAACGTCCGCGAGCCATAGCTGTTGTCGTTCCCACAGACGGTGCCAAAGTGTGGTCGCGTTTTCCTGTTTGGGCCAGAGCCAAACGGGCCTCCATCGAAGAAGATGGGGAAGACGAATGCCGGTGCGGACAGGAGCCTACAAAACCAGAACTGGATCAGGGGGGCCCGGTTGAAGAACCGGGGGGAACCCTCCGATGCCAAAATCAGTATGAGACTTGAGAGGCTTGAAGGAAAGGGGGTTCTCGTATGTGAGTCGTGCGAGGGCGAGTGTGAGCGTCCGAGACGACGTATCTCTGCGTAGAGGTTACCTGGGCCTTTTATAGGCGATGGTACAAAAGGAGTGGGACGAGACGTCCCTTGATGTCGCCGGAAAGGGCGCACCGGTTGGCGCCCTTGGCGGGGAGTTACGCGTTCGGGCGCCCGTTAAGGGGGCCTGCAATTAATGCACTACATGATCGTGGGGTGCGCACGATGGAGCTATTGTAACCGTCGTCAGGAGACGGGGAGCTGCTTGGAGGCTCTTAGGCGACAGGTACCGAGCAGGTCGCCTGTTCGGTAGGCTAGACCTGTTGTTCGGTAGCCAGTGTCTGGACGCAGCACATGCCAATGGGATCACGGTGCGCCTTGATCAAGACTTGTTAGGTAGGCTGGGGCCTGGACCGAACAGAACGAGGGGTGTCCGGAGACCACTCCCTGGATTCTGGAGGTGTTCGGGCGTGGAGCCCGCACAGTGCCCGGTGCTCGGGTACTTTGGTGATTGCGGGCTCGAACAGGAGCCGCCTGGTCTGCTCGGTAAGGGTAAATCTTGTTGGAGCAACCGATGCGGTGTTCGAACACTATCGCTGGAACCGTCGAATGCTTACAGCTGAAGCATATTTGGCAGCCGATTGGCTGAAGCCGAGAACACGTGACGCGAGGGCCATAACCGTTTTGCCTTGCTAGATCTTGATGGGCCTACAGGCCTAGGAGGCTAGAAATAGCCTCTACACCCTGAATCTTGGATTGAGTTGTATTATGAAAATGTTATTTCTCAGACGTAAGCCTAATCCCAAGGCATCTGAGTTGTGAAGAATTTGACGTTACTCAGTGCGACCGGCAAAGGCCTCAGAGATGACACTCAAATCACTTTGTACACCTAGCAATCCCTCGAGATCATCTCGCTTTCTACAAGCTCACTGGTTCCGAACTCCATTGCCAAAGTCAAAGAAACTAAGATAATAATTAAGAAAATCCAAAAAATACAAGAAAAATGATTAATTCCCACCCAGGGCAGATGAGCACCGCTTGGTGCAAACTTGGTTTGCACCAAGCGGTGCAAACTACACCCCCATTGGGGGTGAGCACAACCCTAGGGTTGTGCTCACCCCAATGGGGGTGTAGTGACATCACCCCACCCAATGGGTGGGGTTGCTTGTTGCAAACCGCCGACAAGGCGGTTTGCAACAAGCATTTCCCAGGGCAGATAACTGGAAGGGGTGGACCTCACTGCCAAATGAGCGAGTGGACCCAACCTTCATAGCAGGCGTCACCAGCGTGTACACAAGTCAAAACTAAAAAAAGAATACTAGGAACATATTTTGGCGCCGCTTCCAGCAGAAGTCTTCTCGGCAAGGATTTGTTATTACTTCCGCCGAGGCCACATCCAACTTTGTCCGAGTGTACAAAAGCCAAACCCGTCTAAATGACAGCACTTATTTTTTATTTGATAACAAGGAACCTAGCATTTAAAACCCGATGCTTAAATACCAGGAGATCAAGAGTTCGAACCTTACCATAGCCGTGATAATTACACGTATTGCACTTTTCTGCTACGTGCTAAACAACAAGTGGGGAGGAGTATATTACGGGAGGCGGAAATCACAAAACAGCTCCCATTTGCTTGAGAAGGGAAGAGCATCGGACGAACTCTATAGAGCCTACGCTCGAGAGAAAATTAAAATTCCAAAGTTTCAACGACGTCAAGGTCAGGAAACACAGTAACCACTCCGTATGCGTGCCAGGAACGATGTCTCCACCTAGTTAAGTAACATGTAGTAACAAGGACCAAATAGCAAAATCGCATCAAAGTTGCAGCTTCCATACGAATTACACCCGGTCCCATACGTAAAACTAAACAGTGAAGTCAAGGAGTATGTTTCTTCTATGTCACAGTTGCACATTACTTACACGGCCGTCCATCTTAAACGCCTCTCACTCGTACACAGTCTGACCCCGCTTGCTCTTCTTGTGCACCTGAACACATTAAAATTGCATTTAGTTCCCGCACATAATATGGCATGCTATTCAATTTTTTTTTTTTTAAAACAACAATTTAGAGATTTTTTTTCCCCAAGATTGCCGGCAGACGATAATCCCACTGACATGGGAACTTGACTGGACGATATTTGTGACGGATACGCAGCTTTTTAGCGCGTGGAGTTGCTGCAAGTTCCATCTCAAGCGGACAAGATTCGTAGAAGGGTTTCCAATAAGGTTAGCACTTTGAGAATGTTACTCGTGAAACGTGAAACTTGGCGGTCCATAACCAAGTGGATATATCTACTTTCGCCTCACCACTTTAAAGCTCGCCTCCGGGTTGGATAAACCAACAGGGCACTGATCATCCTCATCATATTCTGCAAACTCCCCTTGAAACAAGTCGATCTCATAGACGGTGCCAGACCTCTGCAAAGAAAGAAGAATATCTCAGGCAACAAATACCACAGTACAAGCAAAATGTTAGCCCCCATTTTACCGCACTCTGGAATTTACTTTCTGAACAACATCTAAGACATCTGTTTTACACATCCATCAGACAGAGAAGACAAGGAGGCAAAACCAGAGTATCTTTGTCAAAATAGTGTAGCATTTATTAAGCTTAAAGCAACCTTTGTCAAATTTAAAGCTGGCTTCCAAGAGAAATTTGCTTGAATATTATGAAAAAAAAAGGTAACTGAAAATGTTAAATGGTGTAATAAAGCCCTCATTTGTAACCTGTGAAACTAATGAACTTTTATTGCCAAGCAGAATAAAGATGATTTTCAAGATGTGATCAAAGTGAGTGATTCCTCAGAGGAATCATCATTCAGAGGCATATATCTACGGGCCATAGTAGAACCTTCGCTATGACTATCACAAGAGCATGGCCTTAAAAGACCGTGCAAATTTTGAAATAAGATCACATCTGGAAGACCATCTATTCTAAGGCTGCACAATAATTAACATATTAACAAAATGTGTGTGGCGGAGATGAGGATGCTAAGATAGATGTGTGGTAAGACTAAGAAAGATAAGATTAGGAATGAGTGCTTCCGTGAGGATTTGAGGATAACACCGATTGATAGAAAAATGAGAGAAAATAGAGGTGGTTTGGACACGTGCACCGTCGCCCTAACTCGGCATCGATTAAAAGATGTGATAAAATCTTAGTGGATACTAGTAAAACAGCTAGATGAAGACCTAAAATGAGATGGTGCGATATTATTAGGAAAGACTTGGACTTCTTGAGTTTAAACACGACTATAGCACTTGATAGAAATTTGTGGCGGAAAAGAATTCATGTAGCCGACCCCAAATAATGGGATAAGGCTCTGATGATGATGATGATGGAACTTTTCTATAGGTGAATGAAGAGCATTTGCAGAAGAAAGGCTGGAAAGAGTGGGAATAAGAAAGTTTAACATGAAGGTATTGCTGTTACTTCAGACTCTACATACTAGCAGCTAGAACTGGGGTTCAAAGAAGGTAAGCATATACATGCAAAGGTCATGTAATATCTTCTGGATGATACCATATACTCACAGCTAGAATTGTGGATCAGAGGAAGATAAATACATCCAATCCTTAACAGAGAAATGAACAAAATCCTGTAGAAATCACAAGTAACAGCTACCACTGGAAGAAAGAAAGATTTTGTTATATTTGCTTGGTACAGTGCACACCACACAGACTTAAAGAATAATAAGACAAGATCTAATGAATGGCTTTACAAATAAAAGAATACATTAGCACAGTAGGGTGTCTACACATTGGCCCACCATTGATCCAATACCATTGCCTACCTTCCCTATCAAGATCCAGGCTCCCTTCTGTTGGCTAAAGGGGCTTAGTGCTCTCAACCAAGAGATGAGGCTGGTAAAAAATGGAAATGAGGGTGGAATGGAAAGACAATCGCACTCCACACAACTCCATCTTTCTCCCACAAAAGAAGGGACTTTCCCCTATCTGCTCAACTATTTTGAATATGTCCAGAATATTTAGGACTTCAATCAGATTAGAATCCATAACTCTCTGGCATAAATTGATACCATATTGCCATCTTCTGCACCATCAAGATGACACTCAGAATTTGGTGAAAAGCCAAAGATAAATCATGATCTCATAAAGTTTCTAAAATAAGGTGTGAGTAGAAAAGAAAAATATGGTGCTTCGTGCTATGCTGTTCTTACAGGATCTTCACTAGAAGTCTAGAACACAAACAATGGCTTCTGCACCATCTTTTTCCTTCTTTGAGAGTTTTCATTAAAATTATAGATGTTGAAAATGGGAAGTGACAAGAAGAAGTTAAAAATACTCACAGACTGTGCAGTCCAACCATCTCCAAAAACAAACTCAACTGGCTCGAACCCCCGGCACTCAAACACCATCAGTGGAGTAGGAAGCTGAGCCTCACTCAATTGAAGTGTCAATGGTTTGCCATGCCCTGGAATCATGAGAACTGATCCCTCCCTTGCACAAAATTTGCACTGAAAAAAGCCAAAAAGTTTCCTTAAATGCTCAAGTTGCAATGATAAAATTCTCTATCTGACTTCAAGTGCCATTTCAAATATCCATAAATTGAGACTTACATGAAATGTTCTTTGGACAATTTGATGGAGAAGAATAGGATACAAATGCCTGCCTAAACATCAGCATTAAGATTGAGGCTCTAGTTACGGATACTGTGACTGAACACTATTTCCTAAGTGATGGGCAGTGGAATGCCCAATGTGGCTTGAAGAAAAAGATGCATACTATTGGCACTGGACCATGATTTGACACTTGAATGGTCAAAGTCTGTATACCCATGTGGCCCAGCCAAGGTGTCTAAGATGTAGTGAGTATCTTTTAAATTGATGTGGAGCACAGCCTCAAAGTCTAGTTGTGGACTACAGACTTTTGTGGTAACATGAATACCAGGTTCAGTAAATCAAGATAGAATGTTAATTCTTTTTGGACCATCCTCGTTAAAGTAATATGAATCCTCTGGATAGACAAAAACGTAATTGGTGGCTGCCACAATATGAAGCCTGAGAACTTATGTGCAAAATTCAGCATGTACGTTCATGTTGTACACCATTCAGGAAGATGAAGTAAATATGAGTTTGGTCTTTTCCCATTTTAATGATACACGGATTTTAAAGGAAAAAAACTGATGCATCATGGATTAAGAAAGCATGAACAGTATGATATCTCTTCACACTAAAGAAAAAAAAAAGATCATGTTTAGCTTCACAATTTGGCATATCATGAAGAGCATACATGAAATATGACGTAGTGCAGTCTGTAGTGGGCCTACACTACCACGAGATAGACGCCTAGTCCATGGACATTAGGTTTGTGCCGACCAATGATACCTACCAGACATGAACTACTTCCATGTTACCTGTGTTGTTATGCCCGACATGTTTGATTTTATGAATACATGCATTATACAGTTTTTGGCGTCTGGCGAAGTGCTTTTAGGCGATCTCATAATTTTATGAATATATGAGAATGTGATTCTCCAACAAGAAGACTTCTAAGTCATGAAATGCATATACAACCTCAAGAAAACAACAAGGACACTGCCTCCTTGTCAATGTACCATCGTGAAGAAGAGAGGGGTGGCAAACTTTTAGTATGCCATCGCCTCCTACAATTATGGCAATAGAGTTGGATAAAAGAGAACAAGAAACCACTATATACTAGGAAATACCGCCAGGACAAGTCAGGAAGATCAAGACCAAGTAATGAGTATAGGAAGATGGAGAAGGAAAAAAGGATGTTATCAAAGTCCTTTCAACTAGTAAAACAGCAGAATCTCTCCTGATTCCTAGCGAATTTTAAAAAACAAAGGTTTATGGGAGGGAAGGAAGACTAGACGAAGAGATTTTTTTCTCTCCATCCAATAACATAATAAACCTAAATTTTGATGATGAACAGAGTCAAACCTGAAAACAAATTACAAGATCCTCTACTCCACAACATAAACTACCCGACACAATCTCGAGCTGGTTGGGCGAGGGGAGCAAAGATAGGAAAATAAAAGGAACACAAAAGCAGCATACAACTCAAGATCCGCAAGGGAGGCGAGAACAGAGTACCCGTTGAACGAGATTCGCAGTACCCCGGCTATTGGGCACAGAAACCGTCTCGGACAACATCACGCAGGTCTCCTTCTGGGTGATCTCCCCGCAGCCCTCACACTTGAGCTGAACAAGAGCCGAAGCAAAAACCCTCAAGAAAGTGAGAGAACCACCAAACAACTCAAAACCCCCTGAAACTGCTCCCGACGGTCGTCGAGGAGGATTCACCTTGAGGAAGTAGCCGTAGTTGGGGTCGTCGCAGCCGCCGCGGGGCTGGAGGTCGGTGAGGTTGTCCAGATCGGCCTTGAAGGAGAGCAGGAACAGCGGCATTTCCAGCGGCGAAGGGGATCCAACTAGGGGTTTTCTGACGGCGAGAGTTTGGCAGAGCTCTCGGGCGGAGGGGGAGAAGGGAGATACTACCACTACTCCGCCCTCACGATCAGTTTATCAGACTTCCTTTACAAAATTATTTCTAGGGTCATATCTGACCGCCTTGGCACCCTGCTACCAATCTTGATTCTCATGAGCAGGGGGCTTTCGTCAAAGGGAGAAGTATGGCTGAAAATATCTTGTTGACCAAAGACCCCTAGTGGGTAGGGCTATAAACGAGTCGAGTCGAGCCGAGTATTATGCTGCTCAAGTTTGTTCGTTAATTTTTAATCGAGCTCGAGTCGAGCTCGAGCTTTATCGAGTATTGAAAATAGTTGTTCAAGCTTGGTTCGTTTAAATACTCTCGAATTCGAGTTCTTAACGAGTATCTTAACGAGCCCAATTGAATTTGCGAGTTATATATATATATATATATATCCATATTATGTATATATATAAGCCTAATTCAATTTGCAAGTAAAAATCTAATTGTTTATAAGACTCAAGTTTATCTTATTTCAAGGTCATACTCCAAGATCTTTCATAGGTTACTTATTTAATTATTTTAGTATAATGTTTAAAATATTTAACAACTATATTTGTAAATTTTATAATTAAAAAATAAACAAATTTGTTTACGAGTTTAAACGAGCCGAGTAGACATTTGCTCATACTCGGCTCATATTTTCATATTTATAATAAGAAATTAATATAATCTGAGTATATTAATGAGTAACTAATCGAGTATTTTAACGAGCATATTATCGAGTATCTTAACAAGCTGTTCGCGAACGTATTCGAGTCGAGCATATCTCTGTTCAAGCTCTACTCGTTTATGAATCGAGCTTATATTTTTGTTCAAGCTCGGCTCGTTTATCTAATAAACGATCCGAATCGAGTTTTTATCGAGCCGAGTTTCGAGCTACTTGTCGAATGTATTGGTTCGTTTGCAGCCCTAGTAGTGGGGCAATTTGATCATCAAACTAGACATCAAACAAAGGCATGACAGATTTGAATGGGATTTTCTCTATGTAGTCCTCATCAAATTTGGGTTTTCATTCTAGACTATCTCCATCATTGAACCTCTTCTTTCTAATTGCTGGTTTTCCATCCTTCTCAATGACAAAACTCATGGCTTTTTCAAGTCGTCCAAGGGGGTAAGGCAAGGGGACCCAGTGGCCCTTGCCCTTTTCATTCTTGCTGAAGAAGCACTCAGCCCGAGGGCTCACTCACTTGTTCCAACATAGCAGTGGTTGTTGGTACCAAACCAATGCAAGATGCCCAGCAGTCTCTCATCTTCTTTTTGCGGACGACACCCTTATTTTCTCCAACGCTTCTGTGAGACATTTGCGTAGACTTATGGCCTTCCTTAACAGCTACGAAGAAGCATCTGGGCAACTCATTAACAAGCACAAAAGCTCCTTTTATGTGCCCACACATGCAACCGATAGCCTCATCCAGAAGATCAGCAAGACAACAGGTTTCACTAGAGCTAAACTGCCAATCAAATACCTCGGGGTTTCCATATACTCTAGGCATCAGAAGTCGGCTCACTTTGCTCATATTATCTCCAGGACGGTCAGTAAGTTGCAAGGGTGGAAAAAGGATTTGCTCTCCTCAGGTGGAAGACTGATTTTAATACAACATATTTTGTCTACCCTTCCTATCTATACCATGAATGCCATGCCCATCCCGACCACTATTGTGAGAGCTTTCCATAGAATTCTTGCTAATTTCTTTTGGGGCTCTTACGAGGGATCCCCGAAAAGGCATTGGAAAAGCTGGAACACCATTGCCCAACCGAAGGAGAGTGGGGGGCTGGGAGTTCTTAACTTGCACCATATGCAGACCGCCTTTAGGACAAAAATGTTATGGAGAGCTTTGACTACTGAATCCATATGGACCAGATTCTTCAAGGGTAAACATCTTTTTAATTGTCATCACTCCGAAGCTCACTTCCCCTTCATGTTGGTTGCGGATAGGAAGTTATGGCAGCAAGCAGCACACATAATCCACAATAACCACAGGATCATTTCTATGGACAACAACCCCACAACTTATTTCTGGTATGATGTATGGACTAGGGAAATGCCTCTTAAAGAGTTTATACCTGAAGACATATGGAACAACATGCCCCACAAGGATTGCACTGTCCAGTAGGCCTTCACCAACCCGATGAGACCGTAACTACATACCACTATCCAACACTGTCCAAATCATCTGCTGTCTCAGTTCCTGATTACCAATGGCACTAAGGACACCCGGATATGGTGCTCTACTGCAAATGGTAAATTCTCCACCAAGTCTGTTCGCTCCCTTCTTGCACCAGCAAATTCACAACAATGGGCAGTCCTTTGGTCCACTTATATTCCCTTAAGTGGTCTATTTTTTTTATGGTGTCTAATGCTCAACATCATCCCAGTGGATGAGACCGTGAAGGATAAAGGTGTGCCCCTCGCCTCTAAGTGCTCCTGCTGCCCTCAACCCAAGAAGAAAGCACACTCCATCTCTTTTCAGAAGCAACATCGCCAACCAAATCTGGTCAGAATTATTCCACTTTCTGCACTTCAACAATATGGAGGTCAGCACTGTGCCAGCGGGAGTGACTGCCTTTTTAGCACGCCCGGAAATTATTGCCACTGTAGGTCGTCTCATCCGTTGCACCTTCATGGCAGTCTTGTGGGAGATTTGGTGTAGCAGGAACACTGCTAGATTGCAAGGTCAGGAAATGTCAGCCAAACATATCATCAATAGATCCATGCCTATCCATTCGGGCAATCTACACTTCCTTAATTTTCAGAAAATTCCACAACCTTGGCTAGCCTCTCTCCATCAGAATGCAAGTGGAAAAGAGAACCTGAAAACCAGAATCCCGAGCATAGTTTGATGGCTCACGCCCCCGCCGGGACGACTAAAGCTGAACGTTGATGGCGCATTCAAGATGACATCCGGGGAAGCTGGAGGTGGAGATATCCTTCGCGATCATGAGGGCAATATGTGCTGGGCTTTTGCTCGGGCATACCATGGTTTGAACTCAAGCCTTGCAACTGAGGCCCTGGCACTCAGAGATGGCCTTTCCATTTGCTGCAGCAAGGGAATTACCGAGGTGCTGGTGGAGACAGATTCGCTCAATCTCCTTCAGATTGTCACAAAGCAGATCGCTTGCCCGTGGGACTTCGCCTGTATCATGCAACATATTGCTGCCAAAACACAGAAGTTGGAAACAGAAATTACCCATGCTCCCAGGGAAACTAATAGAGTTGCAGACTGCCTGGCTAGCTTTGCAATGTCCTATCCTCATTTTGTCATTTGGGATCTTTGGGCCGATCTGCCTACTCTTGTTAAGGAACCCTACCATTTTGATAAGGTGGGGTATCCTTCCATTAGGCCCTAGCCCTTCTTGTACTTATTCTCTATTTATAAATGAAAATCCAACCTAGCCGCTTGGGGAAGGTAGTGGCCCTCTCACACTGTGAGGCCGCCACTACCTACCTCCTTGGCTTGGCTATATTAAAAAAAAAAAGTCCGTCGTCACGCCATACTTCTTTGGTGGTGGTTTTAAAAGGCTTCTAGCGTGTCGAATGCAGATTGCAGGCACCATCTTCAGAGTTTTTTCTTTTGCATCAGAAGCCTATCAGAAGTGAAGTTATGTTATTATTTATCTTGGGTTTTTATTTGGACAGTGTGCGCATACACCTTTATGTGAAATTAGCTGGGGAATATTTCTTCTTTGTTTCAAAGTTGGCCGAACCATTGTACGGAGCCATCTTAGAAAGTGCATCTTAATAAGGGGAATACTTATTGGCCCCCTTTGGAAAAGGGTTAGGCTAAAGTTAACCTGGGTTAACCCTGGGTTAGGCCAAAAAGTGCTTTGGAAAGTAATAAAATTTAACTCGGGTTAAAGTGGGTTAGGACAGATGTAAACTGGGTTAACCTGGGTTACTCTAACCCACCTCTGGAGGTGGAGTAGAGTTAACCCAATCTAACCTTTTTTTAAATACCCTTTTGCCCCTGCCTTTTCAGGTGTATTTACACCTTTTTGTCGCGTACGGAACCCTTTACCCCCTTCTCCCACCCCTGTTTCATGCGTACCTCACACCCTCACCGCCACTGGTCTTCGTCTTCCTCTTTCGACTTCGTTCACTTGCGACGGCAGGGAATCCTCTGCCGTGGAATCGACATCGCCACTCTCTCCCCTTCTCCCACCCCGTTTCACGCGTACCTCACACCCTCTCCTCCACCCGTGTTAGTCTTCCTCCTTCCACTTCGTTCGCCTTCGACGACAGGGAATCTCCTGCTGTGGAATCGACATCGCCACTCTCTGCTGCAAAATCTGTTGTGCTCACATGCTACTGGTGCTCACGGGCTTCTCCATTCACCTACAGGTCTTCCTGCATGGGTCTTCCTACCTGGGTCTTCCTCCCTCGCTCTCCCTACCTGGCTCTAGGGTTCACGCCTCTGCACATTCATCTGTCGATCGACAACGCATCATGCGTCTGCGATGCCATGACCGTGGTCACGGGGTGTTCTCCTTTTCCTTTACCTAATTTTATTTCATAGTTGAGGGTCTATTTAAGCAGATTTATTGGTCTTCTGTGAAGTCTTCTAGACCGGCTATTACTCTCCTCTCCATTTATTCAAGGTTGCCCTCTGTGGGTGTTCATTCGGCGGTACTCTTCTATTCTTGAAGGCCGACACTCTGGTATTTGTCACTGTGCCCTATACCCCCTCCTTTGGTGTCGTATATCCCCCTCCTCTTTACTCTGTGGTTGGGTGAACTTGGTCTACGCATCTTCCACTTCTGTTCTTGCCCTATATCCGCCATCTGTGAGTATTATTTCCTATTTATGTACTGGTTCCTATCCTAGTGTGATTTCTGTCATATTATGTTTATTTCAGTCTGTGATTATTTAGCCTCCTGTTTTTGCCCTATATCCGCCATCTGTGAATATTATGTTGTGCATATGTACTGGTTCCTATCCTAGTGTGATTTCTGTCATAATATGTTCATTTCAGTGTGTGATTATTTATCCTCCTGTTTTTGCCTTATATCTGCCATCTGTGATTATTAACTTGTGCTTATGTACTGGTTCCTATCCTAGTGTGATTTTTGTCACATTATGTTCAATTCAGTCTGTGATTAATTATCCTCCTGCCATGATTGTGTGATTATTTACTAGTGTGCTTATGTACTGGTTCCTATCCTAGTGTGATTTCTGTCATATTATGTTCAATTCAGTCTGTGATTATTTATGTAGTTGTCCTTTGATTAATCCTCCTGCCATGAATTAGATACAGACATGTAGAACCATGAGCTATTCATGTAGATGTGATCATGTAGATCCTGTTATTTATCCTCTTGCCATGAATGTTTAGTTCTATCTATCCTATTTATGTACTGGTTCCTAGTGTGATTTCTGTCATATTATGTTCAATTCAGTCTGTGATTAATTATCCTCCTGCCATGATTGTGTGATTATTTACTAGTGTGCTTATGTACTGGTTCCTATCCTAGTGTGATTTCTGTCATAATATGTTCCTTTTAGTGTGTGATTATTTATCCTCCTATTTTTGCCCTATATCCGCCATCTGTGATTATTAACTTGTGCTTATGTACTGGTTCCTATCCTAGTGTGATTTCTGTCATATTATGTTCAATTCAATCTGTGATTAACTTGTGCTTATGAATTAGATACAGACATGCAGATCCATGTGCTATTCATGTAGATGTGATAATGTAGTTCTGTTTAGGTTTTGGTTTTCTTTGGCCATTTCACTGCCTAGATATATTATAATTTTCTGGTTCCTAGTGTTTATATGAATGTAGTTATGTAAAGAGACATGTAGATCCATGTTTAGTTCTATGTATCCTATTTATGTATTGGTTCCTCCTACCATGAACTGGTTTTTATGTAGTTCTATCTATCATATTTATGTACTGGTTCCTCCTGCCATGAACTGGTTTTTATGTAGTTCTCCTGTCATTACCCTTCTTTCCTGCTTTCCTGTTATTTATCCTCCTGGTTCCTAGTGTTTATTTGACTGCCTTCTATGTGTTTCACACCGATTTCATTATATCTTCATTTGTCACAGTATAATATATATCTAATTGTGGACCCCTGTTTTAAGGTGCTTTTAGCGGTGAAAATTTGAAGGATGTCTCAGCCAGGTACTTCAACTAATTTATAAATTTAATTTTTATGTTTACCTTTGTTTAGTATTCATGACTTTGTGTAGCATTGCCATATTTAATACATTGGGTAATTAATTACCAGATAACCTGTAATTGGTTTTCTTAAAACAGCTGGTATATTTTACTAAGTGTATGCTAAAGATGAAACATTTATAACATTCCCTAAGAATTGATTATAAGAATTTTTTGGATAACACTAATGTTCGTTCAAGAGTAGATATATATTCTCATTCTTTGTGTTTATGATGGTGACATAACTTAGAAAAAATATATATGATGTTCTTCATAGTTAATGTAGATAATATATAACCGTGCATATATAAAACCCAAATTCTCAAGCTACGGTTTAAGCATGTCATCTTCCTATGAGATCACACTTATTTATTGTATAAATTGACGTCACTACACACACCATATGAATCTGGGAATTCTGGACATGAAGAAATGTTCACCGCCCTGTTTCAATATTTTTTAGTGTTGTATGACTTGCCAAACTACGTTGGTCAGTGGAGTCACTTGCATAGTAAGTTGAAGGATCACCAAGCAAGCTTTCTCTATTTTCAGGCTTGTACTTGACCCATGGGTGGTTCTCATTCATACTTAATCCCTGTAAAACCATGGTTACTTCTTTCATGGTTGGCCTCTCATCTCCCTTCAGGCAGAAGCACTGCATCGCAAGTTCAGCAACTTATCTTGTTCAATTAACTTGCCCTATATTCGCCATTTGCACCCATTTGCAAGGAACCAAAGGGACCCAAGTTAATCATTCAATCATGGAACTAATGGTGGGGCTCTCTTGTAAATTCATTTTTTATGTTACCTTTATTTAGTGATCATGACTTCGTTGTAGCATTGTCATATTTAGTTTAAATTGAGTTATTACCATATACTTCCTGGGAACTATTAGAAAAGCTTTTGCATGTTTTTTTGTGCATGTTTTTTTTAATTACCATCTCCCAATCCATCCTTACCTGCTGCCAAAACTGAGTTGGTTGTGCTTATCTAAAAGAAAATGTTCAACTCCTTAGTTCTGCACATTCTTTCATGGAGGGAAACATCATTTTTTAGCAAAGCTAGGATAGCCATTCCTCTCAAGACCTGTCTCAATTTTATTTTTACCTTTCTTTGTTTAAGATACTATGTTGATGATCATGTGTGTGTTTTTTAAACAACAAATTAGGTTATCATATGGACCATCGACATGGATCAAAAGCTTATACGTCTACTTAGGGAGGAGTTAGTGAGTGGCGATTTTGTCCCAAACCATGCCTGGTAGTTCATAGTTGAGACATTCATTGACCAATATGAGGCAATGCAACTATTGTCAATTACAAAGTAGACTCATCTTTTACAAAAGTATTTACTTCATCACTAAAGACCTGCTAGAAAATAGAGAGGTTTCAAGTGGGATAAAGGCACCAATGAAGTGGTCGGAAATGACATTTCATGGAATGCCTATGTGAGGTTGTGCCTTGCCTCCTAATGTAGGTTAAATGCCCCAATTTTATCATTGTATTTATTTTTTTCATATTCCCTTTGCAGTTCAATCCGTTGGTGTTTGTCGTTAAAGAGAGAAGCTTACCTTTTTCCTCACATGACATAATTCAATTATTTAGCGAGTGGGAGGGTACTTCTTGAACTATTGTGAATCACATAATTGTTGTTGTAGGTTAACATAGTAGTGCTTGGACCACTATGTAGTGTTCATGTGTTTTAGAAAACTCCCATTCAGAACTTCATATAAGCATAATTTTCATTGTCTGTTAATCTACTGATAGTCCAATGTGCATATGTTTAGATGAGATTGGGGACCTACCCTCCTCCAAGTTGTGTATCCCTAATTGGTCTTTCAGACAAGACAATATTTATTAGACATATGAATGATAAGTACCTTAGAAACTATGCACACCAAGGGACTTTTAAAAACCATGTGTTCAATGATATTTTGGAGCGCTATAATTGAGAGAGGCGGGGGTTAAAAGACAGAGTAGTCACTTGCAATACCGTTGGAATAATTTGAAGAAGTTATATCATCATATGAATCGTTGCGTACGAGAAGTGTGTTGGGGGTGGGATGAACAAAGAAATGTTCCAATTGCCCCGGATGAGGAGAGTATCCAAGCAGCCATAACGGTAAGGTCTCATTTATAATTAACATTTTAGGATTTATTCGCAATATCTTTAGTTACCCACCATTATGCTTTGTCCATTGCAACAAACAAATTCAGATCTCGCGAGAACTTATCGACAAACCATTCCCTTATAAGCAAAAATGGATATCTTATGCAGGAAGACCACGTTAGGGGTTCTCATTTCCTTGGCTCCACCCAAGATGTAGATGTTGATTCGCAACACTCTTTTGGTGATGATGACAATTCTACAAGACAAGGGTTTAGTGCGATGGGATTGACTCGCAACAAGTACAGTCCATTGATGATGACAATTTCAATCCTTTTGATTTTCCTCATTTGTCTCAACCTCCAAGTTATGAAAACACTCAGACACAAAATACTCCAATTGAGGATGAGGCAAACATCTCCAGACAAGAGACGAACACACAAGCCCAATCATCCCGAGTAGAAAAGGTGAAGCAAGAAGTCTTCTGAACTGTTGACCCTAGCTCATATTGCCAATTAAACGATCAAGGGATGACGCTGGCAAAGTCATTATTCCCTAGATCTTCTTCATCTACAGCGTCCAAGGACGAAGAGCAATACACTGTAAGGATGTGTGTCGTGATTGAAGACAATGGTCGGATACTCACAGGAGTTGTTGATGAGGGCTTTGTGTAAGACCCTCGAATTTCCGTCGTATTTTTTCGTATTATGTGTGTATATTGTGTTGAGTATGTATGTACGTATTTTACATGGATATTTAAAATAGTATAAATACGTGTGCCTGTGTTTATATTGAACATAAATAATGTATGTATTGCATGATGATAGTGTGAATATAGTACCATGTACATATTGCATGTATAGAAGCTTGGTATGCATGGTTTTCTGCATAAATTAGGGCTCTGGCCGAAGGCCCTATTGGCGTCAATCCCCAGGCCGTTGAGGTGGTGTTAGCGTCCAACCCTGGACGCCAACACTAACTCCGGCGTCCAGAGATCTGGACGCCAACCTCCCTGACCTGCATGCGCAGCAGAGCTGCTGTCTTCTGAAACAAGGCATGGCAACCATTGGGGGGATGTCCCCCAACGGCTCTAAGCCTGTCTAATCAGTATGGTGAGTGGGTGAGGGCCTCTCCTACACCCTGAACCCGAAATGGTCTCTCCCCACTTCTCATTTCACCCTTGCAAGAGGAGAGAAGAGGAGAGAAAACCCTAGAGCACTCAGTGAGAAAACCCCACTTTTGGACCCCCAAATCCGGCCCCTTGGAGGTTCATTTGAAGATCTTCTGCATCAAGGAGGAAGCTGAAGCATAGGGGAAGGCCTCCCCATCATCCCCTCGGCGTGGAGATCAACCAGGAGCTCGAAGGAAGGCAATCTTGGAGGTGCTTCTGCAACTTCTTGGAACTGCCCAAGGAGGTCTTCTTCGAGCTATAAATCCTTTGGAGGAATTTTTGAAAGGCAAGTGACCTATCTATGGTATCCCCGTATGAGTCTAGGAGGTTTTTATAATTTTTATGGAATTTCCCTCGAGTCCTAGACCCTCCATTTCACCAAATTTTCAGAGCTCGGGTCTGTGTTTCTGCACAGACCTGAGTAAACGGCAAGGTCCCTGGACGCCCAGTTCTTCCTTGGCGTCCATCGACCATGCCGCTGACTCTGAGTCAGCGGCCAGAGACCGCCGTCTAGTTCTTCAGGACAGAACAGTGAGCTGTTCTGTCCCTCTTATACGTTAATTTCGTTATGATTTCCGTGATGAGGATATATGGTATTCCTATAAGCTATGTATAGTGTGCATTGTGGTTGTGAATGAATGTGGTGTGATGGTGAATGTGGAAAAAAAAATGGTGTCTTTAATCTTGTGAGCATGACTTGTAGATAATTTTGCAAACCCATGTTCCATGACTACAGTGAGTTGAATGCCTTGATTTCGGTCTAATCATGAAGATTGTGGGTCAGCATGTGTGTTTGCAAATTTAGGAAACTTATCCATGATTGTGCAATTTGTGAATAGTTTCGGTTCGATAGAATAGAAGTATGTAAAAATGATTCGTAGTGTTAAATCCATAGATGTATGAATTAGGGAAATGTTGTACTCTAATTTCATGCATATGTTGGTAGTTATGGCCAAACAGCAAGTGGTAAATCGCATGATGTGTAAATTCCATGTTAACGTAAATTGTGAATAATGTGCTAATTAGGTGTTTGATTTTCTGTAAATCCTATTTAGCTCAGAAAAATCTGAAAAATTGAGGGTATGATTTTGAACCCGAAAACAGCATGTGGTTAAAATTTCAGGTTAATTGGAACAGTAAATAAAAAGTTATGTGTTTTCATGTGAATTATGAAAAATTCGTACATGTGATCGAAACGTGATTAGATTTTGTCTAAACCCAGCATGTTTGGTGTGTTTACTATGTGTTGAATCTTGAAAACTCTGTAGTACCATGTTAGGAAAACAGGGGTGTTCATGTGAGTAAGAAAGTGTGAATGAAATGAAGAGTGTCATGTGTAAAACGGTAAATGTGTAAAAGTGTAAACTGTGCCAATGTGATACTGCTTCCGAGAAGGCAGTGGAGCCGTATCAGGGAAAAGTCCCCCTGAGAAAGTTCATTGTGTTAAGTGACCCTAAGGGCATTAGGGGGAAATCCTGGAGGTGGACAAGTACCACTGGTTAGGGTGGAGACTTGTTCTCCCGGTCTGCGCAGTCCAAGAGTCACCATTGCATTGCCTAGATGGTGCCTATGTGTTATGTGATGTGAATGTGTCCTTCTTTGGTGGTTTGGACTATGTGTCACGGCACTAAAATATGTGTAAAGTGTAATGTGTAAAGTGTATGTGACCATGTGTAAGTGACATGTGAATGTGTATGTGTAAAGTGTAACCATGTGAAAAGAGGAAATTGTGAAAAAGGAAAATGTGAAAATCTAGATGTGCAATGTGTTATTGAAACCATGTGAGGCTAAATTGAAACCATGTGAATTCAGAAAATGCATGTTATCATTCTGGTGTTTATGTGTGCAAAGTGTTTAGAACCCATGATAGGGGCAACAAATGAGTGTGAGAGTAAAGTGGCATGATGGATTGTTCATATGTTATGTTCTAAGCCACATTGTAGCTTTCATGTGTAGGTTTATAGTCTTTGAACCATGTGAAATCAGCAACCTAAAGCATGTGAAAAAGTTATGTAGGTACTTAAGAACATGTGGAATCCATGCTAACTATGTTCCCCGTTCATGTATGTAAATGTCCATGTTGATAACTCTCATGTTTGGTTCTTTATAAGGTTAAAGTTCGTAAGTGAATGGATTAGAGACCATGTGATAGGTGAATGTTATATTTTTGAAATCTGAAAGCATGCGTTATGTATAAAATTGTAGAACCTTCATGATAGGTTGAAACTTAAATGGACTAGCATGCTATGTGTTGCGAATTGTATGTGCTTGTAGAAACCACTAGGACTTGTACGTGTATATCATGCATAGTGTTACTTGCTGAGTCCCTGGACTCACTCCTTGCTTCGGCGTACAGGTATAGTTGGTGACCAGTACCCTCGGAGGAGGCAGCGGAGACGGACTCCGAGCGTGGAGACTAGCCAGTTTAGAGATCTTTGTGATTGTGTACTTCTTAGTATGTACTTGAACATTGTATTAGGCTTATCATTAAAGGAATGTAATATGTGGACATTTGTATTTCTTTTCAGCAAATTAAATCATGTGGATTTTAGTTCCTTTTTGCAAATTGTAAACTGCATGTATGTTTAATGTGGATGATGAATGAATGGAGATAGTTCTCTTTTACTTCCGCTACTCTGTTATATATATTCGCGTGTATCTCAGCTGTTTGTATCGTTGGGTAAATGTCCCACTGTGAGGACTCTCGCTATACCGACGTGGGTTGGTATAACCGTACCGGTGTAACGAGGGCCGTCACAGAGATTGGTATCAGAGCGACCGGTTGAGATTACACATGAATATAACTAAGTCATCATCCCCATTGCATGCTAAGTATGTCCACATGTGTAGAAAACACTAATAAGAAGTGAAAAATAGATAAGAAATTGGTTAGAAAACTTAGTAACCTAGCTCTAATGGTGGCTGAAATTTTATTACAGCCATGGCTTCCCGTGGACGACGTGGAGGTGTGCCAGCTCGCGACGACGAGCAGAGGCGTGAGGAGCGGGCGGAGCAGCAGGCCCCGGCCCCACAGGGTCCTGTGCTTCCCCCACCACCACCAGTGGACTATGGAGTATTCATGCAAGGTCTGGTGCAAGCCATGCAGACGCAGGCCCACACCCAGGCAGCACTCCAGGCCCAGTTGGAGGCCCAGGTAAAATGATAAAACAACTAGGTAGTCTGCTATTTGAATTGTATGATATTGTGTTTATTGTATATTGCTTGTTGTTTAATGTAGCAGGCTCAGGCCCCAGCTCAGGACCATGGTGGACCTTCCATCATGGAGCGATTCAAGAGGATGACCCCACCCTCTTTTAAGGGGGAGAGTGATCCGCTTTTGGCAGAAAGCTGGATGAGGGAGACCGAGAAAATCTTCCGAGCTATCAGGTGTCCTGACGAGGACAAGGTGACCTTAGCCACCTACATGCTACAGGTATGCTTTAGTTTATGCTTGAATGATGGTTGTTAAAGTTAGAATCGTTAGTTGGTGCTTATGAAGGTGTGTTGCAGGAGAGAGCTGATGTATGGTGGTCCTCCCTACTGCGTACGCGCTTTGAGGACGGAGCAGTAGACGTGGCATGGGACGCGTTCGTGAGGCTCTTCCGAGCCAAGTTCGTCCCCGAGCACGTCCAGGACAAGATGGAGCAAGAATTCCTTTCCCTGACGCAAGGATCAATGACCGTCCTGGAATACGAGGCAAGGTTTTCTGAACTCTCTAAATATGCACCGCACATAGTAGAGGATGAGCGCAGGAAGACCAAGAAGTTTGTGATGGGTCTCAAACCATCACTAAGGACGAGGCTCGTGGCGTTCGACCACCGCACGCTAGACGAGGCCCTCAGCGCAGCCTGCAGATAGGAGGGAGAAATGGAGCAATATCTGGAAGAGAAAAAGGCGTCGCAGAAAAGGCCGGCAGCAACTTTCCAGCGGCAAGATAAGAAGAAGACGGTGTACCAGACACCGCAGAAACAAGTGGACAGTCAGCAACTCTCAGGTACCCTCTGTACGTTCCCCCGGTGCGAAGAAGGAGTGTCCCCATTGTGGGAAGACCCATGGAGGTTCGGAGTGTTGGTTAATAGCGGGTAGATGCCTAAAGTGTGGGAGCAGCGACCACAAGATCAAGGATTGCCCGAGGCTTCAGCAAGGAGCTCAGCGTGGAGCGCCAGTACCAGCAGTAGCGGCAGCCGCGCCAGCTACAGGACGACCAGGAAGGCCTCGAGCCCCAGCTCGAGTGTTTGCGTTAGCTCGTGAGGACGCCGAGCAGGCGGAGCATGTCACCGAAGGTACAGTCTTACTTTTCGGTGTGCACGCTCGGGTTTTGTTTGATACGGGTGCTACTCACTCGTTCATTTCCGAGCGGTTCGCTAGGCAGTTAGCCCTAGAGTCAGGCATAGAGTCTGAGGAGTTAGAGGTCCCTTTGTCTGTGCACACCCCTGCGGGTACGGTATCGACTAGGAAGTGCATTCCGTCGTTACCTGTGTGCATTGAGGATAGATTCCTAGATGGGTGTTTCTTCTTGCTAAAGATGAAGGACTATGATTGTATCTTTGGTCTGGATTGGCTAGAGGAGCACTATGCGTTAGTGGATTGTCGTAGGAAGAAGATTGTTTTCCGCATTCCTGGCGAGGACGAGTTCTCTCATCCCTTGCCAAAGAACTTAGCGGGAAAGTTAGTCATCTCTGCCATGAAGGCGATGCGTATGGTGAACAAGGGTTGTGACGCATTTCTTGCCAGCGTTATGCTAGTACCCGATGCTGGTTCGTCACTGACTCTTGCAGAGATCGATGTGGTGCAGGACTTTCCAGATGTCTTTCCCGATGACTTGTCTGGATTGCCACCGGATAGGGAGATAGAGTTCACTATAGAGTTGCTTCCAGGCACCTCTCCTATCTCGAAGGCCCCATATCGGATGGCCCCTGCAGAATTAGCCGAGTTGAGGAAGCAATTGCAGGAATTGCTCGATAAGGGATTTATTCGCCCCAGTGTTTCCCCTTGGGGCGCGCCTGTATTATTCGTCAAGAAGAAAGACGGGTCACTTAGGTTGTGCATTGATTATAGAAAGCTAAACCAGGTGACTGTGAAGAACAGGTATCCCTTACCTCGGATTGATGATCTGTTTGACCAGTTGCGAGAGGCATCAGTCTTTTCCAAGATTGACTTGCGATCTGGTTATCATCAGTTGAGGATTAGGAGTGAGGATGTGTCCAAGACGGCATTTAGAACCCGTTATGGACATTATGAGTTTTTGGTTCTTCCCTTCGGATTGACCAACGCCCCTGCAGCGTTCATGGATCTCATGAACCGGGTGTTTAGTCCGTATCTAGATAGCTTTGTTGTTGTGTTTATTGATGACGTGTTGGTCTATTCTCCGGATGAGGCCACACATCGTCAGCATTTGAGGTTAGTGTTAGAGGTTCTCCGTGAGCACAAGCTGTATGCGAAGTTCAGCAAGTGCGAGTTCTGGTTGCGCGAGGTTCATTTCCTCGGGCATGTTATCTCCGGCGCTGGTGTAGCTGTTGATCCAGCAAAGGTCCAGGCAGTTATGGATTGGGATGTTCCCAAGACCCCTTCGGAGATTCGTAGTTTCCTTGGGTTAGCTGGTTATTATCGGCGATTCATTGAGGGTTTCTCATCCATCGCCGCCCCTATGACAAAGCTGACCAGAAAGGGTGAGAAGTTTGTATGGTCTGAGGCATGTGAGCGCAGCTTTCAGCTATTGAAGGCTAAGCTTACTTCTGCTCCGGTATTGGTATTGCCCAGTGGTCTAGAAGGCTTTGCCATTTATACGGATGCATCTCGGATTGGTTTAGGCTGTGTGCTCATGCAGCAAGAGAGGGTAGTAGCTTATGCTTCTCGTCAGTTGAAGGAGCATGAGAGGAACTATCCGACTCATGATTTAGAGCTAGCAGCTGTGGTTCATGCACTAAAGATCTGGAGGCACTATCTTTATGGTGTCAGATTTGAGGTGTTTACCGACCACAAGAGCTTGAGGTATCTTTTCTCCCAAAAGGAATTAAACCTGAGGCAGAGAAGATGGATTGAGTTCTTGAAGGACTATGACTTCGACCTTCAGTATCATCCTGGAAAGGCGAACGTCGTAGCGGATGCTCTTAGTAGGAAGAGGTCTTCGCTCCAGCAGGATTGGAAGATGTTGGAGGATGCAGCGTGCTCTATGACCGAGTTAGAGCCATCGTTGTGTCAGGCTTTTGTAGCTCAGCTATCCCTTAGATCCTCAGTCTTGGATGAGGTGATTGAGCAGCAGAAAGCCGATCCTAGATTGTTAGAGTTAGTGGGTAAGGCGGGCATTGCTCGTGATGAGGACGGTGTGATTAGATTTCAGCACCGCGTTTGTGTCCCCGATGTAGTAGATGTCCGTGAGCATGTGTTGGCGGAGGCTCATAGATCGCGATTCTCTATTCATCCGGGTAACACTAAGATGTATCAAGACCTGAAGAGATCATTTTGGTGGTCCGGCATGAAGAAGGATGTTGCGGATTATGTGTCTAGATGTCTAGTATGTCAGCAGGTGAAAGCCGAGCGGCAGCGACCATCCGGCCTTATGCAGAGGATGGATATCCCCGTATGGAAGTGGGAAGCTGTCACTATGGATTTCGTATCGGGTTTGCCTCGATCTAGAAGGGGCAATGACTCGATTTGGGTAGTTGTAGATAGATTCTCGAAGACTGCTCATTTCTTACCTATGAAGAAGAAGCAGTCAGTAGAGAGCTTAGCTAGATTGTATGTTAGCGGTATCGTTAGATTGCATGGTGTGCCGAAGTCGATCATTTCGGATCGAGATCCGAGATTCACTTCGAGATTGTGGAAGGGTCTTCAGGATGCGTTAGGTTCGGAGCTTAAGCTCAGTTCGGCGTTTCATCCCCAGACCGATGGACAGTCCGAGAGGACTATCCAGACGCTCGAGGACATGTTGAGAGCGTGTGTTCTGGATTGGAAGGATGATTGGGAGCGTCATTTACCTCTTGTGGAGTTCGCATACAACAACAGCTTTCATGCTAGTATTGGAATGGCTCCATTCGAGGCGTTGTATGGTAGGCCCTGCAGATCTCCTTTATGTTGGGAGGAGACTGGTGATAGGCAGTTGATCGGACCGGAGTTGGTTCAGGAAACTTCGGATAAGATTCAGCTTATCAGGAAAAGGCTTGTTGCGGCACAGGATAGGCAGAAGAGTTATGCCGACAACAGGAGAAAGGATTTGGAGTTCGAGGTTGGCGATCATGTCTTCTTGAAGATATCGCCTACTCGTGGAGTTGTCAGATTTGGCAGGCATAGCAAGCTAAGCCCTAGGTTCATTGGCCCATATGAGATTCTCAGACGTTTGGGCAACGTGGCGTACGAACTAGCTTTACCCCCAGTTTTGGCTAGCGTTCACCCGGTATTCCACGTATCTATGCTCAGGAAGTATGTCCGAGATCCGTCTCATGTGATTAGTCATGAGCCCGTGGAGATCCAGCCAGATCTTTCGTATGTCGAGCAACCAGTAGCCATTCTTGACCGGAAGGTGCAGCATCTCCGGAACAAGAGTATCGCGTCGGTGAAAGTTCTATGGCGGAACTTTTCACGTGAGGAGGCTACGTGGGAGCTTGAGGATGCGATGAAGAAGAAGTATCCCCTTTTGTTTGAGTAGTGTCGTTCTAACTTCGAGGACGAAGTTTTCCTTAAGGGGGAGAGGGTGTAAGACCCTCGAATTTCCGTCGTATTTCTTTTCGTATTTATGTGTGTATATTGTGTTGAGTATGTATGTACGTATTTACGTGGATATTAAAATAGTATAAATACGTGTGCCTGTGTTTATATTGAACATAAATAATGTATGTATTGCATGATGATAGTGTGAATATAGTACCATGTACATATTGCATGTATAGAAGCTTGGTATGCATGGTTTTCTGCATAAATTAGGGCTCTGGCCGAAGGCCCTATTGGCGTCAATCCCCAGGCCGTTGAGGTGGTGTTAGCGTCCAACCCTGGACGCCAACACTAACTCCGGCGTCTAGAGATCTGGACGCCAACCTCCCTGACCTGCATGCGCAGCAGAGCTGCTGTCTTCTGAAACAAGGCATGGCAACCATTGGGGGGATGTCCCCCAACGGCTCTAAGCTGTCTAATCAGTATGGTGAGTGGGTGAGGGCCTCTCCTACACCCTGAACCCGAAATGGTCTCTCCCCACTTCTCATTTCACCCTTGCAAGAGGAGAGAAGAGGAGAGAAAACCCTAGAGCACTCTGTGAGAAAACCCCACTTTTGGACCCCCAAATCCGGCCCCTTGGAGGTTCATTTGAAGATCTTCTGCATCAAGGAGGAAGCTGAAGCATAGGGGAAGGCCTCCCCATCATCCCCTCGGTGTGGAGATCAACCAGGAGCTCGGAGGAAGGCAATCTTGGAGGTGCTTCTGCAACTTCTTGGAACTGCCCAATGAGGTCTTCTTCGAGCTATAAATCCTTTGGAGGAATTTTTGAAAGGCAAGTGACCTATCTATGGTATCCCCGTATGAGTCTAGGAGGTTTTTATAATTTTTATGGAATTTCCCTCGAGTCCTAGACCCTCCATTTCACCAAATTTTCAGAGCTCGGGTCTGTGTTTCTGCACAGACCTGAGTAAACGGCAAGGTCCCTGGACGCCCAGTTCTTCCTTGGCGTCCATCGATCATGCCGCTGACTCTGAGTCAGCGGCCAGAGACCGCCGTCTAGTTCTTCAGGACAGAACAGTGAGCTGTTCTGTCCCTCTTATACGTTAATTTCGTTATGATTTCCGTGATGAGGATATATGGTATTCCTATAAGCTATGTATATTGTGCATTGTGGTTGTGAATGAATGTGGTGTGATGGTGAATGTGGAAAAAGAAATGGTGTCTTTAATCTTGTGAGCATGACTTGTAGATAATTTTGCAAACCCATGTTCCATGACTACAGTGAGTTGAATGCCTTGATTTCGGTCTAATCATGAAGATTGTGGGTCAGCATGTGTGTTTGCAAATTTAGGAAACTTATCCATGATTGTGCAATTTGTGAATAGTTTCGGTTCGATAGAATAGAAGTATGTAAAAATGATTCGTAGTGTTAAATCCATAGATGTATGAATTAGGGAAATGTTGTACTCTAATTTCATGCATATGTTGGTAGTTTATGGCCAAACAGCAAGTGGTAAATCGCATGATGTGTAAATTCCATGTTAACGTAAATTGTGAATAATGTGCTAATTAGGTGTTTGATTTTCTGTAGATCCTATTTAGCTCAGAAAAATCTGAAAAATTGAGGGTATGATTTTGAACCCGAAAACAGCATGTGGTTAAAATTTAGGTTAATTGGAACAGTAAATAAAAAGTTATGTGTTTTCATGTGAATTATGAATAATTCGTACATATGATCGAAACGTGATTAGATTTTGTCTAAACCCAGCATGATTGGTGTGTTTACTATGTGTTGAATCTTGAAAACTCTGTAGTACCATGTTAGGAAAACAGAGGTGTTCATGTGAGTAAGAAAGTGTGAATGAAATGAAGAGTGTCATGTGTAAAACGGTAAATGTGTAAAAGTGTAAACTGTGCCAATGTGATACTGCTTCCGAGAAGGCAGTGGAGCCGTATCAGGGAAAAGTCCCCCTGAGAAAGTTCATTGTGTTAAGTGACCCTAAGGGCATTAGGGGGAAATCCTGGAGGTGGACAAGTACCACTAGTTAGGGTGGAGACTTGTTCTCCCGGTCTGCGCAGTCCAAGAGTCACCATTGCATTGCCTAGATGGTGCCTATGTGTTATGTGATGTGAATGTGTCCTTCTTTGGTGGTTTGGACTATGTGTCACGGCACTAAAATATGTGTAAAGAGTAATGTGTAAAGTGTATGTGACCATGTGTAAGTGACATGTGAATGTGTATGTGTAAAGTGTAACCATGTGAAAAGAGGAAATTGTGAAAAAGGAAAATGTGAAAATCTAGATGTGCAATGTGTTATTGAAACCATGTGAGGCTAAATTTGAAACCATGTGAATTCAGAAAATGCATGTTATCATTCTGGTGTTTATGTGTGCAAAGTGTTTAGAACCCATGATAGGGGCAACAAATGAGTGTGAGAGTAAAGTGGCATGATGGATTGTTCATATGTTATGTTCTAAGCCACATTGTAGCTTTCATGTGTAGGTTTATAGTCTTTGAACCATGTGAAATCAGCAACCTAAAGCATGTGAAAAAGTTATGTAGGTACTTAAGAACATGTGGAATCCATGCTAACTATGTTCCCCGTTCATGTATGTAAATGGTCCATGTTGATAACTCTCATGTTTGGTTCTTTATAAGGTTAAAGTTCGTAAGTGAATGGATTAGAGACCATGTGATAGGTGAATGTTATATTTTTGAAATCTGAAAGCATGCGTTATGTATAAAATTGTAGAACCTTCATAATAGGTTGGAAACTTAAATGGACTAGCATGCTATGTGTTACGAATTGTATGTGCTTGTAGAAACCACTAGGACTTGTACGTGTATATCATGCATAGTGTTACTTGCTGAGTCCCTGGACTCACTCCTTGCTTCGGCGTACAGGTATAGTTGGTGACCCAGTACCCTCGGAGGAGGCAGCGGAGACGGACTCCGAGCGTGGAGACTAGCCAGTTTAGAGATCTTTGTGATTGTGTACTTCTTAGTATGTACTTGAACATTGTATTAGGCTTATCATTAAAGGAATGTAATATGTGGACATTTGTATTTCTTTTTCAGCAAATTAAATCATGTGGATTTTAGTTCCTTTTTGCAAATTTGTAAACTGCATGTATGCTTAATGTGGATGATGAATGAATGGAGATAGTTCTCTTTTACTTCCGCTACTCTGTTATATATATTCGCGTGTATCTCAGCTGTTTGTATCGTTGGGTAAATGTCCCACTGTGAGGACTCTCGCTATACCGACGTGGGTTGGTATAACCGTACCGGTGTAACGAGGGCCGTCACACTTTGCCTCTATTTGAGATACCATCTAAAAGGGTGGTCTTCATGTCCCTAGATGAGGAAGATGCTATGGTTTGGATCATTACCAACACCTAGGATTTGTTTGTATGATGTGTGTGTCCATCTTCTTAGTCGATGTCATTCTTATGATGTAGGTTGTAGTCGATTGATGTCGTTCTCATGTTTGGAACAGTTCCCCATCTATGTTTTGGGTTTCATCTTTATGTTTTAGTGTAATCCCTCCATGTACTACTCATGTTTAAAACAGTTGTTTCTATTGATCTATATTATGGGTATCATGTTCATCTTGTCGGTGTATGTGGATTGTTTTTTAAGCTTTGAACAATGCTATTATGGTTTTGCAGGCTACCTGTGAAACTAAACATGGCTCGATATAAATGCTATGTATTGTGGGTGGGTCGTCGACCGGGCGTGTACTACACTGGTCTGAATGTTTTGAACAGGTGAATGGTTATCCTGGGGCAAGATATAAGGGATTTGCAACCGTTGAGGAAGGGAACATAGCATTTAGGGGGATCATCATGAGACAAACTTCAAGTGCAAATGATACGGTGCCCTTCCAGGCACCATATGTTGTGCATGAAACACAACCCAGGGAGGCTGAGGAACGTGTTGTGTATCGGGATGTAGTCCTTGTTATCTTGCTGATGGTTTTGTTACTCCTCTTGCTGATATTTGTGGGCCTCATTATCATAGTTATGGGTTACTAAATGAGGATGTAGTCTTATCTATCTTGTTAACTCTTCTACGTTGTTATGAGTACATTATAATCACTTCTACGTTGTTTAGAGAACATTGTAACTTATTCTCCATTGTTATGTTAAGTATTAGTTAATTCGATGATCAAGTATTTATTCAAGTCACATACTTTGAATCATGTTATACAAAACTAACTCAGTAAAACATATTCAGACTTAGATGCAATTTTGAGGGAGGCAATATTGGAGGAGAATGCTATGTTTTTGGTAGTTGGTGAAATGCTAATGTCCTCTACAATGGATGAGGATGAGGAAGACACCACTCCAATCCCTAGACCTATGCATACCAGTCATCACACAGGACATGTGTGGGTCCACGAAGTACTGCACGGTCACGAACGTCGTTGCTACAACACGTTTCGGATGCACCTGTCCATGTTTGTAAAATTAAGGGACATCCTTGTGGAGAGGGAACTCATCCAAGATTCTCGTTATGTGACAACATCTGAGCAGCTAGCAATATTTTTGTATGCTATGAGACATGGTGTTGCAACAGGTGCCATGTATGAACACTTCCAACACTCGTTAGAGACTATCAGTTTTTATGTCAATCATGTCATTAAGGCGATTGTATTACTTCGATTCACATACATCGTGCTTCCAAGTGGGACTGATCCAGTACACCCTCGCATTCGCCATGATGACCGATTCTACCCATACTTCAAGGTAATTGTCTCGTCTTATAAAATGATCTTTTTCATTTTAAGCACGTGTGTTCATTATTAATATTTGTCATATTATCTACGATGCCATAGGTGCAATCGATGGAACATACATTCCACCACACGTACTGAAAGACAGATAAGCACGTTACAGAAATAAGAAAAATGTGATAAGCCAAAATGTGATGGGCGTATGTGGTTTTGATCTCATCTTTCATTATGTCGGTGTTGGGTTCGAAGGAGCAGCTGCAGATATGACGGTCCTTAGACGAGCCATCGACATAGGTGGTTTATAGTACCACAAGGTATGACAATACCATATCGTCCACATGTACTACATACATACTAGCTCATAAGGCTCCTGACTAACCCATTCCTTATTTAATAATAGGAAAGTACTACTTAGTGGATTCAGGATATGGAAATGCTACACAATTCTTGGCACCTTATCGTGGCGAACGATACCATATCTCAGAATACCGAAATCGTGGTAATGCCGCATACAAGAATATGCGTGACAAGTTCAACCATCGTCATGCTCAACTTCACAACTATGTGGAACGTTGTTTCGGTGTGCTTAAGAATAGATTTCAGACTTTGAGGGAGGGCAATTGTTATCCTTTTCGCGTACAAGTGTTGATTGTTCTTGCATGTTGCGTTGTCCACAACTTCATCCGACGCAAACTTGGGGAGGACTACTACTTCAACCTGTTTCCCAGTTGACAAGCCCAGAGGGGGGGGGGGTGAATGAGTCTTTAAAAATTCTATCTAGGTGATACCTGTATGTAAAAATATACACAAAAAAAATCTTCGATGTTGGTTAGTAACGGTTAGTGAGAACAACAAACCCACAAAGAATCAATCACACAACGCAAGGAATTATCCTGGTTTGGACCTCCTTTCCTTAGGAGTCCTACATCCAGTCCCTGAGCAACAACTCAGGATTCACTAACTAGGGTACAGTCCCCCTATGGACACTACAACACCCAGCTCAGCTGGTCTTCCTTCACCCCAGAAGGGAACAACAACGCCCTGGATACCCCACCAGGTCCTCCTTCACATCCGAAGGGAAATAGCATCGTGGATCCCACTAGGTCTTCCTTCACACACGAAGGGAAACACAACAAAGAGAATAGAAAGAATTCAAGCCCCTAGATCAAGCTTTTACAAGCCAAGATCTGAAGAAACAAGCACTGAGAGCAAGAGATCTAAACAAGGCACACTCTTAGAACTACACGGGCTCTCTTAGAAATTCTACTACAGCTCAGAGAGCGAAGAGCTAAAGATGATGAGGAATGAGATTCTTGGCTCTAGACGACTTTCGAAGAATTTGAATGCTTGTAAGTCTCTGTGTGTAGAGTTGGTTCTTCTGATCTTCTGTCTTGAATTTATATCTCTTTTTGAAATACGGCCGTTGAAGTAACCGTTGTCTCTTAGATTGGTAGACGTTAGACTGCTTGACATTTGGAAGCTTCAACAATCTTTTATCCAGTTGAGCACGCAAAGAGATAATGTCTTCTGGCGTCTGTATGGTCCAACGTTGTATGACAGAACGTCTTAAGGACCCTGCACAAATTAAATGCTAGAACAGTAGACAGCTAGGCAGTCTTTTGTTGTCAGTAAACGTTGATATGAGTGTTCACCAAAATAGCAATGCCAAATAGCTTGTTCTAAAAGATATTGATAGAATATGCACGATAATGAAAAGATATTATCCGCATGCATGCAGAGATACGTTCTGTCTTTATTAAATGCATAACAGTCAGACAGAAAACAGAAGACTTTGACTATTTAACACTTTAAAATAAATGTCAAGTCGATATAAACCATAAAGTCGTTGTCTATATGACTTATGAAATCGTTATGATCAAGTCAGTTTGACCAAGTCGTTATGAGACATAGCAAATCGTTACATTTACTGAAGGATTCAATATGAACACTTAATAAGTCGTTATAGAAAGCAAGTCGTTGTGTTCACCGAAGAAATCATTGTAAAACACTTAACAAATCGTTATAGAAAGCAAGTCGTTGTGTTCATCGAAGAAATCATTGTGAAACACTTAACAAATCGTTATAGAAAGCAAGTCGTTGTGTTCACCGAAGAAATCGTTGTGAAACACTTAACAAATCGTTACAAAAGTAAGTCGTTGTGTTCACCAAAGAAATCGTTGTGAAACACTTAACAAATCGTTATAGAAAGCAAGTCGTTGTGTTCACCGAAGAAATCGTTGTGAAACACTTAACAAATCGTTACGGCGAGCAAGTCGTTGCGAATTCTAAAGAAATTGTTATGATAACTTAAGAAATCGTTACGGCGAGCAAGTCGTTGCGAATTCTAATGAAATCGTTATGATAACTTAAGAAATCGTTACGGCGAGCAAGTCGTTGCGAATTCTAAAGAAATCGTTATGATAACTTAAGAAATCGTTACGGCGAGCAAGTCGTTGAGAATTCTAAAGAAATCGTTATGATGACTTAAGAAATCGTTACGGCGAGCAAGTCGTTGCGAATTCTAAAGAAATCGTTATGATAACTTAAGAAATCGTTACGGCGAGCAAGTCATTGCGAATTCTAAAGAAATCGTTATGATAACTTAAGAAATCATTACGGCGAGCAAGTCGTTGCGAATTCTAAAGAAATCGTTACGATGACTTATAGAATCGTTGTGAGAACGATTTGTTTGTAATGAAACGATGTCACAATAAAGAAGTCGTTCAGATACTTAAGAAATCATTATGAATTCAAATTGTTATAACACTAAAGGAAGCCATTGTGACTTTCAACAGAAGTCGATGTGGACTTAGAGAAATATGATCTCGACAGGATAAAAGCTTTAGAGTGGTGATGCTTACCAACATTGGTTTGTGTGACCTTGGTATAATTCCTGTACTTAAGACTCATGAAATATATGTTAAAAATTATTGAAGGAATTTTGTTGATCACCAAAAATAATAAAAATAATAATAAAAAATAACTAGGTAATTATATGGGGACAGACTGATCATCAATCTCCCCCTTTTTGGTGATGACAAAATTTAACAATAAGCATGGATAAACAATATCTGAACATTTGCAGAATGTATTTTCAGACATGCTAAGTATTTTCTCCCCCTTTTTGTCAGTAAGCAAAAAGATAATCTGAGACAAAGAATGAAGAGAAAAGATATAGGAGCACACAAACAAAGATATTTCATTAAGACTGGGGAGGTACAGGTAAGTAATAAGCAGGAGATAAAAGAGAGGCAAAATGAGAGATAATCTCCCAGGCCTGCTCTTCCTGCCTCTCAAAGTAAGTCTTGAAGGGTCCAGGGCCAACAAAATAATTTGGTCCCATAGAGGGAGCCATTCTATTTAGGTGAGGGACCAACTGAGCTTCAAGGAAATCATTGTACGGATCTCTGTCCAAGGATGCCTTGTAGTAGGTGACTTTTCCAAAGCTAGCACAAGCAAGAAACTAATTAAGGGAAACAGGATAGAAGATCTGCCTATGCTTCAATTCCTGGCGCATGGCGACATAGACTTTGTACCTTTCCACCCAAATTTGAAGAGGATCATTTACAAGGTGGAGGGAATTCATATCCAGAAAGGTTGCAGCTGAGATTAGAGGGCGCCCTTCCCTGGCTAAGGTTACATTTGTATCTGACAATTGCTGAGCAGATAAGGGATAGAACTTGGCCCACCCTATAGGTGTTAGTCTTTCACATTCTGACAAGGCAGGAGCTAGAATCTCAGCACGGATGTGGCCTAGGTGGTACTCCCTAAAGATAAATCTGGGGAAAGCTACCACACTGCCCTTCTGAACTTTGATTCTGCCCATCACTCGCGCAAAACGATCAAAAATAACTGAGCCCACTAGTGTATCCATGAGCAAAGAGTGAAGGGGAGGAAGATATGTAGCCTCTGGCAGCTGAAGAGTAGCAAAGTCTACTTGAGTTACTTTAGTGCCAAGCTCAGGTCCAAGATTTCGGATGGCTTGCCTGAACTGACTGAGCTGGACTTCAGGTAAACGATGAAGATACCTATAATCATTAAACATTTTGAATTGCCTGATCATCTTGATCTCTTTCTGGATGAAGGGAGCCAAGGAGTTGTTATGGTGGAGTAGAAACCATTCTGACAAGGTGAGAGAGTGATCCCTGGGAGGAAACACTTTAGATCTGGCAGAGAGAAACTTGTTGTAGAGGACCTTATTTGAGCGTGCCCATTCTTCTTCAGATAGGGATTGAGCAGAAGAGAAGATCTTGGCCTTGACAACCTTGGTAAGAGAGGTGTAAGGTAGGATGGTTTGAAGATGGTCAGAAAGGTTTAGGAAAGGTAGATTGAAGAGGTTGGCAAAGACAACCTTGGTGAGGTATTCCCTGTAGAGAGGCCTATTTTTAGTGACCTCTGTGAGAGAAAACCACAAGGGAGGATACAACGGATTAAAGGATGAAAAGGTTTTTCTTTTCTTAGAGGGAGGGCAGGAGGGATCAGAGACATGAATATGCTGGCCAACTTTGAGAATAGAGCCAAGAATAGTGTCCTCAAATTCGTCTTTGATGGGGCTCAGACAGGGACCATCAATTTGAGCTCCTTCGGGAATGATGGTGATGGAGGAGGGAGGAGGATGAGGATGAAGAAGGGATGGTGGAGGAGAAGAGGTGTGAGGAGATGGTCCAGCTGATGATGAGGGACCAGAGGAGGAGGCTCCAGCTGATGATGAGGCTGGAGGAACCTCAAAGATAGGAGGAGGAGGAGGAAAAGGAGTTGAAGATGCAGGAGGTGAGGTGGATTGAGAGGAAAAAGGTGCTGATGAGGAGATGATTCTAGGGTGTGGTTGCTTAAAGGTTGGAGGTGCAGGTGGAGCAGTGGAGGCTGAAGGAGGAGATGGAGGAGCAAGGGTTTGAGAGGGAGAAGAAGTTGGGGGCACTGGATCTACAACAGGTTCTTCTACTGGAAATTGCTTGCTTCCGGCCTGCTCGGATGGTTCTGACCCTTCAGCTGGAGGCCTTGATGGCCCTTGCTCCTGAACTGAGGGCCCGGATGGCCCTGACTCCAAAGGAACTTCTTTTAACACCACAGATGGCCCTTCCATTTCTGCTGCTGATGAAGGAGGCTCAGAGGATGGAGGTGCTTGAGCTTTTATGGCTTGCAGAACCTCTGAAAGTAAGGCCTTCATGGATCCCATTTCCTTATTGAACTATTTCATTGCATTCCTTACTTGTAACATCTCTTTTGAGGTGGAGGCCTGGCTCATGAAAATTGAATTGACATCAGACTGCAAAGAGCACAGGATTTCTCCTTGAACATCTAGTCTTTCTATGACGGGCTTCAGCTGTATCACAATCTTCTGCCTCTGGGTCCTTTGAAATGGAGCATCTGCAAGAAGAGGGACTTCAGATGCCACTTCCTTCCCCTTCTTCCTTGCCTCTGGTGCTGAAGGCTGCTGATCATCTGCCTCAGAATCTGAGGAGCTTGCTGTCTCCCATATCTAGCATCATAATCTGGAGGATTTTAATGTCCCTCCCCCTGAGTTCCACCATTCTGATCATTTGGAATATCATCTCCTGCTGGAACTGACTCTTCTGTCATATGAATGTCAGTGTGGCCTGAAGCCACAGCTGTCTTTGCTTGAGCTTCCTTCAACTGCTCCCCTCAACAGGAGCATCTACTTCCATTCTCTCTTGCTCCCCCTGAATGGGAGCATCTTCCATTACAAAGACTTTAGGAGCAGTTGTTTGCTTCTCCTGAACAGCTGCTGATGCAATTGATTCTTCAATGTGGCCTGATGCCACAACTTCATCCACTGAAACTCCACCAACCTCTGGAGTGACTGGAGTGGAGTGAATAGAATCCAACACCTCTCTAAGGATAGAGGCAACAATGGAGGTAGGCAAAGGATCTGCTGCACCTACCACTGCTTCTCCTACTGGTGCTTCTGGAGGTTGAGATTCAACTGCCACTACAGGTAACCCTGCTACTTCTGCTTGCTCTGCTGCTTGTGCAGACAACTCTGATGGTCCTGCTGCGGGTTCTGGAACTACTGGTGCTGCTGGTACTGATGCTACTGCTGCTGGTTCTGCTGATGTTTCTAGAAATTCTTCCTGAACATCAGGAATATCCCCTATGATGGCCTCTCCTTCTGCCACAGAGGTCTTAGACCAAACTCCATCAACAACTGAGAACCCACTCTTCCTCAGATTTCTAGACCTAATTACTTGGCCCATCTTCTCAACTACTGCCCCAGATAGATCAACACCAAAGTGTTTGAAGATCTTGGTAAGCAAATGGGCATAGGGCAAAGAGACATTAAGCTTGCTCTTTGTATCCCAAATCTGATCACGGGCAAACTTCATCCTCTCTATCATTACTTCGGCCATATTGATCTCCTTGTTCTGTCTGGCCCAGAACATCATATCCGAATCTGCCTTGGTACAGGTTGAAAAGTTGTACTTCTAGGAACTAGAATTTGACAAACAATAAAGTGTAGAAGACGGTTGAATGCATTTAATTGATTGATATCTATTTTCCCATCTCTCTGTCTGAACCCTGGTCCTACAATGCCAAGACCTTTAGCTTGGGCATCCACGGTGTGAACCCCACTGTGTCCGGATGTCTTCACTCCAAACAACAAATGCAGTAATTCATGATCTATTTTAATCTTGGTTCCCTTGACAGATGAAACCAGAGACCCGTCTACCTCTGATCTTAAGCATACATAAAAAGCCTTCACGAGGTTTGGATAGCTTACCTTGGAGAAGGTGGTGATTCCCATCCACTGCATCCTGCTCATTGCTGCTACTATACTGTGCATGCCGTTCTTCTCGAGATTAACTACATCCACTGTCTTGTTCCCACAAACCTTGGTCTTTACAAACGTGAACCTCTCCTGCTGCTCAAGAGTAAGGAACTCAGCACCGTAGCCCCCAAGACTTTCGGAGATGACGGATGCGACCATGGAATCAGGTGAACAGGGTTTCTGGAGGGTTGATAAGGAAGAAGGAGTGAAAGCCCTCAAGAAATTTGTCGCGGGAAGGAGAGAAGAGATTCAAATTTGCAGAGAGTCGATGTCCGAATCGTTAGGGCATCGGCTCAGGCAACCAGACGAAAGAGGGAAAAAGGGGAAAGATGGGAGATGAAACATTCCCACATCGATTTTTGTAATAAATAAATGCTTTGTGGAAAGTGAGGCGCCAAAAGGCGGCAAAAGCGACAAAAGAGTTTGACTGTTCAAACCGACTTTAATAAAAGAGCGGCCAGGAAAGATAATTTGAATTTCTTTTGATTAAATCCATAAAAAATTACTTAATTCTGAAAATTTATATGTCAGTTTTAAACAAAAATCTTTTCACAAATTACACATGCCCAATTCCCTTCTAAGAGATGTGAATCTCTCTTCAGGTAAGGCTTTTGCGAAAATATATGCTAACTGACCATTTGTATCAATAAAAGATATTTCAATATTACCATTTGCTACATGATCACGAATGAAATGATATCTAACCTCAATATGCTTGGTCCTTGAATGTTGGACTGGATTTTTGGTGAGATTGATAGCACTGGTGTTGTCACACAATAGTGGAATTGATTTGATATTTAATCCAAAATCTTCAAGTTGTTGCTTTATCCATAGGAGTTGTGTACAGCAACTTCCAGCAGCCACGTACTCAGCTTCAGCTGTAGACAGTGCCACTGAATTTTGTTTCTTTGATGACCAGGATATCAAACACCCTGTAAGAAATTGACAACAACCACTGGTGCTTTTTCTATCTACTTTGCATCTAGCATAGTCAGCATCAGAGTATCCTACTAAATTAATTTCACAAGATTTTGGATACCACAGACCTAAATCATGAGTTCTAGCTAAATATCTAAATATTCTTTTCACAGAGATTAAATGTGATATCTAAGATCTGCTTGATACCTAGCACACATGCATACACTAAATAGAATATCGGGTCTACTAGCTGTTAAATAAAGCAGTGAACCTATCATACCTCTGTAGACCTTTTGATCCACTTTCTTACCATCTTTGTCACTGTCCATCCTTGTTGATGTACTCATTGGTGTTGACAGTGGCTTGGCATTATCGAATCCAAATTTTTTCAAGAGTTCTTTTGTGTATTTTGCTTGGCAGATGTGAGTACCTTCTTTTCCTTGCTTGATTTGTAGTCCAAGGAAATAATTGAGCTCTCCCATCATGCTCATATCAAATTCTCCCTGCATCAACTTTTCAAAATACTTGCAAAGGGATTCATCAGTAGATCCAAAGATAATATCATCTACATAAATCTGTACAAGTAGTATGCTTTAACTTTTGATTTTACAAATAGAGTGCTATCTACTTGACCTCTACTGAAACCATGGTTTAGAAGAAAAGAACTAAGCCTTTCATACCAGGCCCTAGGTGCTTGCTTTAATCCATATAAAGCTTTATGAAGTTTGAAAACATGATTAGGAAATTCTGTGTCATCAAAACCCGGGGGTTGTTCCACATAAACTTCCTCTTTTATAAAACCATTTAAGAATACAGATTTGACATCCATTTGAAATAGTTTTAAGTCTAATGCTGATGCATATGCAAGTAATATTCTAATAGCCTCAAGTCTAGCTACAGGTGCATAGGTTTCATTGAAATCTATGCCTTCCTCTTGGGAATAGCCTTGAGCTACCAGTCTGGCCTTGTTTCTTAAGATCACACCAGCCTCATCCAATTTGTTTCTGAACACCCATTTGGTGCCAATAACTGGATGGTCTGATGGTCTAGGAACAAGTGACCATACTTGGTTTCTCTTGAACTGATTTAGTTCATCTTGCATGGCCAAGATCCAAGATTCATCACCAAAAGCTTCATTGACTATCCTTGGCTCAATTTGAGAAACAAATGCTAAATAATCACAAGGTATCATGTTACCTCTTGTTCTTACCCCTATAGATGGATCACCAATGATATTTCAAGTGGATGATCTTTCTTGTATCTCTATTCCTTTGGAAGATTTTCATGTGTAATTTCCTTTTGTTGCATGTCTTCCAGAGGTGGATCATCCTTGTCCTCAATTGATGTATTCTTTAGTTTCTTGGACAGTTCATCTGCATCATCATTATCACTATCTTCTTCCTTTCTCAAGGAAGGGTTAGTTTCATCAAAATAATATGTACAGACTGTTCAATTAATAAAGTGTGTTTATTAAATACTCTATAGCCTTTGGGTTTAGAGGTGTACCCCATGAAGATGCCTTCATCTGATTTGGCATCCAACTTACCAATGTCTCGCTTGCCATTGTTGTGTATAAAGCATGGGCATCCAAAGGTTCTGAAATGACTGATCTTTGGTTTCTTTCCTTTGAACAGTTCATATGCAGTCTTTTTTAGGATTGGCCTGATCATTACTCTGTTGATAATGTAGCTTGCTGTGTTGACTGCTTCAGCCCAAAAATATCTTGGCAGATCATATTCCGATAGCATTGTTCTTGTCATATCCAATAGAGTTCTATTCTTTCTCTCAGCAATTCCATTTTGCTGTGGTGTCCTTGGTGCTGAGAAATTATGCTCAATTCCCTGATCATCACAGAACTTAGCAAAATTTTCATTCTGAAATTCACCACCATGATCTGATCGGATAGAAACAATGCTGAACTTCTGATCCTTCTGGACTTTCTTGCTGAAACTGACAAAGTTTTCAAATGTGTCATCTTTATGCTCTAGGAATGATACCCATGTGAATCTTGAGTAATCATCGACTATGACAAATCCAAAGTTCTTTCCTCCAAGAGTGGTGGTCCTCATTGGCCCAAATAGATCCATATGAAGGAGCTCTAAGGGTTTTGAGGTTGTTACCACATTCTTTGACTTGAAGGAATTCTTAACATGTTTTCCCTTGGCACAAAGTCTGCAGACACCATCCAATTTTGTGCTGACCTTTGGCAGACCTTCCACAAGATTCTTCTTTAGCAGTTTTCTCATACCTTCTATGCTGCAATGTCCCAGTCTTCTGTGCCACAGTTCAGTTGATTGGTCCTTGTTTGCTGCCAAACAGACATCTTGATCCTTGAGTTCTTCAAGATGAAGTGCATACATGTTCTTTTCTCTATTGGCTTCGAAATTTACTGCTCCATTCTTTAATATGCTACACTTTGACTCTTGAAACTGAATCTGATGACCTCTGTCACAGAGCTGGCTGATGCTGATGAGATTGTGCTTCAGTCCTTTGACAAGCAATACATCTTCAATGACTATCTTTCCTTTGTTGCTCACAGAACCACTGCTAATCACTGTTCCTTTCCCATTGTCTCCATAGGTAACTGTTCCTTCTTCAGCTTGTAGATGGGTGAACAGCTTCCGATTCCCTAACATGTGCCTTGAGCACCCACTGTCCAAATACCATTTGGATGCTCAAGTGTTACCCTGAAATAAGATCATCAAGTTTTAGGTACCCAAATTCTTTTAGGTCCTGATTGGTTAGTATCCTTGAATTTACCTTTAATTATCCATTTCTTATGTCTTGTTGGGCATGTTGTTATGATATGTCCTAACTTGTTACAGTGACTGCAGCAAGACAATTTTGTTATTTTTTCTATATATTTGAAATCTGCCTTGTATGCAATATCTTGTTTAGGTACAAATTTAGGCGTTGGATATATTTTAGGATAAACTATGGTTTCTTCATTGTCTGGGGGTGTATACCCTAATCCATTTTTCTTCTTACCTGATCTTCTGACACCTTTTAATATTAGGAGGTTTTTACCATTAGTGAATTTTTCTAATGTGCTAGATAACATCATATTTTCTTATGTTAATGATTTTATTTCTGTTTTAGTTCATCTGTGCCTGCCTGTTTTTCCAACTTAATTATTTGTTCATTCTTATCCTTTAGATCTTCACATAATAACTCATTTCTTCTTTTAAGTCTAGTTAACTGTTTTTCTAGTTGCTCATTTTTCAGATTTTAGATCTGAGTTTGTATTTTCTAAACAAGTAATTTCTTACCTGTTGCCCAGTTGACAAGCCCAGAGGGGGGGGGGGGGGGTTGAATGGGTCTTTAAAAATTAATCTAGAAGATACCTGAAACTAAAACATTCACACAAACGTTCTTCGAAGTAGGTTAGTGACTGTTAGTTTAAATATCAAACATACAAAGGAGACAATCACACAACACAAGGTTTATCCTGGTTCGGACCTCCTTTCCTTAGGAGTCCTACGTCCAGTCCCTGAGCAACACCTCAAGATTTCACTAACTAGGGTACAGTCCCCCTTAAGGACACTACAACACCCCAGCTCAGCTGGTCTTCCTTCACACCCGAAGGGAAAGCAACACCCTGGATACCCCACCAGGTCTTCCTTCACAACCGAAGGGAACAACACCCTGGATACCACACCAGGTCTTCCTTCACACTCGAAGGGAACAACACCTTGGATACCACCAGGTCTTCCTTCACAACCGAAGGGAACAATACAAAGAGAATGAATGAATTCAAGCCCTAGATCAAGCTTAACCAAGCAAGGATCTGAAGCAACTAGCACTGAGAGCAAAGGATCTTAATCTAAGCTCACTCTTAGAACTACACAAGCTCTCTCAAAGATTTTCACTACAAATGGAGAGCTAAGAGCTATAGCAATGGGAATGAAGTTCTTGGCTCTAGAATTCTCAGGAGACTTGAAAGCTTGAACGATTGTGAATTGGTCTCTTCAGGAGATGTTGCAAGAAAAGTTGTTGCAATGAATGTTCCGGTTGTTGTATATTTTCTCCTGTCCTTCAAACTTGTATATAAATCTTCAATTTGAAATATGGACGTTGAAGTATCTGTTGTCTCTCTCTTGTGAGTAGTCGTTAGACTGAGGAGTGTCTGGAGTCTTGGAAGCTTCCAGCCAACAGTCTTTTGATCACTTGAGCACGCAAAGAGATAGTGTCTTCTGGCGTCAGTATGGTCCAACATTGTATTACAGAACATCTTTAGGACCCTGCACACATTAAATGCTAGAAAAGTAGACAGCTAAGCTGTCTCTGATGTCAGTGACGTTGACATGAGTTTTCACCAAACTACCAATGCCAAATAGTTTGATTCAAAAGATGTTTGACAGAGTAAGCATGATAATGGAAAGATATCGTCTGCATGCATGCAGTGGATACGTTCTGTCTTCATTAAATGCACATCAGTCAGACAGATAAGAGAAGACATTGACAAGTCAACACTTTTAATATGAATAAGATATCAAGTCAATATGAAATCGATGACTATATGACTTATGAAATCGTTATGAATAAGTCAGATTGACCAAGTCGTTATGAGACAGAGGAAATCATTGTGAAAACACTTAATAAATTGTTATAGAAAGCAAATCGTTGTGTTCTGAAGAAATCAATGTGAAACACTTAACAAATCGTTATGAGATACAAATCATTGTGAGCACATATCAACTCGTTATGAGCTCTTAAGAAATCGTTGCTTAAAGAAATCGTTACGGTATCTGATGAAATCGTTACAACAAGCAAGTCGTTGTGAGTTCTAAAGAAGTCGTTATGATAACTTATGAAATCGTTACGACGAGCAATTCGTTGCGAGTTCTAAAGAAATCGTTATGAATACTATAGAATCGTTACGGCGAGCAAGTCGTTGCGAGTTCTAAAGAAATCGTTACGAATACTTATAGAATCGTTACGGCGAGCAAGTCGTTGCGAGTTCTAAAGAAATCATACGAATACTTATAGAATCATTACGGCGAGCAAGTCGTTGCGAGTTCTAAAGAAATCGTTACGAATACTTATAGAATTGTTACGGCAAGCAAGTCGTTGCGTTTTCTAAAGCAATCGTTACGGTCACTTATAGAGTCGTTGCGACGGCAAGTTGTTACGGGCTCTAAAGAAATCGTTAGGGTAACTTATAGAGTCGTTGTGACGAGCAAGTCGTTACGGGTTCTAAAGAAATCATTGCAATGACTTATATAATCGTTACGACATCGATTTGATTGAAAACAACATGACTTTTCAGTCTTATAAGGAAATCGTTACGAACATCAACAGAAATCGATATGGACTTAGAGAAATATCATGTTGAAAAGATTAAGGCTTCAGAGAAGTAATGCATACCTTGGCTTGTTTGACCTTGGTGTTTTTCCTGTACTTAAGACTTATGAAATATTCATTAGATATAATTGATAAACTCTTGTTTGGTTTTGTTAATCATCATATATATATATATATATATATATATATATATATATGTAATTAATTAAAATTACATGGGGACAGACTGGTCATCAATCTCCCCCTTTTTGGTGATGACAAAACTGAACAATAAGCATGGATGAAAAAATAATGCATATAGATGTTTCAGACATAAGTTTTTCTCCCCTTTTTGTCATTAAGCAAAAAGACAATCTTCGACAAATAAAGAAGAGAGAAAGAGAACAGGAGTATACAAAGAAGGTCATTTCATTAACTTTGTGGAGGTACTAGTAAATAGAAGGCAGGAGACAGAAGAGAGGCAAAATGGGAGATGGTTTCCCATGCCTGTACTTCCTGCTCTTCAAAAAGAGTTTTGAAGACTCAAAAGGATACAGAGTAGGATGGTCCCATGGTGGAAGCCATCCTTTTGAGATGAAGATCTAGGTGCTGATAGAGAAGATCAGCATATGCATTCTTGTCCATGTTCATCTTGAGGAATCGACGAGTCCCAAAGCTGGCACAGGTGAGGAATTAGTCCATGTCACAGGATGGTGGTTGTGGTTGTCTCTGAGAGCCTTGTGCATAGCCACATACACTTTGTATCTTTCCTCCCAGACCTTGAAGGGGTCATCAACAAGATGAATGGAATTCATATCTAGGAAAGTAGCTGGAGAAATGGCTGGTTTGCCCTCTCTGGCCTGAACTTCATTGATTTCAAATAGCTGTTGAGCTGACAGGGGGTAGAACTTGGACCATTCAGAAGATGTCAGCCTTTCACATTCAGACAGAATAGGGGCTAGAACTGCAGCACTTACGTGCCTCTGGTGATATTCCCTGAACAGGAATCTAGGAAAAGCAACCAGGCAGCATTTCTGCACTTTAATTCTACCCATTACTCTGGCAAAACGTTCAAAGATAATGGATCCTACAGAGGACTCCATAACTAGAAAGTGAATTTGAGGAAGAGCTATTTCTTCAGGTACTTGGAGGGTAGCAAAATCTACCTGAACATCTGAAGATGAGAGATATCCGGAGTCAGAGCTGAAATGGCCTTTCTGAACTAACAGAGCTGAACTTCTGGAAGTCTATGAATATATTTGTAGTTGTTGAATAGCATGAAGTGCCTGATCATTTTGATTTCCTTTTGAATATAGGGTGCCCAACGTTCCCTATGGTAGATCCTGAACCACTCTGATAAGGTCAGGGAGTGGTCCCTTGGAGGGAATCTAGCAGATTTGGCAAGAATGAATTTCTTTAGGAGATCCTTGTGACCTTTGCCCCACTGCTCTTCAGATTTGGAGTGGGCAAGAGAGAAGATTTGGATTTTTCGGATTTGGAAAGAGAAGTGTAGGGTAGAATGGTGTTTAAATGATCTGTGAGATCAAGAAAGGGAAGGTTAATGATGGTTGAAAAAACAACCTTGAGAGATATTCTCTGTACAGTGAGGGATGTTTGTTGTCCATTGTGAGAGAAAACCACAAAGGTGGGTATTTGGGTTCAGAGGAGAGGGAGGAAGTAGATAGTAAGCTTCCTCTTCTTGGGGGCAGGACTAGAAGGGTCTGTCCTATGAACATGTTCCCCAACCTTCAACACAGACCTTAGGATGCCTTCCTCAAACTCATCCTTTATCTTTTCCATAAAGGGAGAGGTGAGTTGAGTTCCTTCAGGGATGATAGTGATGAAAGAGGGTGGAGGAGTAGGATGAAGAAAAGAGTGTGGGGTAGTTGGGAGGTCATCAACTGGTCCAAGGGAGGGACCAGAGGAGGAGGAGGATGCTCCAGCTGAGGGTGCTGGAGGGGCCTCAAGGATAGGAGAAGGAGAAGGAACTGTAGTGGAGGAGGCAGGAGATGAGGTGGACTGAAATGGTGTAGGAGAGGAAATTGGTCTAGATTGAGGCTTCTTGAAAGTTTGAGGAGCAGGAGGTGCTGTAGGAGCTGAGGGTGGAGTTGGAGGAATAGGTGTGTGAGAGGGAGAAGAGGAGAGCTGGGGGCTTGGGTGCCAAGAACTCTTCTGCCTCTAACTGCACAGACTCACTCTCCAATGGCCCTGACCCTTGCTCAGATGGCCCTGGAGGCCCTTCAACCTGATCAGTGGCCCTACCTCTTCTGGTGCTGCTGCTGCTTCTGGTGCTGGCCCTGATGGCCCAAACACATTTTCTCCAGGCTCCTGAGCTTCTGGAGGAGGAGGAGCTTGAACTCCAACTGCCTTGATAATATCCGAGAGCATGCCTTTCATGCTACTCATTTCTTTATTAAACCATTTCATAGCATTTCTAATTTGAGCTAACTCTTTGTTGACTGAAGCTTGGCTCAGAAATATAGAGTTTACATCTGACTGGAGAGTACATAACAGCTCACCTTGCACATTAGCCTTTCAATCACTGGCTTCAAATTTATGACAATTTTCTGCTTAACCTGCCTCTCAAAAGGTGTATCAGCCAGGAGAGGAACTTCAGAGTCAACTTCTTTTCCTTTCTTCTTGCCTTCTTTTGCTGGAGGAGGTTGATCATTATCTGAGCTCGAAGAGCTTGCAGTCTCCCCTTCTCTGACATCCAAATTTGGAGAATCTCCATGTCTTTCCTTCTGACCATCAACAACAGGAGTTGTCTCTGCTGATCCTTCTTTTGATAGCTCCCCCTCAAAAGGAGCATCTTCTTCATTTGATACTTGCTCCCCCTGAATGGGAGCATCCGCCATCACAGAGTCACCCTGAGCAGCTGGGTGCTCTAACTCTACTGGTACATCTTCCATTTGAACATCAAAGTGGCCTGATGCCACAGCCTCTTCAGCAACTCTGCCACTGGTTTCTGGAGCACTAGAGGTGAAAGGAATTGAATCAATAATGTCTGACAGAATAGATGCAACGGCAGTTGAGGGTAGTGGGTCCTCAACTGGAATAATGTCCTCTGGGAGAATATCCTCAATTCTCCTTTCTGCAAAATTTATAGCTAATTCTTTTGGAAATATTGAAGCTGGTGCTGATATCCTTTCTTCTTCCACTGCAATTTCAGACTGAACTTCTGTTAAAGAGGGGCCTGATGAATCTGCTACTCCAACTGCTGGAGCTGAAACTAACTCCACTGGCAATTCTGGAATCAAATCCGCTGATCCCATTTCCTGATGAGCAACTGAGGTGTCGTCAATGATAGCTTCGCCTTCAGCAACTGAAGCCTTGAACCAGACACCATTTTCCACAGAGAAGCCACTCTTCTTTAGGTTCCTGGACCTGATTGCTTGGCCCATTTTCTCTACAACTGCCCCAGAAAGATCAACACCGAAGTGTTTGAAGATCTTGGTAAGAAGGTGGGCATAGGGCAGGGACACATTTAACTTGCTCTTGGTGTCCCAAATCTGATCTCTGGCAAATTTCATTCTTTCCATCATCACTGCAGCCATATTTACCTCCTTGTTTTGAATGGCCCAGTACATCATGTCGGAGTCAGCCTTTGTGCAAGAAGAGAAAGTTGCACTTCTGGGAACTAAGATTTGACAGACAATAAAATGAAGGAGGCGGTTGAAAGCAGATAGTTGATTTATATCAAGCTTGCCGTCCCTTAGCTTGAAGCCCGGCCCTACAATTCCCAAACCTTTCACTTGAGCGTCCACAGTGTGAACCCCACTAAATCCGGAAGTCTTCACATTAAACAACATCTTCAGCAACTCTGGGTCTATTCTAATCATGGTTCCCTTCACTGAAGAAACTAGGGACCCATCTTCCTCTGTTCTCATACACACGAAGAAAGCTTTTACTAGGTCCGGATAACTGACCTCTGAAAAGGTGGAAACTCCTGTCCGCTGCATCTGATTGATCAATTCTACCACGCTGCTCATTCCACTTTTCCTCAGATTAGCGACATCGACTTCTTTATTGCCACAGAGCTTCGTCTTCACAAAGGTAAACCTCTCCTGCTGCTCAGGAGTGAGAAACTCGGCGCTGTAGCCACCCAAATTGCCGGCGATGACTGGTGCGACCATGGATTCAGGTGGGAAAGTCTCTGGAGGGTTGAAACGGAAGGAGAAGAGAAGGAACCCTCAAGAAATTTTACGGGAAGGAGGAGGAAGGTTCAAATTTGTAGAGGGTTAAGATATGAGTTGTTAGGGCATCGGCTCATGCGACAGGATAAAAAGGGGAAAAGGTAGACGATGAGATACGAATCGTTCTGTCATTGATTTTATGAATAAATTAATGTGATGTGGAAAGTGAGGCGCCAAAAGGCGGAGGAAAACGACAAAAAGGTTGACTATTCAAACCGACTTCAATGAAAGAGCGGTTACAAAGGATAATTTGAATTTCTTTCGCTTAAAAATATGGAGGGAAAAATAGCTTAAATCTGAAAATTAATGTGCCAGTTGTAAGCAAACTTTTATCACAAATTGCACATGCCTAATTCCCTTCTAAGAGATGTGAATCTCTCTTCAGGTAAGGCTTTTGTGAAAATGTCTGCTAATTGGCCATTTGTGTCAATAAAGGATATTTCGATATTTCCATTTGCAACATGATCACGAATAAAATGATATCTAACCTCAATATGTTTGGTCCTTGAGTGCTGAACTGGATTCTTGGTGAGATTAATGGCACTGGTGTTGTCACACAGCAGTGGGATGGATTTGATGTTTAATTCGAAATCTTCAAGTTGTTGCTTTATCCATAAGAGTTGTGTACAACAATTTCCAGCAGCTACGTACTCAGCTTCAGCAGTAGATAGTGCTACTGAATTTTGTTTCTTTGAAGACCAAGATATTAAACATCCTGCAAGAAATTGACAACCACCACTGGTGCTTTTTCTATTTAATTTGCATCCAGCATAGTCAGCATCAGAGTAACCTACTAAGTTAATTTCACAATGTTTTGGATACCATAGACCTAAATCATGAGATCTTGCTAAATATCTAAATATTCTTTTCACAGAAATTAAATGTGATTCTTTAGGATCAGCTTGATATCTAGCACACATGCATATACTAAATAGAATATCTGGTCTACTAGCTGTTAAATAAAGTAGTGAACCAATCATACCTCTGTAGATCTTTTGATCTACTTTCTTACCATCTTTATCACTGTCCATTCTTGTTGATGTACTCATTGGTGTTGACAGTGGCTTGGTATTTTCAAATCCAAATTTCTTCAAGAGTTCTTTTGTGTACTTTGCTTGACAGATGTGAGTTCCTTCCTTTCCTTGTTTGATTTGAAGTCCAAGGAAGTAATTAAGTTCTCCCATCATGCTCATTTCAAATTCTCCCTGCATCAACTTTTCAAAGTACTTGCAAAGGGATTCATCAGTAGACCCAAAGATAATATCATCTACATAAATTTGGACTAATAGAATGTGTTTGACCTTTGACTTTATAAAAAGAGTACTATCTACTTGACCTCTACTGAAACCATGGTTTAAAAGAAAAGAACTAAGCCTTTCATACCAGGCTCTAGGTGCTTGCTTTAAACCATATAATGTCTTGTGAAGTTTGAAAATATGATTAGGAAATTCCGTGTCATCAAAACCCGGAGGTTGCTCCACATAAAGTTCCTCTTTTATAAACCCATTTTAAAAAGTGGATTTAACATCCATTTGAAATAGTGTTAAATTCAAAGCAGATGCATATGCAAGTAATATTCTAATGGCCTCAAGTCTAGCTACAGGTGCATAGGTTTCATCGAAATCTATGCCTTCCTCTTGAGAATAGCCTTGAGCTACCAATCTGGCCTTGTTTCTTAAGATTGCACCAGTTTCATCCAGTTTATTTCTAAACACCCATTTGGTGCCAATGACTGGATGGTCTGATGGTCTAGGAACAAGTGACCATACTTGGTTTCTCTTGAATTGATTTAATTCATCTTGCATGGCTACTATCCAAGATTCATCAGAAAGAGCTTCATTGACTGTCCTAGGCTCTATTTGAGAAACAAAAGCTAAGTAATCACAAGGGATAACATTACCTCTTGTTCTTACCCCTACAGATGGATCACCAATAATGTTCTCAAGTGGGTGATCTTTCTTGTATCTCCGCTCCTTTGGAAGGTTTTCATGAGTAACTTCTTCTTGTTGCAATTCTTCCAGAGGTGGATCATCCTTGTCCTCAATTGATGTATCTTTTAGTTTCTTGGATAGTTCATCTGCATCATCATTGTCACTATCTACTTCCTTTCTCAAGGAAGGGTTAGTTTCATCAAAAATAATATGTACAGACTGTTCAATCAATAAAGTACGTTTGTTAAATACTCTATAGCCTTTGGGTTTAGAGGTGTACCCCATAAAGATGCCTTCATCTGATTTGGCATCCAACTTACCAATGTCCCTTTTTCCATTGTTGTGAATGAAGCAAGGACATCCAAAAGTCCTGAAGTGGCTGATCTTTGGCTTCTTCCCTTTGAATAGTTCATATGCAGTCTTCTTCAGGATTGGCCTGATCATTACTCGGTTGATAATGTAGCTTGCTGTGTTGACTGCTTCAGCCCAAAAATATCTTGGCAGATCATATTCTGAGAGCATAGTTCTTGCCATATCCAATAGGGTTCTGTTCTTCCTCTCAGCAATACCATTTTGTTGTGGTGTCCTTGGTGCTGAGAAATTATGCTCAATTCTCTGATCATCACAAAATCTAGCAAACGTTTCATTTTGAAATTCACCACCATGATCTGATCGGATAGACACAATGCTGAACTTTTGATCTTTCTGGACCTTCTTGCTGAAACTAACAAAGTTTTCAAAAGTGTCATCTTTATGTTCTAGGAATGATACCCATGTGAATCTTGAGTAGTCATCAACTATGACAAATCCAAAATTCTTTCCTCCAAGATTGGTAGTCCTCATTGGCCCAAATAGATCCATATGAAGGAGCTCTAAGGGTTTTGAGGTGGTCACCACCGTCTTTGACTTGAAGGAGCCTTTGGTGTGCTTTCCCTTAGCACAAGGTTTACATACACCATCCAATTTTGTACTAACCTTAGGTAGACCTTCCACAAGATTCTTCTTCAGTTTTCTCATGCCATCTATGCTGCAATGTCCAAGTCGTCTGTGCCATAATTCTGTAGACTTGTCTTTACTTGCTGCCAGACAAACATTCTGAACCTTGAGTTCTTCAAGATAGAGCACATACAAATTCTTTTCTCTATTAGCTTCAAAAACGACTGCCCCATCCTTCAGTATACTGCACTTCGACTCTTGAAACTTGATCTGATGGCCTCTGTCACACAGCTGGCTAATGCTAATGAGATTGTGCTTCAATCCCTTGACTAATAACACATCTTCTATGACTATTTTTCCTTTGTTATTCACAGAGCCACTGCCTATCACGATTCCTTTCCCATTATCTCCATAAGTAACTGTTCCTTCTTCATCTTGGAGATGAGAGAATAACTTCTGGTTTCTTGACATGTGTCTTGAGCACCCACTATCCAAGTACCATTTGGATGCTCGAGGGTTAACCTGAAATAAAAACATCAAGCTTTAGGTACCCAAATTCTTTGGGTCCTGATTGGTTAGTATCATTGATTTTATCTTTTATTATCCATTTTTTATGTCTTGTTGGGCATGTAGTTATAATATGTCCTAACTTATTGCAGTGACTACAGCAGGATAACTTAGTTACTTTTTCTATATATTTGAAATCAGCTTTGTATGCTATATCTTGTTCAGGTACAAATTTTGGTGTTGGATATGTTTAGGATAGATTATGGTTTCTTCATTATCTGGGGGTGTATATCCTAACCCATTTTTCTTCTTACCTGATCTTCTAGCGCCTTTTAATATTAGAGAGTTTTTACCATTAGTAAATTTTTCTAGTGTGCTTGATAGTTTATCATTTTCTTCATTTAAGTTTTAATTTCTTTCCTTAATTCATCCGCACTTTCCTGTTTTTCTAGTTTTGTTATTTGTTTATTTTATCATTTAAATCTTCACACAGTAGCTCATTCCTTCTTTTAAGTTCAGTTATTGTTTTTCTAGTTCTTCATTTTCTGTTTTCAGATCAGAGTTAGTGTTTTCTAAACAAGCATTATTTTTCTTACTTGTTTTTAGCAGTTTGGTTATTTCTCTATATTTATCATAAAGTTCATTAAATGCTTCCTCTAGATTATCAGAATCAGATTCATTACATGAATCAAAAGAAGAGTCAGAGGTTACCTTTTCTTCAGTATTTGCCATGAAGGCCAAATGGGCTTCTTCTTCATCGCTGTATGAGTTTGACTCACTGTCTGAGTCGCTGCTGTTTTCCCATGCTGCTGCCATCGCCTTCTTCTTGTACTTTCTGAACTTCTTGGAGCTTTCTTTCTTTCTGAAATCTGGTTTCTTGAATTTTGGACAATCAGCTTTGATGTGTCCAGGCTTTTTACATTCGTAGCAGATGGTTTCTCCTTTCTTCATTTCTTTACCATCTGATCTTTTGAAGTCCTTGTTTTTCTTAAAGTGCCTTCTGTCGGATTGAAACTTTTCTTTTTGGCCAAGATCCGTTGCAATCTCCTAGAGAGCATTGCTTCTTCATTCTCACTGTCCTCATTGCTTTCACTTTCATTGAGCTGGCTTCTGGTGAATCTTCTTCTGCTTTCAAAGCATTGGAGTGGTTCTTTCTGCTAGATGACTCTCCTAGCCTTTCCATGTTGATCTCATGGGCCATGAGGGACCCAATGAGCTTCTCTACTGACATTCTTTCAGGTCATTAGCTTCTTCTATAGTTGTGACCTTTGGTGTCCATGAGGATGGTAAGGATCTAAGTATCTTCCTCACCATGTCTCCCATCTCATAGGTTTTCCCCAGACTAGCTAGTCCATTTGTGATGTCAGTGAACCGGCTGAACATTTGAGTTATGGAATCACTTGACTGCATCTGAAATCTTTCATATTGAGTGACAAGAATGTCGATTCTTGTTTCCTTTACTTTTTCTGTGCCTTCATAAGTAATCCTGAGCTTTTCCCACATTTCCATTGAGGATTTGCAGGCTAAAACTCTGTTGAATTCCTTCTTACTTAGAGCACAGCATAGGATGCTCTTTGCTTTGCAATTCAGGGAAATCTTCTTCTTGTCATCATCTGTCCATTGTGCTTTCTCATTTGTGACTAACAGATCACCTTCTTCTACTATGGACCAAATTTGATAGTCGTGCCCTTGTAGAAAGTATTCCATTCTGGTCTTCCAGTAAGGATAATCTTCACCATCGAAGAGAGGGGGTCGGTTGATAGACTGACCTTCAAAGTTACCTTGGGCTGCCATGGATCTTTACTCTTCAGATCGTTGGATCCTTTCTTTATCGAAGAGACTCACTCTGATACCACTTGTTGCCCAGTTGACAAGCCCAGAGGGGGGGGGTGAATGGGTCTTTAAAAATTAATCTAGAAGATACCTGAAACTAAAAACATTCACACAAACGTTCTTCGAAGTAGGTTAGTGACTGTTAGTTTAAATATCAAACATACAAAGGAGACAATCACACAACACAAGGTTTATCCTGGTTCGGACCTCCTTTCCTTAGGAGTCCTACGTCCAGTCCCTGAGCAACACCTCAGGATTTCACTAACTAGGGTACAGTCCCCTTAAGGACACTACAACACCCAGCTCAGCTGGTCTTCCTTCACACCCGAAGGGAAAGCAACACCCTGGATACCCCACCAGGTCTTCCTTCACAACCGAAGGGAACAACACCCTGGATACCACACCAGGTCTTCCTTCACACTCGAAGGGAACAACACCCTGGATACCACCAGGTCTTCCTTCACAACCGAAGGGAACAATACAAAGAGAATGAATGAAATTCAAGCCCCTAGATCAAGCTTAACCAAGCAAGGATCTGAAGCAACTAGCACTGAGAGCAAAGGATCTTAATCTAAGCTCACTCTCAGAACTACACAAGCTCTCTCAAAGATTTTTCACTACAAATGGAGAGCTAAGAGCTATAGCAATGGGAATGAAGTTCTTGGCTCTAGAATTCTCAGGAGACTTGAAAGCTTGAACGATTGTGAATTGGTCTCTTCAGGAGATGTTGCAAGAAAAGTTGTTGCAATGAATGTTCCGGTTGTTGTATATTTTCTCCTGTCCTTCAGACTTGTATATAAATCTTCAATTTGAAATATGGACGTTGAAGTATCCGTTGTCTCTCTCTTGTGAGTAGTCGTTAGACTGAGGAGTGTCTGGAGTCTTGGAAGCTTCCAGCCAACAGTCTTTTTGATCACTTGAGCACGCAAAGAGATAGTGTCTTCTGGCATCAGTATGGTCCAACGTTGTATTACAGAACATCTTTAGGACCCTGCACACATTAAATGCTAGAAAAGTAGACAGCTAGGCTGTCTCTTGATGTCAGTGACGTTGACATGAGTTTTCACCAAACTACCAATGCCAAATAGTTTGATTCAAAAGATGTTTGACAGAGTAAGCATGATAATGGAAAGATATCGTCTGCATGCATGCAATAGATACGTTCTGTCTTCATTAAATGCACATCAGTCAGACAGATAAGAGAAGACATTGACAAGTCAACACTTTTAATATGAATAAGATATCAAGTCAATATGAAATCGATGACTATATGACTTATGAAATCGTTATGAATAAGTCAGATTGACCAAGTCGTTATGAGACAGAGGAAATTGTTGTGAAACACTTAATAAATCGTTATAGAAAGTAAATCGTTGTGTTTCTGAAGAAATCGATGTGAAACACTTAACAAATCGTTATGAGATGCAAATCGTTGTGAGCACATATCAAGTCGTTATGAGCTCTTAAGAAATCATTGCTTAAAGAAATCGTTACAGTATCTGATGAAATCGTTACAACAAGCAAGTCGTTGTGAGTTCTAAAGAAGTCGTTATGATAACTTATGAAATCGTTACGGCGAGCAAGTCGTTGTGAGTTCTAAAGAAATCGTTATGAATACTTATAGAATTGTTACGGTGAGCAAGTCGTTGCGAGTTCTAAAGAAATCGTTACGAATACTTATAGAATCGTTACGGCGAGCAAGTCGTTGCGAGTTCTAAAGAAATCGTTACGAATACTTATAGAATCGTTACGACGAGCAAGTCGTTGTGAGTTCTAAAGAAATCGTTACGAATACTTATAGAATTGTTACGGCAAGCAAGTCGTTGCGCTTTCTAAAGCAATCGTTACGGTCACTTATAGAGTCGTTGCGACGGGCAAGTCGTTACGGGCTCTAAAGAAATCGTTACGGTAACTTATAGAGTCGTTGTGATGAGCAAGTCGTTACGGGCTCTAAAGAAATCGTTGCAATGACTTATAGAATCGTTACGACATCGATTTGATTGAAAACAACATGACTTTTCAGTCTTATAAGGAAATCGTTACGAACTTCAACAGAAATCGATATGGACTTAGAGAAATATCATGTTGAAAAGATTAAGGCTTCAGAGAAGTAATTCATACCTTGGTGTTTTTCCTATACTTAAGACTTATGAAATATTCATTAGATATAATTAATAAACTCTTGTTTGGTTTTGTTAATCATAAAAATATATATATATATATATATATATATATAATTAATTAAAAATACATGGGGACAGACTGGTCATCATTACCAACTTTCAATAATTTAGATACATCTCTATATTTATTATATAGTTCATTGAATGCATCCTCTAAATTATCAGAATCAGAATCATTACAGGAATCAAAGGAGGAATCAGATGTTACCTTGTCATCTGTATTTGCCATGAAAGCCAAGTTGGCTTCATCTTCATCACTGGTTGAGCTTGACCCACTGTCTGAGTCGCTGCTATTTTCCCATGCGGCTGCCATTGCCTTCTTTTTGTATTTCTTGAATCGTCTGAAGTTATCTTTCTTCTTGTGTCTATATTTCTTGAGCTTTGGACACTCTGCCTTGATATGTCTAGGTTTTTTGCACTCATAACATGTAGGTTCTCCTTTCTTCAGATCTTTTCCTTCTAGCTTCTTAAATTCTTTATTTTTCTTGAAGAATCTTCTGCCAGATTGAAACTTCTTCTTTTTGGCTAGAATTCGTTGTAGTCTTCTGGACAGCATAGCTTCTTCATCATCACTGTCCTTGCTGTTCTCACTGTTGTCCAGTGATTCTTCTGACAACTCTTCATCAGCCTTGAGCGCATTTGATTGCTTCTTTCTACTGGAGGATTCTCCTAATCTCTCCATGTTTATCTCATGGGCCATAAGGGACCCAATGAGCTTTTCCAAGGACATTCTCTTTAGATCATTAGCTTCTTCAATGACTGTAACTTTGGGAGTCCATGAAGATGGTAGGGATCTAAGAATTTTCCTCACCATGTCTCCAATCTCATAGGTTTTCCCAAGTCCAGCCAATCCATTTGTAATATCTGTGAATCGACTAAACATTTGAGTTATGAACTCACCTGATTGCATCTGAAATCTTTCATATTGAGTAACAAGAATATCAATTCTTGTCACCTTCACCTTGTCTGTGCCTTCATAGGTAATTCTAAGCTTTTCCCACATCTCCATTGCGGATTTGCAGGCTGAAACTTTGTTGAATTCCTTTTTACTAAGGGCACATCACATAATACTCTTTGCTTTACAGTTCTACGAGATCTTCTTCCTATCATCATCTGTCCACTGAGCTTTCTCATTTGTGACCAGAAGATCGCCTTCTTCTACTATGGACCATATCTGATAATCGTGACCTTACAGAAAGTATTCCATTCTGGTCTTCCAATAAGCATAATCTTCACCATCAAAGAGAGGGGGTCGGTTGACAGACTGACCTTCAATGTTACCTTGGGCTGCCATGGATCTTTACTCTTCAGATCGTTGGATCTTTTCTTTGTCGAAGAGACTCTCTTTGATGCCACTTGTTGCCCAGTTGACAAGCCCAGAGAGGGGGGGGGGGTGAATGGGTCTTTAAAAATTCTATCTAGGTGATACCTGTACGTAAAAATATACACAAAAAAAATCTTCGATGTTGGTTAGTAACGGTTAGTGAGAACAACAAACCCACAAAGAATCAATCACACAACGCAAGGAATTATCCTGGTTTGGACCTCCTTTCCTTAGGAGTCCTACGTCCAGTCCTTGAGCAACAACTCAAGATTCACTAACTAGGGTACAGTCCCCCTATGGACACTACAACACCCAGCTCAGCTAGTCTTCCTTCACCCCAGAAGGGAACAACAACGCCCTGGATACCCCACCAGGTCCTCCTTCACATCCGAAGGGAAACAGCACCCTGGATCCCACCAGGTCTTCCTTCACACACGAAGGGAAACACAACAAATAGAATAGAAAGAATTCAAGCCCCTAGATCAAGCTTTTACAAGCCAAGATCTGAAGCAACAAGCACTGAGAGCAAGAGATCTAAACAAGGCACACTCTCAGAACTACACGGGCTCTCTTAGAAATTCTATTACAACTCAGAGAGTGAAGAGCTACAGATGATGAGGAATGAGATTCTTGGCTCTAGACGACTTTCGAAGAATTTGAATGCTTGTAAGTCTCTGTGTGTAGAGTTGGTTCTTCTGATCTTTTGTCTTGAATTTATATCTCTTTTTGAAATACGACCATTGAAGTAACCGTTGTCTCTTAGATTGGTAGACGTTAGACTGCTTGACATTTGGAAGCTTCAACAATCTTTTATCCAGTTGAGCACGCAAAGAGATAATGTCTTCTGGCGTCTGTATGGTCCAACGTTGTATGACAGAACGTCTTTAGGACCCTGCACAAATTAAATGCTAGAACAGTAGACAGTTAGGCTGTCTCTTGTTGTCAGTAAACGTTGATATGAGTGTTCACCAAAATAGCAATGCCAAATAGCTTGTTCTAAAAGATATTGACAGAATATGCACGATAATGAAAAGATATTATCTGCATGCATGCAGAGATACGTTCTGTCTTTATTAAATGCACAACAGTCAGACAGAAAATAGAAGACTTTGACTATTTAACACTTTAAAATAAATGTCAAGTCGATATAAACCATAAAGTCATTGTCTATATGACTTATGAAATCGTTATGATCAAGTCAGTTTGACCAAGTCATTATGAGACATAGCAAATCGTTACATTTACTGAAGGATTCAATATGAACACTTAATAAGTCGTTATAGAAAGCAACTCGTTGTGTTCACCGAATAAATCATTGTGAAACACTTAACAAATTGTTATAGAAAGCAAGTCGTTGTGTTCACCGAAGAAATCATTGTGAAACACTTAACAAATCGTTATAGAAAGTAAGTCGTTGTGGTCACCGAAGAAACCGTTGTGAAACACTTAACAAATCGTTATAGAAAGCAAGTCGTTGTGTTCACCGAAGAAATCGTTGTGAAACATTTAACAAATCGTTATAGAAAGCAAGTCGTTGTGTTCACCGAAGAAATTGTTGTGAAACACTTAACAAATCGTTATAGAAAGCAAGTCGTTGTATTCACGAAGAAATCGTTGTGAAACACTTAAGAAATCGTTACGGCAAGCAAGTCATTGCGAATTCTAAAGAAATCATTATGATAACTTAAGAAATCGTTACGGCGAGCAAGTCGTTGCGAATTCTAAAGAAATCGTTATGATAACTTAAGAAATCGTTACGGCGAGCAAGTCATTGCGAATTCTAAAGGAATCGTTATGATGACTTAAGAAATCGTTACGGCGAGCAAGTCGTTGCGAATTCTAAAGAAATCGTTATGATAACTTAAGAAATCGTTACGGCGAGCAAGTCGTTGCAAATTCTAAAGAAATCGTTATGATAACTTAAGAAATCGTTACGGCGAGTAAGTCGTTGCGAATTGTAAAGAAATCGTTACGATGACTTATAAAATCGTTGTGAGAACGATTTGTTTGTAATCAAACGATGTCACAATAAAGAAGTCGTTCAGATACTTAAGAAATCGTTATGAATTCAAATCGTTATAGCACTAAAGGAAGTCATTGTGACTTTCAACAGAAGTCGATGTGGACTTTGAGAAATATGATCTCGACAGGATAAAAGCTTCAGAGAGGTGATGCTTACCAACATTGGTTTGTGTGACCTTGGTATAATTCCTGTACTTAAGACTCATGAAATATATGTTAGAAATTATTGAAGGAATTTTGTTGATCACCAAAAATAATAAAAATAATAATAAAAAATAACTAGGTAATTACATGGGGACAGACTGATCATCACAACCTACGCCAAATAGATAACGTTGAGGACGATGACGATCCTCCGGACGACCCTAACCTTGTGGTTACTCCTCCTGACATGCAAGCTGGGGAGATTCTTCGCACACAAATTGCTACACAAATATGGGCGAACAATTAGGTCTTACACGACCAGGATGTCAAGCTAATATCTACGTTGCTATGTTCTTAGCATCCTTTGTTTGTCATTCTGTCTACTTATTGTCAGCACGCTTTGTTTGACACGTTCGTATTGTTCCTTTACTTCTTATCTACTTTGAAAACTGATATCCTTATGCATAATTCAACTCAGGTGCATTGTGGGATGACGAGAAAGATTTTCTCCTAATATACCTCATTGGAGAAGAATATAACCTACACAAAGTAGTGGGGGGAACTCTCAACAGTGATGGATGGGAAATAGTCCAGTACTCGTTCAATGAAGAATTTGGGTTGACTTGGCCACTGTGTTACTTCTGTCATCGTTTTACTTTATCTCATTACTGAAAAGTTAATTAATGTTTCCGGATTCCAATGGGATGAGAATACTACGCAAATAATTGCATCTGACCTAGTTTGGCAGCAATATTTTGAGGTTGCAATCTTCCACCTCTATCTTAACTCGGTTAGTTAATTATGTTCCTTGTATATTTCTAACTGCATAATTGTGTTGCAGTTAAACCCTCTGGATGTGTGGTTTAAAGGGTGAGCACTCACCATTCGTTCTGATCTCACACGCTTGTTTAGAAAATGGCTAGCATTGTAACTATATTACTTGTCTGATTAGCATATGTTGTGGTTGGATCCATGTTAAGTTATCTTTTCATGTGCTTTACTATTCTGCTTTTATGCTATCATATTAGTGTTGTTTTTCACATCCTTAATCACATGTAATAGTGAATTGTTGTATTTGTCTACTTAGTTATTTTTAGACTTAACAAAGTTTCTTATATCATACAAATGTTGATTATATGCTAGTGTTCCGATTCCAACATACATATTTCACAAATGACAAGTTATCCTCGTACTATAATATGTTTTGTCAATACCTGCATTATATTTGGTAGGATGGCATGAATGATGCAACCCCACATATGTGCATGTATTTTCAAATGTATCATAGTAGTGTAGCAGGTGACTTCATTTGTGACAATGTGTGGGCACTGGGCAATGATGAGTGAATTATTTTATCCAATTCAACAGTTGGATGGTCAAATAGGCAACCCTGTTGAAAATGTAAATTTAAAATTCTGAGCCCAAAAACCACAAACTTAAACTATTACTTTCAGTATTTTTGTACAGGAACTCACATACTCTATGGTTAATGTTAAAGGAAGAATCGTTGACACAGGTAATCAATTAATGTTATTGTACATCAATTTTTATTTTATTCTTATTGGTTACATGTATTGATGGTTTTTTTTACAATTGCAGGGATGTATTTTGTTCAATGGGGAGACAAGAATTAATGGAAGGCTTATAAGAGACATCATATTCTTATGTTTTGTATATCATGGGTGGATTGTGACTCTTGTTGTACATTCGGACTCGTTATATGTAGGATGATGATGTAAATTGATGTAAATAAAATACTTCTGTTGTATATGATGATGTGTGGTAATTTTATGAAATGAATGTTTGAAAGATATAGATGCATTTTTAGCTTTTATATTGTCATAGATGTGTTAAATTTACAGGGCTTAAATGACGTAAAACAGAGGAAATGATGTCCGTTTGTTTCCAGAAAAATATGAATATTTTATTTAATTTTAAACTTGCAAAGTTATTTTTTTTGAAAAAAAAGAACATATGGTTGACATTTTTTTCCAAATTTGTGATAGTAGAATATGATAGTTTATAATTAAGTGATGTGTGATTATGCAAATCGGGAAGGATCTATTATTTAAGCGTGTATAATTTAAGTTATTAATAAAATACTTATCCAAAAAGAAAATAATAACGAATACTATATATGATAATATATAACAAAAATATAGGAGACAAGATATAATAATAATATGGTAGCATAAAGTATAATAACATAAATATGATGCTAGCATATACTATTAAAAAGATTAATGATGAGTATTATATTATAAGTCATTTTTTTTTAAGAAACCGCCAGTGGGTCAGCGACAGGCAGAGTGCACCCCCTCCCAGCAGGAGAAGATGTTCTCACTCCACCCGGCGAGCACCAATGGGGTAGATTTTATTCCCATAAAATAAGTGAGATAGCTTACACCCGACACCATGAGAGATCTCCATCAGCAACCAAAGGAGAAACCAAGATAAATAATGAAGATCAAGGCTGTCTAAAACTAGGTAAGCCTAGCGATCAACCAATAAGGCTCCTCGAACATTGAAAGGAAGCTCACTAAGCTCGGTGAAAACTAGACAGGACTCATTAGTACATGCAAAGTTGGCTAACGAGTCAGCAACCTGGTTACCCTCCCTATAGGTATGCACCAATTTCGGTTTGAGGATACGGATCATGTCACAAATACCGCGCCACCAAGGGAAGACGCCCAATGAGGAGCTTGCCCAGCTGAGATAGCTCTAAGAATAACAGCGGAGTCAGAATATAATACCGAAATCGGATAATGTCGCTCCAAGGACAGCCGTAACCCATCATGAATAGCCCTTGACTCTGCCACAATACTACTTCCAATACCATACGAGAATGCAAAGGCACATAAGAGATTGCCTCTGGAGTCCCTGAGACAGCCGCCGCCCCCACTGATGCCTGGGTTGCCCTTCGATGCCCCATCCACATTAAGACTGTAATCAGAGGACGGAGGAACCCACTTGACCAAAATTGGAGCCTTCCTGGTAGCCGATACCTGTAAGTTGAAGGAGTGAAGAATCTGAACATGTTTAAAAGGTAGATCACCAATGAAAGTGACGCCTTCCAAAATTCTACGCACCGAAATCGTAATAGTTTGCTTGATGGAGTCCACAGTCCGGAAAAAATCCCTCCATGCGAGCTGAACATCTGAACTTCCATATTTCCCATAGCATGATAATGCAAGAGACAAAACCAGCAAAAAGAATGGGCGACTTCATACGGGTTGTAACAAGGACACTCTATAACCGGGTGGAAACGTGGTTACTCCAGTTTAAATGATTACTTAACAGAGGAGCAATCCATTTCCACAAGGCATGAGCAATCTCACTGTCAATAAATAAATGGTCCAAAGATTCCTGCATGTGGGAAGAACAACAAACACATTTTGAAACCATAGAGAAACCACAATCCATAATTCTGGAGTCAACAGGCACCGCCCTGTGAAGAAGCCTCCAACCGAACAGTGTTGCCCGCGGGGGGATCAAATGATGCCACAGTTTCCACCATACATCACGAGGAACACCATGATCAGCAGCAATATGATATGCAGATTTAATAGAAAAAAACTCCCCGACGACAAGGCGACCAGACAAATTTATCCGGCTTGTCTGAAAGAAGGCTCTTCACATAATTTGGTGTAACAGTCAAAGAGTCCCATATGACATTACCCTCATCATTCACCATATCCTTAAGGGTAACATTAGGCTGCAGCACGCTGGCAGCGGAAGTCTGAAGAACATGACGTAGAGGATGATGACCAAGCCAGATATCTTTAAAGAAGCGAACTGAGGAGCCATCGCCACCCGTCCATCTAATATTCGACTGAAGAACCTCCTGTGCTCGAAAGAAAATTCTTTTGGGAATACCCAGGGGGAAAGGGTTGAAAACATCACTAAAATGCGAATGAGATAGAAATCTTTGCTTGGCATACCTGGACCAAAGGGAATCCCCATTCAAAATGTTCCAAATTTGTTTAGCCGCCATGGCAATTTGGAGAGAATCCAGATCCCTGAAATTTAAACCACCCTCAACAAACGGCTTTTGCAAAGAAGACCACGCCACCCAATGGCGTCTATGCAGTCCATCCGCACCCTGCCAAAAAACGTTTGCACAGATACGATTAACCTGGTGGCAGATGGCTTTGGGGATAGACATTGAGCTAGCCAAGTATACAGGAAGGCTCTGAAGCACAGAGCGGATAAGGACAGCTCGACCAGCCTGTGAAAGAATTTTCGAATGCCACCCTGCGAGCTTACGAGTAACACTATCCACCAAGAATTTAAAATCATGAACCTTTAATCTACCTGCCTTCAAGGGAATGCCCAGATACTTGATAGAACCAGATTGGTGCTTATACCGGGTGACTGAAGATAGCCGGGATACAAGAGCAGCCGACGCCTTTTCAGAGGTGTGGAAACAACTTTTTGCCGCATTAACCTGCTGCCCAGAGCTGAGCTCATACGACTCCAAAAACCTTAAAAGAGCTTGACCCCAGAAATCTCCCCATTCATGAAAATAAGGGTGTCATCAGCATATAATAGGTGGGACACCTGCAAACCCCCTCTAGGGCCACGGAAATACTTAATTTGTCCCTGAGAGAAAAGATTAGACAACCCCCTACTGAGGACCTCAGATGCAATGATAAAAAGAATGGGAGCCAGTGGGTCACCTTGTCTAATACCTCGTGTAGATTTAAAATAACCAGAAATGGCACCATTAAACATGATAGAAGACCAGCAGTTAGACAGAAGCATAGCTACAAGGGAGGTGAATCTGGAAGAAAAACCAAACTTCCTCATCACCTGAAAAATGAAATCCCATTCATACGATCGTAGGCTTTTGCCATATCCAGTTTGAACAAAATGTTGTGGCCTCGAACTTTACGATGAATGTCCCTCAGAATATGCCGAGACAAAGCAACATTATCAAGAATAAATCGCCCTTGAACAAAGGCACATTGATGTTCTGAGATGAGAGAAGGCAGCAAAGGTGTTAAATGGTCGCATAAGATCCTGGAGACAATTTTGAACACAAAATTGCATAATGTTAACCTCATTATATTTCATAATACAATTAATATGATGATAGCATATAGTGTAGTCATAATATCATTTATTTAATGTTCATGTGCATCTACATAGCAAAACATAGATATGTGATAATTTATAACAAAAGTATGGTAGCACAACATATAACAAAAATAAGATAGCATAAATAATAAATATGATGGTACCATATAGTAAAAAAATTTAATGATGAAATTATATTTCATAATAAAATTAATATGATAGTAGCAATTACATAGCACAAGATAGATGATAGCACATAGTACAATAAAAAAGTAATAAAGAAAAGTAATGGAGGATAGAGGATAAGGGTATTTTAGGAAAGACAACACAAAAGTAGAGGGGTTAGTAACTTTAGCCTACCAAACCATAAAAATGTAAAGTGGGTTAACCCACTTTAACTCATAGGGTTAACTTTTACATTACCAAATCAAACTGTACTTTAACCCGGTGTAAAGTTATGCCTGGGGTTGAGTTGGGTTAACTCCAACCCTTTTCCAAAGTGGTACTTAAGGCCCGAGATTTGCTTAGGCACCCGAGTTGGCGGGCCTATGCAACTGTTCAATGGGACAGTGTCAGCTCAGGTGTCCGGGCAAATACTGCGCCTGGGCAATCGGGCGTCCAACACTTATTTCTTAATAATGGTTCATCGAATCATGTAGATCGATCGTATTATATTCTTCGTAGTACGATATGATATGATCTATACCGTATCGATTGATCGAGCGAAAATATAAACTTGGTTGATCGATTTCATCTTTCTTTGAAGACTATGGATCTATATGTTATTTTGACAGAAATCGATCGACCAATTTTAGACTTTGATTTGTTAGATTTTGGAGATGCTCATTAGAAAAATCGATCGATCGATAAAAACAAATATCGGTCGACCGATTTTATCAACTGTGTCGACTTTACAGAGATCGCAAATGTCCAAACACGATACGGTATGGCCATACCACTACGATACGCAATGATACGACAATTCATCATCTTAAGTCGACTAATCTTATTTATTATAATTAATAATAAATAAAAATATTATTTATGCTGCCTATGTCAGTGATCCAAAAGTTTTTGACACAGTAATCGTTACATTATCTAATGAAGAGACATATGTAAATGTGAAAGTAGGAAGAGTTCGAACATAATATTATTATGAAAAAAGATTTCCCAGACTCTAAAAGATATTTATCTGCATAGGTGAAGTTTTATTCTCTAAAACACTCTCTTGCTTAAGTTTAAATTATATTTAAATGATTTTCGTAATCTTGACGTATGTCAAGGAAACTACGTTTGTTTAGTCGTGAGAGAGGTATACATTTAACTTTCGTGGTTAAATTTCTAAGTATAAAGTTTAACATTAATACCTAAGGTCAAAAATCACGATTGGTCATGTCATCGTGTATCGTAGCGGTACGATCAAATCTCACTGTGTCTGGGCTCGCAGCTGGGTTGCCTCATTGAAATGACCCAGGCATGCCGCCACTGTACGCGTCAGATTGATATGAATTTATCTGAGGTGATACGTTGGGAACCAATTGGACCGCGCTGATTTAGTAGGGCCCAGTGTTTCACGTGCACTGTGTGCGTTGCCCTTTTTTTTTTTTTTTTTTTGACCTTTTCCCTCCCACCACCCGACGCATCCACCTCCACGGCTCCACCCACTTTTTGTTTTTCCCTTTTCTCGACACATCCATCCACATCCATCATTTTCTATTTTTTCCTCTTTTCCCAACACATCCACTAGGGGTGTCAATGGGCTGAGTTAATTTGAAGCCCAATGGGTAATCCACTCCAGACTCAATTTGGGTTAAAATATGATGGCCCATGGATCTCTTTTGAAGCCCATTTGTCAAACCCATCACTTGATGGGTTGGACTCGGGTTAGCCCATTGGGCTAAGAGACATCAATAACAACCATATCTATCAATAACCACCATACCTACACATGCATTAAAAATATGCTTAAATAAAGAAATCGGTTTCCACCACACCAACAGTTCTCTTTAAATTAAAACATGTTTAAATTAAAATAGTGAATCTATCTACATATTAGCTTGATGGGCTGAAACGGGTCCCAATTGGCTACCATGGGTTTGTTTTACTTTGATCCATTAAATTTGGGTTGGACTTGGGTTGTGTTATTTTAGTGTTGGGCTAAACTGGGTTTAAATTGGGCCAGCCCAAGTCCACCCATTGACACCCCTAACATCCACCCACAGACACAATACATTTTTTAGTTTTTTTTTTCTTTTTTCCCCTTTAACTCAAAACCTCTGCCACTCCCACATCCTTTCCAACTCGAGACCTCTCCCTCCGTAGGTAAGCTGTTCTTCGTCCTCTCTTCGTCCTCCCTTCTTCCCCCTCACTATTTTAATGTTTTTTTTTTTTTTTTCAGATTTGGGTCTTAAGTAGTGGACCTTCCCTCTTCAAAGTATGTATCATACTTTAAATCCACTTCTACTTTTTCAAGACTTAGGATTTTTTATGAATAAATTTTAAAATTGTTAATTAATTTTATTATTTTGATTTATGATAAACTATTTATTTTGGTGTAAAAAAATTGTAAGGGTATAGGGTGATCATATAAGTGCACGAGCAAGTGATTAACAATTATTATATTATTCTAATATTATTTATCATATTTTTAAGTAAAATCAAAATGTGATGTTATGGAAAGAAGAGAGATTGCAATCTCATGTGTTATTTTTTAGTGATTATTACATGAAGATTATATTTAATTTTGATAGTTTATAATTATGTCGACTTGTTAATAAATGCTAATGATATTGTCCTATGTGATTGTTGTAACATTATAAATGCCTTACAAGGACAAAATGATGATATTGGGTAGCAACATAGGAGAATGCTTGAGGGAAAAATATATTGGTTTCAATGTAATTATTATTCTATGTAGTTCTGCATCTCCCATTTAAAGAAACTTTTGGCAAAAGATAAGGGTGCAGGATATAGTAAAGTGATCGGTTGTCCGAACGTGTCATGTGATGTTAAGATTGTGATGACACAATATTTGAGGCAAGTTAGGGTAGAAAAGATATTGCAGAGTCAGGTTACATTAGAACATGACGAAGGAGGATCTCAAGATGAACAATAGCTCCCATCCTAAGCCCCCAATGTCCATGTCACAGTTCGAGATCCATTCTAGAAAGACTTGTAGCAGGCTCTACGTGAGAGCCGGGCCTAGGCATGGGCGAGAGGTGAATCAGAAGCATATGTTCGCGATGAAGGAGTCTTAGCCTCATAACCTTTCAGACCGCAAAGCCTTCATCGCTATTGCACTAATCCTCCTCGGCATTCAACCTCTTCCCTAACCCAAAGGAAGAGGAACATGGGTCTATATGTGCAAAATATTGACCCCTATGTCTTTCAAAGGGTGCATTGAAAGCAAACCCAAATTGAAGATTCTTTGTAGAGTAAAGGATCGAGATGGCAGCTGGGTAGGGCTATTGCCAAATTTTGACATCATTTAGGATTACCTTTTAATACAGCCAATAATCCATACTACAAGCCAATGGTGCAACAGATACAGAATCTTGAAAATCATGTCAATCCTCCCACAACAAAGGAGCTTGTTGGTGTTTATCTGGATGCAGAGGTTGAATAATTGAAAACTTACATTGCCTCATTCAAGAGAAAATGACAAAAGTATGGCATCACTCTTATGTGTGATGGATGGTCAAGTACCACAAAAAATAATCTCATAAACTTTCTAGTATACTGCGATCGACAAGTTTTCCATCACAAGTTCGTGGATACTTCTAACCATATTCATAACCTTCAGTACATTTTGCAGCTTATGGAGTAGATGGTGGCAGAGATTAGTGAAGAATACATTGTACACATTGTGCCAGATAATGGCTTAAACTACAAGAAGACTGAGGAAGAATTAATGAAGGCACATCCTCATTTTTTTTGGACCCTTGTGTAGTGCATTGTGTTGACTTAATGTTGAAAGAAATTGGTCAATTTCACTAGATAAATTTCAAGTTATATGTAAATTTCTGACAGCTTCAATGATAGTCATAAAAATAATATTTTATGAATATGCAGGTTAATCAAGTCGTTAAGGCTGTTGGCTTAGATAGCAAACCCAAAAGGGGGTGGGGGTGAATGGGTTGCTTTGAGTAATTTCTGAAATCTAAAACACAAACGCTAAATGTAACAGTTAGTACGTTAGTGTGCAGCGGAAGTAAATGATCACACACACAACACAAGAAGATTTATTCTGGTTCGACCCTTCTAAAAGAAAGTCCTATGTCCAATCTCCAAGCAATCTCTTGGGATTTCACTAGACCACCAAGCACACCTTGGTCTTCCCTTAAACAAGGGGCAATACACCCAGCTCCTTACTGGTCTTCCCTTAAACAAGGGGCAAACAACACCCAACTCGCAGGTTGGTCTTCCCTTAAATAAGGGGAACAAGACACACAGCTCATAGGCTAGTCTTCTCTTCTTACAGGAAGAGGAACAACAGAAGTCTCAAGGAGATTACATGGTCCCTAGACCAAGCCCAAAATAAATAAGATGGAGGGCTTGATCTGAGACATACAACTCTCTCTTCTGAAAGTGGTTTGAAATAGAGAATGCAGAAAGTGTGAGAGAAAAAAAAAACTTGAGAATAAAGGCTTCAACGCTCAGCTCTATTTTCTAGTTAAGAGAAGGTGTATGCATTTTGGCTCTCTAAAAAATGCTTTAGATCTTTTGTAAGACCCGGCTTCCCAACTTTCCGTCCAGTGTCTTGGATGACTGGCCACTAACACGTCCAAGCTGGGTGATGCGTTAGTGTCGCGTCGTGGGTGTCCGACGCGACAGTCATCCTTGTCGCGACGAGTGTGTGCATCGCGTTCTTGTCACGCCCGGCTTTCCCATTGCATCTCGTTGTCACGACTGGTCAATGGGTCATGATAGTGTTCCGTCGTTTGTTAGGGTGGCAGGTGTGTCAGTATGACCTGTCGCATTGTCGCGGCATCCCTGGGGGACGCGTTCTTGTCGCGGTGCATTGACCCATCGCGTTAAGGTCTTTAACGCGATGCGTCGCCCCGTCGCGTCTTGGGTGCCGAAGGCATAAGGCCTTGGCCGGCGACCCCTTCCCCCTTTCTCCCTCTTTCCCCTCTCTTCTTCCCCTCCAGCGGTGCTCCGCCTCCCTCTCTTCCCTTTGTGTGTTTCAGGCAAGGAGGAGGGTCGGGAGTGGTGTCCCGGCATCGTGGAGCTTGCGTGGAGCGATGAGGAGGTGGCCAATCTGACGTGAAGGGCCCTATTGGGGTTTGTTCTTCGTTTAAGGTAGGGATTGCTTGAACTCTTCTCGATATGGGTGGATTGGGAGCCCCTCGGGGTTTGTAGTTAGTGTTTACAGCTTCTCCATGCTCCCCTCCCCCATGTGGTATGTGTGTGGCTTGTGGGCAGCCTCGAGATGGAGCATCCCATCGGTCTACCTCTCTGCTGGTGTCGCGACTGCGGTGTGCGTTGCGGCACCAGAAGAGGCATCTGCCCGGTCGGGCGCGACCTTATCACGACGCGTTGGCCGTTCGCGATAAGGATCGCTGTCGCGACGTGTTTTCTTGTCGCGACAGGGTTTGCTGTCACGATGCTTTGCCCCGTCACCACAGGGTTGTTGTCGCGGTGCCTTTCCCCATCGCGATGGTATCGCGATGGCCTTGGAGGTCATGACAGTACCCATATTGTCTCGGGTGTTTCCGTGGCCCCGGTTGGCGTGTTGGCGTGTGCCCCAGGGCAGGCTTTGCCCTTAAGACCTTCTGGTGGGGAACGCAACAGGTTACCTCTCTGCATTCAGTGACGAAGGTGACACCTTCATGGCCGTGTCCTGGCAACGGTGCCAGGAGGGTCGTGTTTGCCTAATAATCGATTGACCGGCGGTCAATCGATTATTAGTAGAGCGACGGGTTTCCATACTGACTGGTGGTTTCGAGGTTCTGGATCATCTGTGCGTGCCTCTTGCTTGTTGGGCTTGTCGTGGGTTACAAGCCAGCAGTTCGGTGTGGTTCTTGTTGTGCTTGCCCCGCCTGTTCGCCCGGTGCTTGGCACTTGAGGGCTTGTCCCGTTCAGAGATTGTCTCCGTTGCCTGGGACCCCCATCCTCGGGAGCTTGTTGAGGGAGTGCTCTGGGCTACGAGCATGCTCGAGTTGGTAGCTGAGTTGGCGGACTCTAGAGCGGAGGGGGAAATGAGGTTTGGATAGCAGCGCTGAGTCGTTTGTAGAGCTCTCTTGTTTGGGGTGGGACGCCGAGGTTGTCGAGGTGTTTTCTTCCCGACACGGCCCAGATAGTCCTTTGTCTCACTGCCTCTCTCTAAATTAGTTCTAGAGCCACGTAGTGGTGCTAGGCATGGGGCCGCAGCTTGGTCAAGCTGCGGTGTTGCGTGCGTTTGTGTGTTTCTGTGGCGGCTCTGTCTCGCTCTTCCGCGGAGGGGAGGCAGGAGCTAGGCTGGCGACCAGAGGGAGTGGATGGCGTGTCCCCCTCTTGGCTACTAGCGACGGTGGCTTGGTTTCTGTTGTTGTGACGGTGTTTCCTCACGACGTTTCCAAATACGACTCGTTGCCCGAGCTTGCACGGCGGTTATAGCCTGGCTGTGTCTCTATGGGCGTCATTAGTATGGCCTTGTGCGGACCCGTGCTTCTAGTGGTTTCCGCTTCGGTGTCCTCTCGGTTCTGTAGTCCCATTCTTGGGTGCCAGTCTGTGGTGGCACCGACGTGTGTGGCTTCCCAACCTCGCAGTGTGTTCGGGGTCCGGGGTGGTTCTGCTTGTGGGCCCTCGACCTTGTGGAGGTCTGAGGTGGCCGTGCTTGAGGTGAGACGTCATTCTCACTTGGTTGTTGCGTGGTCTCGGCGGGTGTGCCGAGGGTTGCTTCCACTTTGTGCCCGACTCCGTTGGTTTCTACGGGAGTCGTGTGTGTGTCACGACATTGGTTGGTGGTCGTGGCGTTGCACTGTTCTGTTCTGCTGCTTAGTAGTACCCTGCTGTAGGTGTTCCTCGCTTTACAGCTTTCTAGGGTAGTTTCCTATTTTCGGAGTTCCTACTGCTCTGGCTGGTGAGGGACTGGTAATCCCTATTGGGCCTTGTTCGTGAGGCTCACCCCCCTACTTCCTTCAGCTAGGGGCTCGTCGTCGCGGGAGCTCGGTGTCGGACGGGTTGCGGAGGTGGCTGTGGCGCCGTGTGTTGTCAGCAGTAGTGAGAGTGAGTGTTGTGAGCTCTTGTACCTGAGTGAGTTGAGAGTTGTGCTTTGCAAGTTCTCAGGGTATGCCCTTTAAGGACTGCACCTTTCTTCTTATACCTGTGCTTTTACTTGGGACACGTTGTACAGTTGTTATGTTGTTATAGTTATTTAAATTCAGTACATATCTTACTAGACTATTTCTTCTAACCCTTCCGAGTCTACGGATCTGTGGGTGGCGACGTGAACTTCGGGGTCCCTGGCGGGGGTCCGGGAGGTCGGGTCGTTACATCTTTTTCTTGTTGGAAGAAGTTATCCCTTATTGTATCTCACTATTTTATCTATTTTGGTGAGAGCACCCACTTCTTCTTTTATAGAAGTCTGGTGGAAAATGATCGTTGAATCTTCAGCTCCAGCTTCTTCTTCTTCTCTACCTTCAGTTTTCCTTCTCTTGTATCTAACGATTATTTTGTTATGTCTACTATCTCCATGGAATAGAGAGGAGTTTACAGCTTCAGCTTCTTCTCTTCTATAGATCTTCCCATTGCCTCTACATAAGCAAGCTGTTGGACTCATCTTCAGCAGCTATTGGATCTTCAATAGACATTATGTATGCTTTCTTATCCATTGGCTATCTAGAGTTCATTCCCTAGCAGGTCCAAGAATGGGCTTGCATGCTTATAGAGCTCCTGCACGCATTTAATGCACATAAAAGAAGATGTTAGGTGAGATGTGTTTTTTTTTAAGCGGTCCTCAGGAGCTCAATCTAGGAGAGTGCACCCTCCCCCAATGGGAGAGAATGGTCTCACTCCACCAGAGAGACCCCTGGGCTGAAACTATATAAATAACAAGTGGATGTACATGAAATAGCCCAAGTTACATGAACCTGACATGACATAACCCCATTCTATCTAGCACAATAGGACGCTTACATTTTTTAGGAATACCACAAGATCCCTAGAAAACATTATTCCCCTTAACCTGACAGCCATAATTAGCCAGAGAGTCTGCAACATGGTTAATCTCCCTATAGATATGACAAAGCGAGTAGGATTTCTTCCTAAGCATATTAACAACATCACGCCACCAACGGTAAGCATGCCAAGTTGGAAAACGACCAGACTGGACAGAAGTAACCAAAGCCAGAGAGTCCGAATGCACAATGGATAGCCGAATTCCTAGCTTCTCCGCCAAACGCAGACCATCATAGAGCGCCCTCACCTCAACAATCATGCTATTTCCATAACCATAGTAATGAGAAAAAGCAACCTAAACTGAACCATGTATATTACGAATGCATCCTCCACCTCCACAATATCCTGGATTCCCCTTACTAGCTCCATCAACATTTAAGGAGAAATCAGATATTGGAGGGATCCAACGAATGAACTTGCATTGTTTAACTTTGCAATGAGGAAAGAAACCAAATTGATGAAGGATTTGAGCTGCAGATGGAACTTCCTCCATAGTGAACTGCATATTAGATAAAGAATGGGCAACAATATATTTGATGTTACTAATCACCCTCTCTACATAAGTCCTTTTGTTCTCAAACTTGGCCAAACATCTCCCTTTCCAAATTTCCCATAGCAAAAGGATCAGACAATAAAGCGAAACATAACCAAAAGGAGAGGAAATGTTAGTGAAAGACATGAAGCTCCACACTCTAGCCGTGATATTATTGTGGAGAAATACCTTTGGACTGATCAAAGGAGAAAACCAATTCCACAACGCCTCAGCCAGCTCACCATGAATAAAAAGGTGGTTGAGATCCCCATAGTTCGGACTTCTGCAGCAGGAGCATCGGGAGGCCAAATTAATTCCACTCTCAGAAATTCTTTGGTCCACGGGGACAGCTCTATTGATAAGCTTCCAGCAAAACAAGGAAGCTCTCCTATGGAAATTCGAGTGCCAGATTTTCTTCAAAGGTGGACATCTTACACCTGAATTCCTTACCAAATTGTAAGCTGATTTTGTGGAGAAAATCCCATCTTTAGAGGCCCCCCAGAAGCATTTGTCTTCATCCTCAGTCAGGGTTACCCCCTGCAGGATCCCATTAGGAAGAAGATTCCTTATAGGATGATGGGTATCCACGATGGCGTCATGGAGAGAAATACGGTTTTCAACATGGGTAGAGCGAAGGAAATTAGAGAGAGGTGTCTCCCCCAGCCACACATCTGATAAGAGATCAATTTGACAGCCATTTCCATGAATCCATCTTGTGTTTTCCTGAATAATTTGAATAGCCTTACTCTGAGTCTTGGAAGACATATCCGGTAAGTTTTTGAAATTTCCTTTCTGATAACGTCTTCTAGCATAACTAGCCCAAAAAGATGTGCCATGGATAACATTCCAAAGGGACTTCACCGCCAAGGCAAGCTGCACATGCATGAGATCTCGGACGCCCAGGCCACCCTCCTCAAGAGGGCATTTGATATTTGTCCAGGCCACCCAGTGGCGCCTACGGTTACCATCTGGCCCATTCCAGAAGAAGGAGACTATGGTTTTATCAAAATAATTCAAGCAACTTCTTGGGATAGAAGCAGACGCAGCCATGTAAACAGGTAAAGAAGCAAGCACCGAGTTTCTGAGGGTAACTCTACCTGCTTGGGAGATGAGTCTAGGTTTCCATGTAGCAAACTTTCTATTAACCTTGTCTATAAGAGGCTGGAAATCTGAACTAAGGGTTCTTCCAGACCGCAGGGGAACACCCAGGTAATATAATGGACCAATCTGGCGTTTAAACCCAGTGACTTGCTTTAACCTGTTGATAGCTTGAGCAGACGCCTTTTTAGTTAACATGAAGCAGCTCTTGGAGGCATTGATATGCTGACCAGAAGACTTAGAATATTTATCCAAGAATTCCATAAATCTCCTGATGTTCATAACGCCCCATTCAAAAAAACAAGAGTATCATCAGCATAAAGGAGATGTGATATCCTTGGGCAATCTTTTGGCCCAGCATAAGGTTGGAGAATCTGAGCTTGAACCATGTGACTAATTCCTCTGCTGAGAGCTTCCTCCATGATAATGAACAAAGCAGGGGCAATCGGGTCTCCTTGTCTGAGGCCTCTGGTAGACTGGAAATAGCCCGCAGGGGAGCCGTTGAACAATATAGAGAACCAACAATTAGATATCAGCATTCCAATGTAAGACATGACCGATGAGAGAAACCAAATTTTTAAGAACAGCCAAGAGAAAATCCCACTCCACCATATCATAAGCTTCCTTATGTCAAGCTTGAGTAAAACATTATGACCCCTAACCTTCCTATCAATATCTCTCACAAGCTGGCGAGCTAGGAGACATTATCAACAATAAACCTGCCTTTCACGAAGGCCCCTTGTTCCTCAGAAATAACCTGAGGGAGGATATCAACCAGCCTGTCACAAAGAATTCTAGAGACTATTTTGTAGCAGAAATTACACAAGCTGACTGGCCTGAAGTCACTAAAAGAGATAGGACTCTCAGTTTTTGGAACAAGAGCAATAAGGGAGGATGTCACCCCTCTAGGAAGGGGAAATCCCTGAAAAAAGCCCATTACCGCTGCAACTACCTCCTTCTTAATGATCTCCTAGCAAGAGGTGAAAAAATACCCTGTAAATCCATCAAGACCTGGCGCACTGTTGGCATTTAAACTAAAGACAACATCCTTTATATCTTCCTCCGTAGGAATGGCAGTGAGCATATCATTTTGATCCTTAGAAAGAATCTCTGGGATAACTTGCAAAATTTGCTCATCAACACTGTGATCGGAAGACTGAAGAATTGAACTAAAATAGTTCACTGCCTCTTGCTTAAGAATGTCCTGGTTCTCCTCCAAGATCCCATTAACCTGTAACCTACTTATGGAATTGTGCCTCCTATTCCCTTGAAAAATTGCATGGTAGAAGGCAGTGTTCTTATCACCATTGTCCAGCCACTGCAGGCGAACCTTTTGAGCCCAAAAGATCTCCACACAGTTAATTGCTCTCCTCAGACTAGCATTTGCACACTCCATAATAGTTCTATTAGCAGGGTCGGATCTGCATCAAAAACTTGTTGCATCACATTTGCTTCCTCTTCACACTTCTTCAGGTTGTCATTGATGTTTCCAAAGGTGTTTTTGTTCCAGGCACGAAGGGCGCTCCTGACCACTTTCAGCTTATTGTGGAGAATGGCAAAAGGATTATAATGCCATCCAGAATTGGCAGCCCAGGCTACTTTAACAGTGTCCAGAAAAGTCACATGGGATGTCCACATAGATTGAAACGTAAACCTGGCCAGATAAGGAGGAGGAGAGCTGAAAGTAACCAACAGAGGTGCATGATCAGAAGTGCTTCTCGGAAGATGCCTTACTTGCAAGTCCATACAGCTGTCATGACAAATAGCATTACCCAGGAACCTGTCCAACCTGGCCCTAACCGAAGCAGTCCCAGTTCTTTTATTAGTCCACGTAAAATCTGAGCCAACATGACCCAGATCCATGAGAGAAGAACCAGAAATAAAAGAGTTAAAATCCAGCATACTATTCAGATTGACAGGTCTCCCCCCTTTCTTCTCAGAGGGAAGGGAGACACAGTTGAAGTCTCCTCCTACCAACCAAGGAACATCCACGTTCACTGAAAGATTGAGAAGCTCATCAAAAAGCAGCCGTCTACTACTGGCATGGCAACTAGCATATACAACAGTAATCAGGAAAGAAGTTATATTGTCCTTGTGGAAGGCCGTAGTAATATGTTGATCCGAACCATTAACCATCTGAAGAGGGATATTCCGCTAGAAAACCCATAAATTAGAATTCTCACCATTATTACCAATAACATTGTCCATTCTTAGGTAGGCACGAATAGAGTTAGCCCGCTCCATGGAAACCTTGGGCTCAGCTATAGCAAGAAAATCCACCTTGTTGCTGATGATATATCTCCTTAACATACGCCTGGAGGCTAATTTAGCTATTCCCCTAATATTCCAATATAATAAGGAAGAATTCATGAAGACGAGTAGCCTGATGAAGAACCCACTACCGCCTTTGCCTTCGACCGGGTTGTTGCACCCATCACCTCCAGCTGTCTCTCCTTCAAAAGTTGACCAGTAGTAGGCATGAATATATTCTCAGTATCTGCAATAATAGAAACTTTGTGAAGGACTGAATCTGGCGATTTCAACTTGGCAACTTCCATATGCGGAAGGGTGTCTTCTTCGCCGGAGACCATCGCCAGAATTCTCCTGCCTGCATCTTCTCTAACTGGTTGAACCCTGTCTGTCCCCTTTCCGGATGAACACTGATCAACAGCACTAACATGAATAGTCGAGGCAGTAGGTTGAAGCTGAACATAAAATTTCAATCCCTCAGAGACCTTAGAGAGCCCAACCGCTTCCTTTTCCATTGCAGTCACCATCTCAGAAGCATTACCAGATGAACCACCACTTAAACAATGATCTGTGGAGTCCCCATGCAGCCCATGCAACGTGGGTGTAGGCTGAATAGCCTCTGTACCCCTCTGTGATCGAAACTTCAAACTAGCATTAACATTGGAATCTTCCCGTTCTCTTGTCAATCGTTGCTCCCCAGGCCGAGCATCAGGCAATTCCTCTTCCTGCATGTTCTGAACAATTTGCTCAAGGTTCTTCTCTGGAGAAGAGCTCAGCTCCATTAACGGAGCAAAACTATTGCCATTTCCCTGAGCTCCCAGATTCTCTTGAAGCCCCTTAGAACGCTAGGTTTTTTTAATTGTAGGAACTTCATTAAGCTTCTTTCCATGCATGTTAACGATCAACTGGGAGCCATCCACCCCTTCCGGGTCTTTATATTTTTTCTTGCATTCCTTCTCCACATGCCCTAGCTTTTGACAAAAGTTACAGACCACTGGAACCCTGTAGTAGTTTACTTTTTGCCAAAACCCATCCATATCACAACCTACCCAGATCCTGTCCGGTCTTACCTTTGCTACATCTAATTCCACACAAACAAAAGCCTCTTGTGTTTGAGTTAAAGCCATGGTTGGCTCATATATTCTGAGGACTTGTCCCAAGTTCCCGACAATAGATTTTAAAAAGTCTGGAAGTAGAAATTTACAGGAAGCATGGGAAAACCCACCTAGATCGGCATGATGGTAGGATCAGCATTAAAATCAAAGTGGGCATCCCACTTGAAGAAACGATAAAGCAAGCCCTTAATATAAAGTCTCCTCCTTAGAATAACCTTTAGATAGTCTTACTCCACGTCAAACCACAGAAGAAGATGTCTGTGATTCAGAGAGCTTACAATGAAATCCTCTTTAAGGCCTAACCTTTGCGAAAGACAGTTTTTGAATTCCGGGATAGAGCTCCTTCCATAAGCACAGCGAACGATGACAGCAAGCTTAAGAGTAGCAATGGATCTACCCACCTCCTCTCCAGTGAAGAAGACTGTTGGCTCACCTGAGTCAGTGAAACCCGGGGGTTTGATGCCAATGGACACAACAGGGGGCGGCTTCGATTCTGAAATTATTTGTGCATAAGATCTCCGCCCAGAAGAAGCAGCGACCTGCATCAAGACTCACCATTCCCAAAGCAAAACCATCGCCGGCCCAGGGCCGGCGGCCAACCTCACGCTGGCGAACCAAATGCCCAGAGCCCCTCTCTCTAGAATTCTAGAGAGAGAATTCTGTAGACTCCTACCATAGACTAACACATTAAAGTAACACACCAATCAAAATGCACCACATTAGGTGAGATGTTCATCTGTTAGTCAGACCCCATACCTTTGTTACAATAGTCCAAAAATTCTACTGACAGTTTCCTATTCAAAGTTGCTCCTTTTTTGTTTGATAAGAAAGAAAGACTATTAGTCATATTTGAGATGTGAACATACAGCTTGGGTTGAAAAAGTGTATTGATCATTTAATGTGAGATGTGCGTAAGATCTTTTGTCAAAGTAGGAAACCACATTTGAATTTAAACAGTTTTAGACATCAAAGGAAATGTTGTTCATCAATTGTAATGAAATCATGTATACATCAAACAAAACAACAATAGATATTTTAATCATTAATCAATAGAGACTAAGTCATAAATTGATATGCAACTTTAACTAATCAAGAAATGATAGTCAGTCAAGGTGGAACTTAGACTGGTAATTACTACTAATCAAGAAGTAGCACTATCAGTCGAAGTTGACTGGCCAAAAAAACACTATCAGTTGAAGTGGAATTTCGATTGGCAATTGTTGAGCAACTACCTCTAAGGAATTTAAGATTTCTTAAATCAATATTTTGCTATGACAAAACTCTTAAATAAATGTCCTACAAAGTAAAAATGTTAAATTCATATCATAATATATATATATATATATATATATATATAGATTGATATTAGAATCATCTTTATGTTCATCCCAGAAATTTTTCTAAGTCCACAGACTCTTCCTATGTCCTACTAAATTCGACTGATAACTTCGCTCCTTTAGAAACGAAGTCAATCAATCTTGAAATTTTCTAAGTCCACAATCTTTCATATCATTCGACTGTGTAACACATCATTCGACTGTCAACTTCGACTCATACAATCGAATGCTTCATAAAATCTAACACATCATTCGACTGTCAACTTCGACTCATACAGTCGAATGCTTCATAAAATCTAACACATGATTCGACTGTCATCTTCGACTGTCACAGTCGAATGCTTTAGAAATCGATCTCCTAGTATTCGACTACTGAAGTCAAATTGCCTTGTTTCCTCTAAAGTCGAATTGCCTTGCTTCCTCAGAAGTCGAATTGTTCTATTAAGTCGAATTCTGTTGATTTCTTGTGAAGTTGAATTATTCTCTACTGAGGTCGAATCACTCCTATTTCTTCAGTCGAATTATATGATCCTTTGCATTCGACTTCACTGTCAGTTTTGTACTTATACTTTTATGAAGTCTGATAAACTCCAATCTAATCCTGTTTCTTAATCATCTTGGACATAATTTTTAATAAGATCTTCATTGATTAAATATTTATTAAATCATCAGAATGCTGTTATTTTATTACTATTTCTCTGACAGGACAAGATATATTATACTTAAAATATTAATCTAAATTCTGTGCAAACTATTTCTGAAATATTTTGAACTGAGCCTTATGTTTTTCATGTCTCTTGCTTCGGATTTTGTTAAATACAAATATATGGTGCATTTAATGTACTTTTGGCGCATGCTATCTGACAAGGTTCACCTACCACTGACAGACCCTACCTTGCCTTTTTACCTAACTGTCTGTCCTCTATTTTTGTCTGAAAGCATGTCTATACGAGGTTTCCATGCGTTCTATTGTACTCCTCTGACTCACCTACCTCAAAGGTATGGAGATACTCTTTCTTTTTGTCATGTCTTTGTGCAGGCATTTATTGGAGCACGTTTTTAGAATGCTCCTTTCACAGTCCATTCCGAAGAGAAAGAGCTTATCTTCTAGCAGTGAAGACTGCACATCCTCTAAAGACCTTGGAAAGAAGCAAAGCTGAAGAACATCTAGATAATAAAACTTCAAGAACCAAAGGATCCTGAATTCTCTCCAAACGGTTAGATTGCAAACAACCACAAATTCCAACGGCTATCTTTCAAATGGCTATATTCTGAAGTGTAATGTGAGACCCCGAATTTTTATTCTCTTTATATATATGTATGTATATGAATGGTGTGTTGGGTGTTCAGTTGTTGTGTGCTGAGCATGCGTAGTTCATTATGCCTACTATAAGTTTTATCCTTCTCTTGAGTATGAGCATGTGCGTATATCTATATATATATATACATGCGTGTATATGATAATTCGTGTAGAAGTGAACAATTAGCTAATTAGAGGTGTATTATGAATACCAAGAATCTCTGACTTAGGATACTTGGATAATACTATGCGTGTGCTATCTAAATATTGAAGAATATCCTATACTACCTATTTCATGGAATTTTGTATGAGAGTATGAAGTACATATGTGTATGTACGTGTGTATGTTATCTTATGCGTGTGACAATTGTATACCTAATTCTACATGCATAACACCTTGGTGTACTTGTGTATGCATGTGTATGATTAGTTGTAAACATTGTTCATTTGCATGGTTTAGTTAATGTGTACATTGTACTTCGTACATTGCATATACATAAAGAGTTCAAGCATGGTAGGTGTAATTAGTAGTTTATATTGAGATTCTATACTCCTCATGAATAACATGCATGTATTTTTATGATATTTAGGTGAGAATAGTCAATTGGCTAAATTATGCATATAGTACCTATTAAGGAATCCTATGCATATAGTACTTAAGCAATGTTAGGTAAAGTTGTGTAAGTTAATCTAATTACCGGTGCGCATGTTGTACCCATCTATTTCAAGCATAATGTGCATAAGTATGCTATACCAGTGTGTGTATACTATATATATATGTCAAATCAAGTGTGTGTGTACAAGGACTATTTTATCGAATAGATTATTCCTAGCTAACCTAACTCATATCACCTCCTAATGATTTGCGAAGCCCTCACAATTCTTGTCATTCTATCTTGCCGTGTGTTGAGTCACACTTATGTAAAACATCATGTACGCATAGGTAGGTATCTACGTACATCTTATCTTAGTGTATTTATGTATGCTTGTGTATGCCTAGGTATAAATGATATTGATTGCCTGGTATAGTAATATACATGTTACACCTTATACATTGTATGTATATATATAGTGTAAGCATAGTTTCTGCATGTTTTTAAGTTCTGGCCGAAGGGCCAATTAGCGTCAACATGGGTGGACGCCCATGAGTTGTCGGCGTCCATCTCGATGGACGCCAATCCTTAAGTAGCCGTCCACATAGGTGGACGTTTACTGTTCTGACACTGCATGCGTAGCAGGTCAGAAATGCAGGGCTTGCCATGCTCCTGATTGGGGGATGGCCGACCCAAAGGGCTCTCCCACCCCTGCAAAGGCAGACTTCGGGTCTTGCCTCATAAAAACATCAACCTTGCTGCTTGCAAGGTGCTCTCTTGGCCTTTTCAAGAGGAGAGAAACCCTAGCTCAGGAATGTGAGGAAACCTGAACTTGAGAGCTCAGATCCGGCGTTCTGAAGCTTGGTTCCGGCGATCTTCTTCGACAAGGAGGAAGTCCAAGCATAGGAGAAGGCCTCCCCGGTGCTGGACAACGACCTACAACCTCCTAGAACCCGGAGCAAGGGAGTTTGGAGGCTTCTTGGCACTGCCCAAGGAGAGCTTCTCCGGCCATTTTGATCCGTTTGGAGATTTATTCAAAGGCAAGTAACCTATCCATGATGTCCCCTTATGAGTCTAGGTTGGTTTTATGATTTTTGAGCATTTTCCCTCGAGTCCTAGACCCCCTCATTCACCCAAGTTTGAGAGCTCGGGTCTGTGTTTCTGCACAGACCTGATTCGACGGCAAGGTCCGTGGACGCCCAGATCATGCTTGGCGTCCATCGGCCATGCCGCTGACCCTGAGTCAGCGGCCAGAGACCGCCGCCAAGTTCCTCTGGACAGAACAGTGAGCTGTTCTGCCCTTCTTATACATTAATTTCGGTATGGTTTCCGTGATGAGGATATATGGTAATCCTATACTCTATGTATATTGTCAATTGTGATGTGTGGATGAGTGTGTTGTGCAATGGTGAATGTTAGAATATTGTATCCCATGAATCGTAAGCATGACTTGTTGATGATCTTGCCAAATTTATGTTTCATGATTAGGATTAGTATGAATGCCTTGGTTTTGGTCTGATCATGAAGGTTAGTGGGTCAGTATACGTGTTTGCAATTTTGGTAAATTATCCATGCTTGTGTAATTTGCTAATAAATCCGGTTCGGTAAAATAAAAGCATACAAGAAAGATTGTGATGATTAATCTATAGAGGTATGATTTAGGGTAATCTTGTATTCTCAAATCATGCATATGTTAGTAGCCTCTGTTTAAAACAGTAAGTGGCAAATTGCAAGATGTGTTAAACCCCATGTTAACTTAAGTTGTTAATAGCATGCTAATTAGGTGTTTTATTTTCTGTAAATTCTATTTAGCTCAGAAAAATCTGAAAATTTGAGTGTATGATCTTGAACCCGAAAACAGCATGTGGTTAAAATTTCAGGTCATTTGGATCAGTAAATAAGAAGTTATGTATTTTCATGTGAAATGTAATAAATTACGTATGTTATCGTAATGTGGATAGTTATTGCTTAAACCCAACCTGATTAGTGTATTTACTGTGTTAAACTCCTGAAATCTGTAGTAGCATGGTTAGGAGAAAAATAAAGACACATTGTGCATGAGAAAACGAAGGAGATATGAGTGTTATATGTAAAATACGTGTTAAAACTCGGTATGAGTAAAGTGTAAAAGTTGTGCCTATGTGACACTGCTACCCTAGAGGCATCGGGAGCCGTATATAGAAAAGTCCCTATAGAAGGCTCCATGTGATATAAGTTTGTCCCAAAGGCATTGGGAAAACCCCGGAGGTGGACAAGTACCACTGGATAGGGTGGAGAGGGCTTCTCCCGGTCTGCGCAGTTACCAAGATTCACCGCTGTATTGCCTAGGTGGTGAGTATGTGTATGAGTTGTGTCATGTGTTGTGTTATGAGTTGTGTTATGAGTTGTGTTGAGAGCTGTGCTAAGGAATGAGCACGAGCTATGAGATATTTGTTAGTGTCCTCTACTGGTGGTTAGGACTATGTGTCATGGCAAATTGTTTAAGCAATGAAAAATGAATAAAGTGTGAATTATGTGAACATGGCACGTGGTAAGTGCCCAAGATGCACGTGGTAAGTGCAATCGATGTGATATGTGATAAGTGAAAGTGGAAGAGAAAATGATGTGGAAATGAGTAAATTGTGTAAGTGTGAACATGTGTACGTGTCAAATGTGTAAAAGTGAACAATGTGAATGAGTAAGTGTGCAATCATGTGAAATAAAAGTGTTAGATTGTAAACTTATGATATAGGTCATGAAAGTCTTAAATGCATATCCAAACAGCAACCTAAATGTATGCAAAACAATGTTTCACATGTGTAAAAATGTCTAGAATCCATGTTAGGGGTAACTAATGAGTTTGTGTGCAAAATAGCATGATGGGTTGTTCACATGATATGTTTTAAGCAACGTTGTAGCTCTCATGTGTAGATTTATAGCCATTGAATCATGCGAAATCAGCAACCTAAAGCATGTAGAAATGTCCATGTATTTGTTTAAAAACATGTAAGATCCATGCTAGTTGTGTTTCCTTTCATGTGTGCACAATGTTCATGTTAGTAGCTCTCATGTCTTGGTTCTTTAAAGACAAAGTTTCATAAGTAAATTGAATAGAGAGCATGTGATAGGTAAATTTTATTCTTAGAAATCTGAAAGCATGATCCATGTATAAACTTGTAAAACTTTCATGATAGGTTGAAACCTTGGACATGATTAGCATGCCATGTTTGAAAATTGTAAATGTGCATGTAAAACCCCTATGACTTATACGTGTATGTTATGAGTAGTGTTGCTTGCTGAGTCTTTGGACTCACTCTTGCTTCGGCGCACAGGTTGACAGGTATCGTGCACTAGAAGGAAGCGTGGCGAGGATCATCATTTAGAAGACTATTTTGTGGAGCTGTTACCAGTTGTACTTTTCTTTTGCACAAAAAGGATTATTGTATGGACAATATTTGGACATTGTAGTTCTCTTTATTTTGTATTAATGTGGACATTGTCTTTCTATCTCGCTATTTAGATTGTGGAATGTGTGTTGGTGACGGGTTAAGAGTTGAGTTGTTTATTTTATTCCGCTGTACTCTATTGCTATCCAGGTACATATCAACCTATCGACCAGTGTTGGGTACATGTCCCACTGTGACGACGCCCTTTTTACCGATGGGGATTGGTATAATCGTACCGGTATGAAGAGGGTCGTTACAGAGATTGGTATCAGAGCACAAGGTTGAGACTGTACATGGATAGGCCATCACCGTCACAACATTGCAAAGTCTTCATAGGGAATTGTCCATATATATAGAATCTACTAATAGTAGATGGAAGATAATAGGGAGAATAGTTAGAATGTAGTAACCTAGGTTCTAATTGAGTTATTTATTTTGCAGACTATGGCTGGACGTGGTAGACGTGGTGCTCAGTCTCGGAGGTATGAGCAGAACCGCAAGCTGAAGAATTTTGTGAAAGGACTTAAGCCATCAGTGAGGGCTAGGCTTCTGGAACTCGATTCACGTACCTTAGGAGAACTTCTAGGTGTGACCACCCAGCAAGAGAATAGAGCGGGATCTCTCCCAGAGGGGGAGGCAACTCCAAAGGAGAATATGATCAAGCCATTCCAAGGCAAGATAGGAAGAAGGAGAAAACATTGGAAAGTCAACAATCAACTGTGGCCTCAAGCATCGAGAAGCCCGAGTGCACCCAGTGCGGGAAGTGTCATGGCGGGAAAGCATGTTGGAGGAAGGAAGGAAGGTGTCTTAAATGTGGAAGCAAAGATCATCGGCTTAAAGAGTGTCCGAACCTGAAGACAAAGTTTACTCCACGAGGTGCTTCATCGATGGTAATAAACGAGCAAGGAGTAACTGGTGTGACCTCGGCAACGTCGCCACAGGTACTCGATGCGATCTTCGAGGACGAAGATCTTTTTCTAGAGGGGGAGGGTGTGAGACCCCGAATTTTTATTCTCTTTATATATATGTATGTATATGAATGGTGTGTTGGGTGTTCGGTTGTTGTGTGCTTAGCATGCGTAGTTCATTGTGCCTACTATAAGTTTTATCCTTCTCTTGAGCATGAGCATGTGCGTATATCTATATATATATACATGCGTGTATATGATAATTAGTGTAGAAGTGAACAATTAGCTAATTAGAGGTGTATTATGAATACCAAGAATCTCTGACTTAGGATACTTGGATAATACTATGCGTGTGCTATCTAAATATTGAAGAATATCCTATACTACCTATTTCATGGAATTTTGTATGGGAGTGTATGAAGTACATATGTGTATGTACGTGTGTATGTTATCTTATGCGTGTGACAATTGTATACCTAATTCTACATGCATAACACCTTGGTGTACTTGTGTATGCATGTGTATGATTAGTTGTAAACATTGTTCATTTGCATGGTTTAGTTAATGTGTACATTGTACTTCGTACATTGCATATACATAAAGAGTTCAAGCATGGTAGGTGTAATTAGTAGTTTATATTGAGATTCTATACTCCTCATGAATAACATGCATGTATTTTTATGATATTTAGGTGAGAATAGTCAATTGGCTAAATTATGCATATAGTACCTATTAAGGAATCCTATGCATATAGTACTTAAGCAATGTTAGGTAAAGTTGTGTAAGTTAATCTAATTACCGGTGCGCATGTTGTACCCATCTATTTCAAGCATAATGTGCATAAGTATGCTATACCAGTGTGTGTATACTATATATATATATGTCAAATCAAGTGTGTGTGTACAAGGACTATTTTATCGAATAGATTATTCCTAGCTAACCTAACTCATATCACCTCCTAATGATTTGCGAAGCCCTCACAATTCTTGTCATTCTATCTTGCCGTGTGTTGAGTCACACTTATGTAAAACATCATGTACGCATAGGTAGGTATCTACGTACATCTTATCTTAGTGTATTTATGTATGCTTGTGTATGCCTAGGTATAAATGATATTGATTGCCTGGTATAGTAATATACATGTTACACCTTATACATTGTATGTATATATATAGTGTAAGCATAGTTTCTGCATGTTTTTAAGTTCTGGCCGAAGGGCCAATTAGCGTCAACATGGGTGGACGCCCATGAGTTGTCGGCGTCCATCTCGATGGACGCCAATCCTTAAGTAGCCGTCCACATAGGTGGACGTTTACTGTTCTGACACTGCATGCGTAGCAGGTCAGAAATGCAGGGCTTGCCATGCTCCTGATTGGGGGATGGCCGACCCAAAGGGCTCTCCCACCCCTGCAAAGGCAGACTTCGGGTCTTGCCTCATAAAAACATCAACCTTGCTGCTTGCAAGGTGCTCTCTTGGCCTTTTCAAGAGGAGAGAAACCCTAGCTCAGGAATGTGAGGAAACCTGAACTTGAGAGCTCAGATCCGGCGTTCTGAAGCTTGGTTCCGGCGATCTTCTTCGACAAGGAGGAAGTCCAAGCATAGGAGAAGGCCTCCCCGGTGCTGGACAACGACCTACAACCTCCTAGAACCCGGAGCAAGGGAGTTTGGAGGCTTCTTGGCACTGCCCAAGGAGAGCTTCTCCGGCCATTTTGATCCGTTTGGAGATTTATTCAAAGGCAAGTAACCTATCCATGATGTCCCCTTATGAGTCTAGGTTGGTTTTATGATTTTTGAGCATTTTCCCTCGAGTCCTAGACCCCCTCATTCACCCAAGTTTGAGAGCTCGGGTCTGTGTTTCTGCACAGACCTGATTCGACGGCAAGGTCCGTGGACGCCCAGATCATGCTTGGCGTCCATCGGCCATGCCGCTGACCCTGAGTCAGCGGCCAGAGACCGCCGCCAAGTTCCTCTGGACAGAACAGTGAGCTGTTCTGCCCTTCTTATACATTAATTTCGGTATGGTTTCCGTGATGAGGATATATGGTAATCCTATACTCTATGTATATTGTCAATTGTGATGTGTGGATGAGTGTGTTGTGCAATGGTGAATGTTAGAATATTGTATCCCATGAATCGTAAGCATGACTTGTTGATGATCTTGCCAAATTTATGTTTCATGATTAGGATTAGTATGAATGCCTTGGTTTTGGTCTGATCATGAAGGTTAGTGGGTCAGTATACGTGTTTGCAATTTTGGTAAATTATCCATGCTTGTGTAATTTGCTAATAAATCCGGTTCGGTAAAATAAAAGCATACAAGAAAGATTGTGATGATTAATCTATAGAGGTATGATTTAGGGTAATCTTGTATTCTCAAATCATGCATATGTTAGTAGCCTCTGTTTAAAACAGTAAGTGGCAAATTGCAAGATGTGTTAAACCCCATGTTAACTTAAGTTGTTAATAGCATGCTAATTAGGTGTTTTATTTTCTGTAAATTCTATTTAGCTCAGAAAAATCTGAAATTTGAGTGTATGATCTTGAACCCGAAAACAGCATGTGGTTAAAATTTCAGGTCATTTGGATCAGTAAATAAGAAGTTATGTATTTTCATGTGAAATGTAATAAATTACGTATGTTATCGTAATGTGGATAGTTATTGCTTAAACCCAACCTGATTAGTGTATTTACTGTGTTAAACTCCTGAAATCTGTAGTAGCATGGTTAGGAGAAAATAAAGACACATTGTGCATGAGAAAACGAAGGAGATATGAGTGTTATATGTAAAATACGTGTTAAAACTCGGTATGAGTAAAGTGTAAAAGTTGTGCCTATGTGACACTGCTACCCTAGAGGCATCGGGAGCCGTATATAGAAAAGTCCCTATAGAAGGCTCCATGTGATATAAGTTTGTCCCAAAGGCATTGGGAAAACCCCGGAGGTGGACAAGTACCACTGGATAGGGTGGAGAGGGCTTCTCCCGGTCTGCGCAGTTACCAAGATTCACCGCTGTATTGCCTAGGTGGTGAGTATGTGTATGAGTTGTGTCATGCGTTGTGATATGCGTTGTGTTATGAGTTGTGTTGAGAGCTGTGCTAAGGAATGAGCACGAGCTATGAGATATTTGTTAGTGTCCTCTACTGGTGGTTAGGACTATGTGTCATGGCAAATTGTTTAAACAATGAAAAATGAATAAAGTGTGAATTATGTGAACATGGCACGTGGTAAGTGCCCAAGATGCACGTGGTAAGTGCAAGCGATGTGATATGTGATAAGTGAAAGTGGAAGAGAAAATGATGTGGAAATGAGTAAATTGTGTAAGTGTGAACATGTGTACGTGTCAAATGTGTAAAAGTGAACAATGTGAATGAGTAAGTGTGCAATCATGTGAAATAAAAGTGTTAGATTGTAAACTTATGATATAGGTCATGAAAGTGTAAATGCATATCCAAACAGCAACCTAAATGTATGCAAAACAATGTTTCACATGTGTAAAAATGTCTAGAATCCATGTTAGGGGTAACTAATGAGTTTGTGTGCAAAATAGCATGATGGGTTGTTCACATGATATGTTTTAAGCAACGTTGTAGCTCTCATGTGTAGATTTATAGCCATTGAATCATGTGAAATCAGCAACCTAAAGCATGTAGAAATGTCCATGTATTTGTTTAAAAATGTAAGATCCATGCTAGTTGTGTTTCCTTTCATGTGTGCACAATGTTCATGTTAGTAGCTCTCATGTCTTGGTTCTTTAAAGACAAAGTTTCATAAGTAAATTGAATAGAGAGCATGTGATAGGTAAATTTTATTCTTAGAAATCTGAAAGCATGATCCATGTATAAACTTGTAAAACTTTCATGATAGGTTGAAACCTTGGACATGATTAGCATGCATGTTTTGAAAATTGTAAATGTGCATGTAAAACCCCTATGACTTATACGTGTATGTTATGAGTAGTGTTGCTTGCTGAGTCTTTGGACTCACTCTTGCTTCGGCGCACAGGTTGACAGGTATCGTGCACTAGAAGGAAGCGTGGCGAGGATCATCATTTAGAAGACCATTTTGTGGAGCGGCTACCAGTTGTACTTTTCTTTTGCACAAAAAGGATTAATGTATGGACAATATTTGGACATTGTGGTTCTCTTTATTTTGTATTAATGTGGACATTGTCTTTCTATCTCGCTATTTAGATTGTGGAATGTGTGTTGGTGACGGGTTAAGAGTTGAGTTGTTTATTTTATTCCGCTGTACTCTATTGCTATCCAGGTACATATCAACCTATCGACCAGTGTTGGGTACATGTCCCACTGTGACGACGCCCTTTTACCGATGGGGATTGGCATAATCGTACCGGTATGAAGAGGGTCGTTACAGTATAAAAGGAACTCAAGTTTGAAAGAAGACAATAGAAGAATATACAAGCTTTGACATCTCCTGTGAGCTTCATTCAAATTCCTTCAAGTCTACTCAAAGCCTTTCCTGAAAGAAACAAAGTCTGGGAGCTTCTCTCTTCAAGAAATCTTTTCTGAAGCTCTTCTAGAAGTCTTGAGTAGGGTGGCAACTGTAATTGCTTATTTTCTTCAAGTCCACCCTTGCATTTTAGATAGGATTCAAGCTTTGACATCTCCTATGAGCTTCATTCAAATTCCTTCAAGTCTACTCAAAGCCTTTCCTGAAAGAAACAAAGTCTGAGAGCTTCTCTCTTCAAGAAATCTTTTCTGAAGCTCTTCTAGAAGTCTTGAGTAGGGTGGCAACTGTAATTGCTTATTTTCTTCAAGTCCACCCTTGCATTTCAGATAGGATTCAAGTCTCATTTCTGAGCTATTAATCCTTCTGAAGTCTGTATGTGTTTGTGCTCAGATCTAAGGCAAACACACAAGTTCTTTATTCTCTTGTGTAATTTCTGCAGAAGTCTGTTTCTGCATTGCCCCTCCTGTGTAGGGAAGGCCTTTGTGAAAGGTAGTTGTTGTACCCCTGTTTAGGGAAGACTTGCTTGGGAGCAAGTGGGTTTGTAATTCCTCTCAAGGGTGAGAGAAGGCCAATTTATTAGCAGTTAGTGGAAATCTCAAGTGGTTGACTTGAGGACTGGATGTAGGACTTCCATGTGGGAAGGGCCGAACCAGGATAAACTCTTGTGCATTTCTGTGTGATTGTTTTTCCGCCAAGTTCACACTTGAATCACACACCACACACTAAGTACTAACTCATCTATTTAGTGTTGTGCATTTCAGAAGAAAATTTTAAGAGTTAAGAAGTCCTATTCACCCCCCCTCTAGGACATCTAGTTTGCCATTTCGATCCAACAACAACTTCAACTGGTGAAGAAAACATTGTCAGTTGAAGCGTGCAACTTCAACTTGAAACTTCGACTGATGAAGAAAACACTGTCAGTCACGGGAAACTTCGACTTGAAACTTTGACTAATGAAGAAAACACTGTCAGTCGAAGTGAAATTTCGACTGGCAACTTCGACTGGAAAGGGATAAACACTCCAGTTGATGTGGACTTGGAATGATAAGGAATTAAATTGAGTTTCTTGGAATTCTTACAGTGGTGATCCTTGAAGTTTTATTTATTATCTTTGTTTTTCCTGTTGGCAGACTTAATGAAAAATAGATATTAAGGTAAAATGTCATCAAGGTTAAATAGGAATATGACATATATGAACTATCAAGTATGAAAGGTAAAGTCATGATTTAAAGAAATATTCTGATGAGTTTTGTTATCACCAAAATACATAGTCATAGAGAAAAGGGATAAAGCAGTCAACAATCTCCCCCTTTTTGGTGATGACAAAACTCTTAAATTCTTATCTGAAATTATAATACTCACAAGTGATATGTATTTCAAAGTATCTCTCCCCTTTTTTGTCAAAGACCAAAAAGGAAAAGCTATGGAATAACCATGATGCAAGAAAAAGAATAAGGTAGAGAAATCAAGAGATTGAAATAGATTAATGGAGGCTCCCCCGTAGTCCAAGGCTTCCCCTGAGTTCATGTCAATCTTGGCAGATAAAGGAATCAAATGTAGGATATTGGTCAGAAGAGGTAGTTTATGATTATGGTCCACAAAGAAAAAACCATGTGTAATAGTGAGTGCAAAGTGAACCACAGAGCAAACACCAACAAGTGACATTTCAATAGGAAGGTGTCAACAAACTTATAATAGATATCGACAGATAGTGTCAAATTGGTTGACAGACAAAAGACAAATGTTGACAGAAAAGAAAGAGGGTTGTTGACAGACGAACCATTGGTGGACACACATGAAGGATGTGTTAACACACATGATAAAAAATGTCGACAGACAAAGAGAGCATTGAAGTTTGGCAAGCAACAACTAAGAAAGAAGTTCAATGATTATAGAATAGAAGTCATGTATTATTTCAAGTAACTCTAAAAAAACTAATATTGTTCAATGACTGTAGAAACACATCTTCTACAAATTGCACATGTTCAGTTCCCTTTGGAGAGAGGTGAATCTCTCTTCAGGTAGAGCTTTTGTGAAGATGTCTGCCAATTGACTTTCAGTGTCTATAAATAAAATATCTATATTACTTGAAATTACATGATCTCTAATGAAAATGGTACCTAACCTCAATATACTTGGTTCTTGAATGTTGTACTGTATTCTTTGTGAGATTGATTGCACTGGTGTTGTCACATAGCATGGGTACATATTTGATGTTTATTCCATAACCCTCAAGTTGTTGTTTGATTCATAGTAGTTGAGTGCAACAGCTCTCAACAGCAACATATTCAGCTTCAATTGTTGACAAGGCCACTAAGTTTTGCTTTCTTGAGGACCAGAAGATCAAACACCCTGCAAGAAATCGAGAACAACCACTGGTGTTTTTTCTATTTACTTTACATCCAACATAATCAACATTAGAATAACCAATTAAATCCATCTTACATGATCTTGGTTACCACGATCCTAATTCAAATGTATGTGCTAAATATCTAAAAATTCTTTTGACTGAAATTAAATGGAATTCTTTAGCATTTGCTTGGTACCTAGCATACATGCATACGCTAAATAAAATGTTAGGTCTACTGGTAGTTAAGTATACCAGAGAACCAATCATACCTCTATAAGACTTTTGATCCACTTTCTTACGGTGAGGATCATTATCTAACCTGGTGAAAGTGCTCATAGGAGTGGATAGAGGTTTTGCTTGTTCGAAAACCAAACTTCTTTAGCAGGTCCTTGATGTATTTGATATGCTTGATGTGGGTTCCTTCCTTGTCTTGTTTGATTTGAAGTCCAAGGAAGTAAGTCAACTCCCTCATCATACTCATCTCAAATTCTCCCTGCATCAATCTTTCAAAGTACTTACCTTCCTTGTCTTCCTTGTCTTGTTGAGGAGCCGAGTCACTCCGGTGCTGGTCCTACTTAGTTGCCGGGAGTATTACTCTTTTGGTGTACGTACTTGCTGTACTCTTTCCTTTTGTTAAGTCTGCTCTGAGTTGTACCATGATATTATATATATGTAGTGGATTTTATTAGTTTTGTGGTTTGTGGACTTCCCTATATGTTCTTCTTAGACTTCCCTTTTAACCCTTTCGAGCTTTTTCTTGTGGGTGGCAGTTCAGGGTTCGGTTTACTAGTGGATAACTGGTAATTCGGATCCTGGGTCGTTACGGTTGGTATCAGAGCTTTGTCTGTTGAGACGTATAAGAAAGTGTCACAAGTTGGTAACTCAGAGCATTAAGAGTATAGTGATAGCAAGCAATGCCGGAGTAATTTTTGTGTATTTATGTGCATGTCCTGTATAGGTCCATTATGACATCGATGAGATGCTGTGTTGAGGAGGTTGCTGAGCAAGCACCTCAGCAGAAGCCTTGTGACACCCTGCCACCATTGCAAGTGCAGCCTGGACAGCAGGACGAGCACAGTGGTGTTGCACCACCACCACCACCACCCCCTGCAGCACCCTGAGTTTTGACTGGACTCATTTCCTTGAGGGGATGGCACAGTTGGTTGCCCAGCACTGTGACGCTCCAGCGCCTCAGGGAGGTCACGCGAGAGTGTTGAGGGAGTTCCTATAGTTTCAGCCACCCCAGTTCAAGGGGCAGCTAGACCCTGACGCAGCTCAATCGTGGTTAGATGTTGTGGAGTGGACTTTCCATTCCATGGAGTGTGCAGCGGTGGAGAGGGTTCTATTAGCGAGCTACCAGATGCAGAGCCAGACACTAGCTTGGTAGACTTCGGAGTGGGAGACCACTTTTCAGTCTCGCCCACTCAAGCAGATCACTTGGCAGGAGTTCATTGTAGCTTTTGAGAGAGCCTTTTGCCCCTCCTATGTCAGGACAGAGAGACTGTACCAGTTCTTAGACTTGGCATAGGGCAAGATGACAGTGGTCTAGTACGAGCTAGATTTGTGGAGTTGGGGGCGCTATGCGCCACAGATTATGACAAATGAGAGCCTGAACCCAGTATTTTGTGAGAGGACTAAGGCCAGAGCTCCAAGACACTGATAGTTGCATGCGTCACTGACTTGGATGCAGCCTATCAGACAACAACAACTTTAGTGGCTGACACTTTGCGGACCTGTGAGCAGGTTAGAGTTGTACAGAGGTAGGTGGGTCCGTCCCAACAGAGGCAACAACAGAGTACTTCTCAACAACTAAGAAGACTTCGACTTCCTTTGTGTCTTCCTCCTTGGGACGTCTTCGAGGTCGGGGTCTAGGAGGAGGTTTAGTCATGAATGGAGGCAGTCAAAGTGGAGGTAGTTTTCAGTGGAGATGTTTCAGCAGCCTACAGGGTAGCTATCGCAGTAGGGTTAGCATCCTTTGCTGGCCGATGTTACCGGTGTGGACCAGCTGGGTCACATGGCGTGGGATTGCCCCCTGCTACCACAAGATTAGTAGCAGCGGTTAGCCTCAGTTACGTGCGCAAAGTAGGGTCCCAGTGCAGCAGCATCGGCAGGCTTTTTGTTTTCTATATAGTTACATGACTTTATGTTATATTGGTATGGATTGACTTGAGCAGTACGTGCAGTGGTTGATTGCAGGAAGGAAGAGGGGTACCTTCAAATACCCGAGGAATTGCCTCTACTTCCATCCAGGGTATTGTACTCTCTCTTCCCATTTTCTGATTTCTGTTTTGAGAGCACGAAGGTTGTTGGCTTCTGGGTGCCAGGGTTTTCTTGCTATTGTTGTACTTGTTGACCGGACACCTCTTGGTGTGGAGGACATTCAGTAGTCTGTGAGTTTTTGATGTCTTTCTAGATGAGCTACCTGGTCTACCACCAGTCAGAGAGATTGAGTTTACTATTGAGCTTGTTCCTAGCACTGCACCTTTTGCAACAAGCACCGTACCGCTGGAACCAGCAAAGTTGTGAGAGTTGAAGGGGCACTTGGAGGAGCTATTAGAGAAAGGCTACATTTTCCCTAGCTTGTCTCCTAGGGGTCTCCAGTATTATTGGTGAAAAAAAAGGATGGTAGCCTGTGATTGCGTATTGATTACAGGAAGTTGAATGAAGTGACCATCAAGAATAGGTACCCTCTACCTAGGATTAATGATCTCTTTGATCAGCTTTAGTCAGTTCGAGTTTTCTCCAGGATCGATTTGAGATCAGACTACTATCAATTGCGGATCAAAGAGTCAGATTGGAGAGGACAACTTTCAAGACCAGATATGGGCACTTTGAGTTCTTGGTGATGCCATTGGGCTCACCAATGTGCTAGCGGCTTTTATGGATCTGATGCATAGGGTGTTCCACTAGTACTTGGACCAGTTTGTCGTGGTGTTGTTGAGGACATTCTGGTGTACTCTACTTCAGAGGAGGAGCACGCCAGCACCTGAGGATCGTGTTGCAGACTCTGCAAGAGCACCAGCTGTATGCCAAGCTCAGTAAGTGTGAGTTTTGGATGCAGCAGGTTCACTTTTTGGGTCACGTGATCTCATGTGGCAGAGTTTTTATAGATCCAACAAAGGTCGAGGTAGTTTTGCTATTGGAGAGGCCCCGTATAGTGATAGAGATACGCAATTTTCTAGGCTTGGCTGGTAATTACTACATGTTTATCAAAGATTTTTCACAGATTGCTGCACCCCTAACTTGTTTGACGAGGAAGGGAGTACCGTTTGAGTGGTCGAAGCAGTGTGAGCAGAGCTTCATAGAGTTGAAGCGACTGCTTACGACGACGCCAGTCCTGGTGTTACCTTAAGGTATGGAGGGTTTTGAGGCCTGCACAGATGCTTCTAGAATTGACTTAGGAGTAGTTCTGATGCAGTATGGTAGAGTGGTGCTTATGCGTCGCGACAACTAAAGCCCTACGAGGAGAGCTATCCCACCCATGACTTGGAGCTGACAGCTGTGGTTTTTACTTTGAGGATTTGGCATCACTATTTGTATGGTATGAGGTTTGTGGTTCGCACCGAACACCAGAGCATGTGGTATGCCTTTTTGTTGGCCCGCAGATGATATGGCAGCAAGCTTTCTAGATGGGGGGGGGGGGTGAATAGAATAGCTGCTGAAATACTGAAACTAAAACACAAAATCACCACTTGAAAACTTCGGTTAGTGAATGTAGTTGTGTGCGGAGATAGAGTAGCAGTGCAGAAGCAAATTTAAATAATCACACAAGAACACAGAGATTTTATCCTGGTTCGGTACTTCTCAAGTGGAAGACCTACATCCAGTCCCCAAGTAAATCTTGAGATTTCACTAACCAGGGTACAATCCCCCCAAGGATATACAAATCCCCAGCTCCCCGCTGGTCCTCTTCCTTTACGAGTAGGAAGGAAACTCACTTCTGTTACAGGTCAAGAAGTCACCCTCTTGGAGCAAACCCTAGTGCGGTTTGCTAGACTTAAACCCCCAGCTAGGTTCTGCTGAGACCAACCCCAGCTAGGTTTTCCCTTAACCCAAGAGGAACACTGTGTACAGTCCACAGTTGGACAAAGACCACCAGCACCCCACTGGCCTTCTCTACACACAGGAAGAGGAACATTGTATACAGTCCTATAGTTGAACCAAGTCTTTCTTAGAAAAGAAAGAACAAACCGAGAGCTATACAAGATGAACGAAGGAACTCTAGCTCACAGACTCTCTCCCAGATTTACAATGATGCACAGAGAGAGTGAAGAGAGAAAAGAAGCTTGAATGCTTGAGGACTTCAAATGGCTGCGTGCACACTTCTTCTTGGGCTTGAGCTCTTTCTCTCTTGCTTTGAGTGTGTAGGGTGTTGAGGTTTCTCACTGGATGTACACTCTTTCAAAAGGATTTTTAGGAAAAGCTCATATCTTGTTCTTCAGCCTTGCTTCAACCTTTTATGGAGCATCTTGAATAGATTCGTTGAAGAGATCCGTTGGAACTCTTCTAGCCATTGCTCATCTTCTTCTTCATCTACTCTTCTTCTTCTTCTGTCTAACAGACACTTGGTGTAGAGGGAAGTCTAGATATCTGTAGGCATAGAAGATAGAGTCAGACTAAAAAAGTCTTCTGAAAAAAAGGCCCATACCTTGCCTTACTTCCATGTTTTCTACTGGCAACCAGACATGTTAGGTAAGACCCTTTTTGTCTAGCAGGAAGGAAGGAGTCCTTATTTTCTGCTGACAACATCTCACCTACCTTGAAGGATAGACAAAAAAAAGATCTTCAGTTAGATAGAGAAATAATAAGATAATATGTGAAGTACATATGAATTTTTTAGTTGCCACTACAAACATTTTGAAACGTTTGAAATATAGATGCAATCGATGTTTAAGTATAGAACTTCGACTATAAAAAAGTTGGAGTATGTATCACACTTCAACTTTCCAGGAGTCGGAGTTAGTCAACTTCAACTCTTCAGAAGTCGAAGTGGAGTATGATCACACTTCAACTTTCCAAGAGTCAGAGTGGACTACTTCGACTTTCCAAGAGTCGGAGTTGAACCACTTGACTTTCCAGAAGTCGGAGTTGGACTTCGTTTGTTCAACTATTGATATCATACTTCGACTTTCAGGAGTCGGAGTTAGTATGATATATATACTAGTTGTGGACTTAGAAAATTTTGAGCAAACAGAAGAACATATGTGCTATCCAAATATAGTGTTTATAAAATACATTCTTGTGATACTATTATAGTGCATTTGAAGATTATATACGTAGATGGTTATGCACTCATTAATTAAGCAATTGTATTTAACCAAAACATGAGATATGACAAAGTTAAACTTCGGATGTACATAAATTATGTTGTCGGTTGAAGTGAAACTTTAGATATGACGAAGTTGAAATTTAGTGTGATAATGCAAGAATATATTGTATTCATGGAAGAAACATGATATGCAATATATTGATGATATTATTAAGTTAAACATGAGTTTTGTTATCACCAAAATAAAGGTAAAATATAGGAGTGGTTCAACAATCTCCCCCTTTTGGTGATGACAAAACTTATGTGAATTTTCTGACATAAACATAAAGTCAAGCATTAAACACAAAATTTATGAATAAAATACTCCCCCTTTTTGTCAATACCCAAAAAGAAGGATCTTACCATTTGCATATCTCCTCTTGTAAAGACTTTTTACCAATACTATCTGTGAGTTTTAATAAGAGGGGTTCAATAATACTTTCATGAATTTACATCTCCCCTTATTACTTGCTCCCCCTTCGAGTATGGCTCCCCTTTAACATGAGGCTCCTCCTTGATGTGAGGCTTCCCCTTAGAGTGAGGCTTGATGAGTCTTTACTTGTCTGACGACAGTTGTTTCATGGTGTGTCGACCTAATCTTATATGTATGTCGGCACAGTCTTGAATGTGTGTTGGTTTGTTGTTGATCTTGTTGTTTCTTGACATATCCACTTATTGTTTGTCAAGTCTTCAAGAGTTTTACCTACATTGATCTTATAAATAGAGACTTGCAAAACCTTATTAGTAGTACTTATAAATAAATATAAATTGTGACTACTCCCTCCTCAGATATGAGTTGGATGAAGAGCTGGTAGTCACCAATGCCTTGAGCATCCTTTGATCCTGATGTTCTAAGACTATCCTGCAAATAAACTACTCAGAAGTAGGTACCCAAATCTCTTTGGGTCCTTGATGGTTAGATGTATGAAAATATCCTTTCGGGATCCATACTAAGTGCCTAGTTGTGCAGGTGTTTACTATGTGGCCTAATTTGTTGCAATGAGAACAATAATGAATATAATTTTTTTGCAGACCTTATTGTCTTTGTGTCGTTTGTTTATAACATGATTTTAGAAACCTTTTTCTTTTGAAAGCATTTGTTCATTACAGGGGCCTTTTCTGAGGCATCTTGGTTTCTTTCAAAAATTTTGGTAATGGATATTTTCAGGATACTTAATTTATTTTCCTTTTTCAGAAGGTTCGTATCCAAGACCTTATTTATGTTGAACCACTCTATATTTTACCCTTACATTTTGGTGATAACAAAACTTATGATTAATTAAATATTATTAAATATATTTAATATTATGTTTTCCTAATAATATAAATTTATGGTACTATCGCTGTGTGATTTGCACTAAAAAGCAAAATCGATGTCTATTCAATACATATCGATTTCAGTTCACTAAGTGCCACAACGATTTCCATACAAATACATCGATTATAGTTCATCTCTTGTAAACATCGATTTCATTTAAACATCGATTTCAAACTTAAACATCGATTTCATTTAAACATCGATTTCACTTAAACATCAATTCTGTTCAAACATCGATTTCATTTAAACATCGATTTCAAACTTGAACATCAATTTCATTTAAACATCGATTTCACTTAAACATCGATTTTGTTTAAAACATCGATTTCATTTAAACATCGATTTCAACTTGAGATTTCACTTAAACATCGACTCTGTTGATACATGGATTTCATTAGAACATGGATTCTATTCAAACATAGATTTCAACTTAAACATTGATTTCCTTTATACTCAGATATTTCAAAATATTTTTGGCGCCTAATGAAAAGTCAAATATATTTCATTAGCGTAATCTTCTATCTTTCTGACAGAAGATCTTTTTGCTTATCTCATAGGATCTCTTCTTTCCTATCAGACAAAAAGGGATTACCTACCACTTCTGGGTGCCTGCAGGAAACACAGAAGTACGAGCCTTTTGATAGAAATACTCTTTGATCTAAACACTTTCTTCTATGCTTGCAGATCTCGAAGACCACCAAGTGGCTGACAGTCAGAAGAAGAAGAATAGAAAGATCAGCAACGACTAGAAGAGTTCCAACGGATCTCTTCAACGGATCTATTCAAAGCTACTCATATAAAAGATGAAGCAAGGCTGTAGAACAAAAGAGGAGAGAACTTTCCTGAAGATCTTTAAAGGAGTGTACATCTTGTGCGGAACCTCAACTCCACATACACTCAAAGAAAGAGAGAAGAGCTCAAGCCCAATCAAGAGAAGCTTTTCATAGCAGAAGTTTTTGAAGCTTTCAAGCCTTTCTCTCTTCACTCTCTCTCTATGGTCATTGTAATTCTGGGGAGAGTCCTTTGCTGAGAGTTTCTGGGTTAGAGTCTATTATTGTAAAACTCTCAGCTTTGTTCTTTCTTTTCTAAGAAAGATTTCTGTCCAGTTGTAGGACTGTATACAATGAGTCTCTTCCTGTGTGAAGAGTTGGCCAGTGTAGTTGCTAGCGTTTTCTGTCCAACTGAGGGACTATACTCAGTGTAGAACCTAGCTGGGGGGTTTAAGTCTAGCAGAACCGCACTGGGGTTTGTACCAGGAGGTTGGCTTCTTGACCTGTAAGAGAAGTGGGCTGCCTTCTTGCCCGGGAAAAAGAAGAAGACCAACTGGGGTGCTGGGTGTTGTATTGTCCTTGAGGGGGACTGTACCCTTGGTTAGTAAAATCCCAGAGATTGCTTGGGGACTGGACGTAGGACTTCTATGTGGGAAGGACCGAACCAGGATAAATCATTGTGTTCTTTGTGTGATTGTTTATTTTCTTCCACACTGCTACTCTCTATCACACTCAACTAACCAAACTTTCATGTGATAATTTTCTGTGTTTATGTTTCTGTTTCAGATTTCAGAAAACCTATTCACCCCCCCCTCTAGGTTAGCTTGTTGCCGTACCAAAAGGGCCAATAGTTTATTGTTGATAGATTTTGATCCTTTTAAGCATAGAGCTAGAGATGTTTTACCTTTTGTTAATTTTCTAACTGATTCTTTAAATAAAAATTTTCTTCAGTTAGAGTTTTCAATTTTTCTTATAACTCTAATTTTTCATTGTTCTTGCTCTTTAAATCTTCATTCAAAAAATAATTATATTTTAGTTTCCTTTAATTGTGATTTCAATTATTTATTTCTGACTTAAGATCAGAAATAGTGTTTTCTAAGCAAGTAAGGTTGCTTTTGATATTTTTAATTCTTTCACAATAACCATGTGTTTATCATAAAGTTCATTAAAACATCTTCTAAGTCTTCAGACTCTGACCCTGAATCAGTGCAAGAATTAAAAGATGGGTCAGAATGTATCTCATCTAGTCCTATTATGAGGGCTAGACTTATCTGCTCTTTTCTGAATATGAGCTTGATGAATCTGAAGTGGAGACTTCTTCATTGTCCCAAGCAGCTGCCATGGCTTTTCTTTTGAATTTCTTGTGCTTCTTCTTGGATTTTTCTAGCTGACCAGTCTTCTTAAGTCTTGGACAATCTGGTCTCAAATGTCCAGGTTTTTTGCATTCATAGCAGACTGGTTCTTTCTCCTTTTTCTCCTTCTTTTGGATCCTTCTTGATCCATTCTTCTTCTCTTAAGAATTCTCTGAAGTTTGGGCAGTACATCATCTACATCACTGTCTTTAGAGCCTGCATTTTCTGAACTAGATGAGAAAGAGGTGGAAGGAGCAGCTATAACTTTGAAAGCATTATTAAATTTCTTTTTGGATGAGCTTTCAGATAGTCGCTCCATGTTGATCTCATGTGCCATCAATGATCCTATAAGCTTTTCTAATGACATAGTTGTAAGATCATTAGCTTCTTCGATGGCTATGACTTTTGGAGTCCATTGGCTTGGTAGGGATCTGAGAATTTTCTTACCATATCTCTAGTGTTGTACATCTTTCCAATCCCTGCAAGACCATTAGTTATATCAGTAAACCTGCTATACATTTGGGTAATGGTCTCACTTGTTAGCATTTGGAATTTCTCATATTGTGTGACCAAGATGTCAATCCTAGTTTCTTTGACTTTGCCAGTCCCTTCGTATGTGAGCTTCAACTTGTCCACATTTCTTTTGCTGATTTGCATGCTGAGATCCTGTTGAAATCGCTCCTTGTCAGGGCACAACAAATGAGATTCTTGACTTTACTATTCTGTGAGAGCAATTTTCTATCATTGTCTGTCCACTCCTCTCTTGGGTTGAGGACTATCAGATCTCCTTCTTCAATGATAGTCCATAGTTGATAGTCATAACCCTAGACGAAGAACTCCATCCCTGTCTTCCAGTAGTTGTAATCTTCACCATCGAACAAGGGTGGTCTGTTGACAGATTGGCCTTCAGCAAATCCTTGAGTTGTCATTTGATCTTTGCTCTTTAGATCATGAGATCTACTTGCTTGAAGAGACTTGTCTCTGATACCACTTGTTGGCCTGCAGATGATATGGCATCAAGCTTTCTAGAGGGGGGGGGGGGTGAATAGAATAGTTGTAGAAATACTAAAACTAAAACACAAAAATCACCACGTGAAAACTTTGGTTAGTGAATGTAGTTGTGTGCGGAGATAGAGTAGCAGTGTGGAAGCAAATTTAAACAATCACACAATAACACAAAGATTTTATCTTGGTTCGGTACTTCTCAAGTGGAAGACCTACATCCAGTCCCCAAGCAAATCTTGGGATTTCACTAACCAGGGTACAATCCCCCAAGAATATACAAACCCCCAGCTCCTGCTGGTCCTCTTCCTTTCCGAGTAGGAAGGAAACTCACTTCTATTACAGGTTAAGAAGCCACCCTCCTGGAACAAACCCCACTACGGTTCTGCTAGACTTAAACCCCCAGCTAGGTTCTGCTGACACCAACCCTAGCTAGGTTCTTCTCTTAACCCAAGGGGAACACTGTGTACAGTCCCACAGTTGGACAGAAACCACCAGCACCTCGCTGGCCTTCTCTACACACAAGAAGAGGAACACTGTATACAATCCTACAGCTGGACCAAGTCTTTCTTAGAAAAGAAAGATCAAACTGAAAGCTATACAAGATGAACAAAGGAACCCTAGATCTCAGCTCACAGACTCTCCCCAAGATTTACAATGATGCACAGAGAGAGTGAAGAGAGAAAAGAAGTTTGAATGCTTGAGGACTTCAGATGGCTGCGTGCACACTTCTTCTTGGGCTCGAGCTCTTTTTCTCTTTCTTTGAGTGTGCAGGGAGTTGAGGTTTCTCACTGGATGTACACTCTTTCAAAAGGATTTTCAGGAAAAGTTCATATCTTGTTCTTCAGCCTTGCTTCACCCTTTTATGGAGCAGCTTGAATAGATCCGTTGAGGAGATCCATTGGAACTCTTCTAGCCGTTGCTCATCTTCTTCTTCATCTACTCTTCTTCTTCTTCTGTCTAACAGACACTTAATGTAAAGGGAGGTCTAGATGTCTGTAGGTACAGAAGATAGAGTCAGACTAAAAAAGTCTTCTGACAAAAGGCCCATAACTTGCCTTACTTCCATGTTTTTACTGACATCCAGACATGTTAGGTACGACCTTTTTGTCTAGCAGGAAGGAAGGAGTTCTTATTTTCTACTGACAACATCTCACCTATCTTGAAGGATAGACAACAAAAAGATATTCAGTCAGACAGAGAAATAATAAGATAATATGTGAAGTATATATGAATTTTTTAGTTGCCGCCACAAACATTTGAGACGTTTGAAATATAGATGCAATCGATGTTTAAGTATAGAAACTTTGATTGTAAAGAAGTTGGAATATGTATCACACTTCAACTTTCCAGGAGTCGGAGTTGGTCAACTTCAACTCTTCAGAAGTCGAAGTTGGAGTATGTATCACACTTCGACTTTTCAAGAGTCGGAGTTGGACTACTTTGACTTTCCAAGAGTCGGAGTTGAACCACTTTGACTTTCCAGAAGTCGGAGTTGGACTTCGTTTGTTCAACTATTGATATCATACTTCGACTTTCCAGGAGTCGGAGTTAGTATGATATATATATACTAGTTGTGGACTTAGAAAAATTTTGAGCAAACAGAAGAACATATGTGCTATCCAAATATAGTGTTTGTAAAATACATTCTTTTGTGATACTATTATAGTGCATTTGAAGATTGTGTATATAGATGGTTATGCACTCACTAATTAAGGAATTATTTTTAACCAAAACATGAGATATGACAAAGTTAAACTTCGGATGTACATAAATTAATGTTGTCGGTTGAAGTGAAACTTCAGATATGATGGAGTTGAAATTTAGTGTGATAATGCAAGAATATATTGTATTCATGGAAGAAACATGATATGAAATATATTGATGATATTATTAAGTTAAACATGGGTTTTGTTATTACCAAAATAAAGGATAAAATATTAGAGTGGTTCAACACTTTTCACAGAGGGACTTAAATTTGAGGCAGCAACGCTGGATGGAGTACCTGAAGGATTATGACTTCAGCATTGAGTATCAGCCTGGGAAGGCTAATGTGGTTGCATATGCATTGAGTAGAAAGGCTCAGATCAGCCACCTCATGTTGAGAGAGTGGCAGTTGTGGCGGTCTGTAGTAGAGGGGTCCTTCAGAGTCTCCACCAGGTGACAACAGTATTTGCTAGGCAGTTTGTCTGTTGCTCCAGCCATTGTCTAGTAGGTTATGGAGGCCCATAAGGCAGATCCTGAGTTGCACAGAGTGTTGCTACTCCCAGAGGTTGAGTTATATGATGACAGTACTGTGAGGTTTCGTGACAGACTCTACTACCGGTTGAGGAGTCTGTTAGGAGAGCAGTGTTGCAGGAGGCACATGGGTCCCGATACTCGATTCATCCAAGGCCAACCAAGATGTACCATAGGCTGAGACGACAGTTTTGGTGGCCTGGGATGAAGAGAGACATAGCAGCTTTTGTTGCCAAGTGTTTGGTCTGTCAGTAAGTTAAGGTCGAGCACCAATGCCCTGGAGGGCTTGTTCAGCCGCTAGAGATCCCCATGTGTAAGTGGGACCATGTGACGATAGATTTTGTATGTGGACTGCCGAGGACATCAGGAGGTTATGACAGTATTTGGGTGCTTGTTGACCGATTGACGAAGATTGCCAGATTGTTGCCCATTAGAGCTGACTAGGGTGTGAGTAGGTTATCCATGCTTTACGTGGAGCGAGTTGTTTCTTTGCATGGGGTGCCAATCTCTATTGTGTCAGATGGAGATCCTCACTTCACTTCTGGGTTCTGGTGCAACTTTCAGAGAGCTTTGAGGACGGAGCTGGCGTTTAGCTCTGCCTACCACCCACAGTCAGACGGACAATCAGAGCAGACTATCCAGACCTTGGAGGACATGCTGTGAGCTTGTTGTTTGGAGTGGTAGGGATCGTGGGCAGCTCACTTGCCATTGGTTGAGTTTGCATATAATAACAATTATCATTCCAACATTGGCATGACACCCTATGAGGCTCTGTATGGACGACTGTGTCGTATTCCTCTTGACTGGTTTGAGGTTGGTGAGTGTGTTGTCACCCAGCCAGAGTTGGTCCAGTAGTCAGTGGAGGTAGTGTAGCTTGTCAGGTAGAGGTTTCAGACAGCACAGAGCCGACAGAAGAGTTATGCAGACCATAGTAGGTGACTGCTTGAGTTTCAGGTAGGGGACCCAGTGCTTGTTAGAGTGTCCCGGATGAAAGGGGTGATGAGGGTTGGTAGGCATGGGAAGTTGAGTCCCCAGTATATCGGACCCTTCACCTTCACTGAGCGCATCGGAGGACTGGCGTACCGATTACAGTTACCTACAGAATTGGCAGCGGTCCATGATGTGTTCCACATGTCGATGTTGCAGCGGTACCTTGCAGATGAGTCACACGTTCTCCCAAGTTCAGAGTGGTCAGATGTGACACCAGTGTTGACAGTGCCAGAGTTTCCGCTGTATATAGAGGATCACCAAGTTCAAAGGCTGAGGAACAAAGCGATTCCATTGGTTCGTGTTGCGTGGCAGCGACACTCGGGTGGCGAGTCGACCTGGGAGCGAGAGGATGAGATGCGTGAGTTGTTTCCGTAGTTGTTTGGTGAGTTCTTCTCCCCTTTTTACGTTCTGAATTTCGTGGGCAAAATTCTTTAAGGGGGGATGTTGTAAGGCCTTGGGCCTTATTGAACCTAATGGGCCTTTTCTGGAATAGTGTCGGTTGACGTCAAGGTTTATTGACGTCAACATTGTGTTGACGACACCTGAGTGTGCCGTCAACCTTTTGTAGATAACAATGGACGTTGCCGTCTACCCCAGTTTCTGGAATTTTTTGAGTGTTGAACTCGACAGAAATCGAGGTTGCCGTCAAGTTCTAGGCCATTTGGTTAATGGCAACCTAGGTTGATGTCAACCTGTGTCGGGCCTATTTTTATGTGGCAACTTCTACTCTTTACTCCCCTTCCACTCCACCACCTTCACCTCTCTCCTACACTACTTCCGGTGGCCGATGGGAGCTTGTGGGGAGGTTGTGGTGCACGTGGCGGCCTAGGATTGGGCGAGGAGACGGCGAAATCAAAGGATTGACCTCGTGGGGTGAGCTTGGAGGAACGGCACGATTGTGGGGTTTTCATTGAGTTTTTGGCATCTTGAGGTTGAGATCCTACCCGTAAAACTCCCTTGATCTTCTTATGAGGTGATTATGCATGTGATTTGTGTGAAAGATTGAGTTTTGGGGAGGGTTTTTCCATGCCAGGAATTTGAGGGTGTGTGCTCGATCCAGCATCGGATCGGTGTTTCTGGTACTATTATGGTGTTAACTGATGAGGGAAAGTGTTTCTCGTCATCATATCGTGTTTTCGGGGCTTGGATTACCCTGGGGAGTGGCCTAGGGTCGTAGCAGCTGCTGGAAGCCGATGAACTTGACAGCATGGTCTACTACCGTCAAGCTTATCAGGATGAACTTGGCGGCAAGGTACCTTCCCATCAAGAGGAGGTCGACGGTAGTCGACATTGCCGTCTACCTTGGTAGACGACAGACATGTGTGCCATCTACCTTGAGTTAACTGCAATCAGGATTGCCGTTAACCCCACAGGTAGGTCTCAGTAGTTTGAGCCTAACTCGTGTGTGAGGCCTGGGCATGCGATGTCTGCCTCCCGGCAAAGTGTGTTAGATGTTGAGAGCATCTACGCCTATGTGTGTGTTGTGCTTTGCCATGTTTTTGTTGTGTGGTGTCTCCCGGGCGTCGAGCTGGGCTCTGTTTGGATGACTGGCGTTGAGCTATTCCACCGGTGAGCCTGGGCGTCGAGTGTGACTCCGTCCAGTGCGTGTCCCTTGTGGTGGTTACGGGCTGATTTCTGTAGGGCACCTTCTCCACCATTTGAGTCCGACGTAGGGGAAAACCGGTCGAGGACCAGACGTGAGGGAGAGCATCTGAGTGTGCACGTGGCTAGGGTTTGAGGACTCAGTGGTGTCGAGGCACCAAGCCATAGTCCCTAGCTGGTCCTACTTTCTTGTGTGTGTGTGTGGTGTTGCTATGTTGAGTCATGTGCTATTGAGCCTGTGAGGCTCCAGTCCTTTGACATGCTCCTGTGAGGTTGGGTGTCACACCACCAGTTTCTGTGCGTTTTAGTATAGTTTTTACTTCAGTGTAGTTTACTTTCCTGCACTTTTTGTACTGTTTACCGGTGGAGGTTATTGTCCCTACTGGGTCTCTTCTTGAGACTCACTCCCTTCCCTTTTAGGTGGTTCATCATCGACTCCAGGTGCTGAGGAGCCGAGTCACTCCGGTGCTGGTCTTGCTTAGCTGTCAGGAGTAGTACTCTTTTGGTGTACGTACTTGCTATACTCTTTCCTTTTGTTGAGTCTACTCTGAGTTGTAAAGTTATAATATATATATATATATATATATATATAGTGGATTTTTATTAGTTTTGTGGTTTGTGCACTTTCCTATATGTTCTCCTCAGACCTCCCTTTTAACCCTTTTGAGCTTTTGCTCGTGGGTGGCGGTTCAGGATTCGGGTTACTAGTGGGTAACTGGTAATTCAGATCCTGGGTTGTTACACTCTTGAAGTGTAAACATGGATTGAAACAAATGTTCAGAAGTGACCAATGGCTATCCTCCCATTTTTCAACCTCATGCAATGGCCAGGAGGTGGAGGGCTTGGTCAACAACTCAAATTTTTAGTCGAGGGTCAACAAGATTGTGCAGATGATTGAGCCTTTTTATGGGATCTTGAGACTTGTGGATGGTGATAAATCACCAACAATGGGGTTGATGTATGCAAAAATGGAGGCTGCTAGGAAACGTATACTTGCAGCATCATCCAAATATGCCCATATGTTCATCGACATCATTGAAGATAGGTGGGATTGCCAAATTAGTAGAGACTTACATATGGCAGGTAAATAAATACCAACCTATGTCTATGACATTCATCATACTAATTTGTAGTATATTATCTCCATCCTGGATTCCAACACCAGCATGGGGTTGTTTATCGAATTATGGCAATTTCCAAAATTATTTTTGGAAAGATTTTGTTGCTAATTAGAATCGCATCCACATAGTCCGTCGCGTTTCTTACCTTCCATCATATGAACATCGACTCTCTATTAGAGCATTGATTCTGTTCAAATACGTGACCACTCATGTCATCACGATTCAATGTTTCCATTTATTAAATTTGGAAGGAATTGATCAATATTAGAAGTGTTTGAAACACGTCGGTCTATGTCGTCACGATTCTAAACCTGCTATAATTGATGTTTGGAAAGGTTCAATCAGAGCAAGTCGATCTTTGGAAACACGACGCTTTCGTCAGTCGCGATTCATATCAATAGGCGACCACTGTGTCCGTCGCGATTCAGGAAAATTTCCTCTATAAAAAGACCCCCGAGGCTATAGTTTTAAAAAAACCCAAGCACTACGGCGAAGCCCTGCCGCACTGGAGACTCGCACTCTGAAGCTAAGAGCCACCATCTCAAGCTACTCCGAGCCTTCATACATTGGAGCTTGGGGTCTACATCCTCTTAAGCGTATTGGAGGAGGGAGCTTCTTCCACTTCTTCATCCACAGCGGCGGGCTCCACTTCAGCAGATTTTACATTTCTTCATTCTCTCTTCTTTGTTTCATTTCATTTAGTTCATTCATCATTTTCACACACACACACGACATTTCTCTCACACCCATTCTTTTAGAGATTTAACACCACCTCCACAAGGTGTGTTCAAGCCCATGTTAATGCGTTTTATCTCATTTCCTTTGAATTTTATACTTCACATCTTAGTCTAATTTCTTTGTCACTTGTTTGATTGTTTTCTCCATTTCTTTGCAAGGTAACCAAACAGCTAAAGTCTTCTCTGTCGGTCGGCCGGTTGGAGGAGTAGAAGTCACCCACAATTTCAACTCCCACGATCTTTGGGTGAAGGTAAATATACTCTCCGCCTCTCGCCCATCTCCTTCAGTACCCTCGTGTACCCGGCGATCACAATCCATCCTTGTGCCTACGGGCACTCTTCTTTCTTCTTCTTCCACGCATATTTATAAATCCTTTCTTTTTTAATTATTTCTTTATGGGGTGTTTGAGATGAAAAAAAACACATTCACAAATTAGCGATCACGGTGGGACTTCTTTTATTTTATTTTTGGTTACCACTCCCTTCGGCACCCACGTGTGCCCCTCCTTTTGACACCCACGTGTGTCCCTCCCTTCGTACCCCACGCGGTACATCTCCCCTTCCCTCGTAACCCACACGGTACTCCTTGAAATCCTATGTTATTGCCAAGTTGTGTGTTGTGTTTCTTTTTCTTTCTCTCCATAAATTTTAATTAAAAAAAATCATCATCTTGCTCCCCTCCCTGTTCACTTACTTTCACCTGAAGAAAGCATACTCATTTGACTCCTACTTTTCTAATTGGTTGACCCTTAAGGCAAGCTTGCTTGATTTCTGCTTTCATATAACTGTCGGGTGCCTTTAATTCGCGACGTGTTCAGACATCGTGTATTTGCTTGTTGTGTGACGGTTAGCCTCGTCGCGATTTATGATAGACGCGGAGGGAGTTGTCACATTGCTTACAGCTTCTGCGAGCTGTCAGATCCGCGACCAACTCAACAGTCGCAATCTGCATTGAAGCGCGACGACGGAACTCATCGCGATTTAGTCTGTTCATAGAGAGCGCATGTTTCTATCACCCCTTTGCATTCTTCTGCATCACAAGGTATACTTCGGCCGAGGGACCTCCTTCCCTCTTTACAGTAGGATCCAAACACCTCTCTCGGTGAGGGCTATCTTTCCATTGGGCATTCTGTCTCATTGGACTAGAGAATCCTCATCAGGACCTCCGTAAGTCTCCGTACCCCATGGATTCTCTCATGGTGGACCGAGCAGGTTGTACCATCCTGGAGACCTGTGATAGAAGATCCCATATTGTGAGGGAGTTTGCTTAGTGAACCCAGAGTTCTCTTCTTACCTATCTAGGTTCATACCTACATTGGAGTGCAACATTGCAATAAAATTCACCTTGAATCATATTGAACAATTAATTGGTCGTAAGTATCCTCAAGTGTTTGATTAAAAGCCATTAACCTCTTCTTTCAAATTTGTTTGAGTAGTTGTTTGTTAATCAACTTGTGTGTTTAAGTTTCATGTTACTTCATTCAGGCAGATCCCTCGGAATGGCCGAATACGAAGATATGGCTTACCATGGGGATGTATATGATGAGGTGTATGACTCCAATCAACAACTTGCACAACTCCCCCATGAACCACATGCTGATTCATCCACTTTGCAAGTTCATGCGGTGGATTCACAGTCTCCCCTCCACTCCCCGAGGCATGCTACTGGAAATGCCTCTGCCTCCATTGATTTATCCCAACTTGTGGACCTTCTCCAAAACCTCCAACCCTCTCAACTTCAGGAGGTTCAAGCTGCTCTAAAGGGGAAATCCATCCCCGAACCCATCCAAACTCTCCACCTAAACACGGGTGTCTTCTATGCTGAACACACTTGTGACCGACGGTCCGAGCCTCCCCTGCCCCCTCGCGGGACAATTCTGTCACTCACTATCGCCACTACAGTCCTATTGGGAGGCCCTCTCTTGTCCGGCTGAGCCCCACCGCGGCAAGGACCACTTACCCCCCTCGGGATCCAGCCCATGCTTCCGTGCCCGCCGGCGCACCTCCCCTCTACAATTCTGTTCAAGTGAGTGCGCCCCACCCTCATTATTCTGGGGTGCCTCACAAACCATACTCTGATCAGCTCACCCAAGTGCTCCTAGTGAAGGTGAGTCGGTTGGAGCAAGATTTAAAGATGGTGTCCGCACCCAAAGATTCCTTTGAGCTGGCTCTCCCTTTTATGCCAGTCTTCCACCTCCCTCCCTCCAAGCTGCCAGTCTACCACCGTTACAATGGCACCGGCAATCTGTTCGTACATATCAAAGAATTCATGTACGAATCCTCCTTTGGCAGAATGACAATCATGCCCTTGCATTCTTGTTCTGACAATCTCTAGATGGACCCGCCCTAGAGTGGTTCTATTCTTTAAAGCCTGCAGACGCTGAAGATTTTGAAGCGGTACAAAGAAAATTTTTGCAGAGGTATAGGGATCGGGTTGGTCCCGCATTATCTATCACTGATTTGATGGCTTGAAGATGAAGGCTGATGAAGATTTCCTGCATTATGCCGATAGATTTAGAGCTATGGCTGAGAGGCTAAGGGACCCACTGTCGGAGTCTGAGTAATTGAAAATGATTACTGCAAATGCAACTCCGTAGTTCAGACACATCCTGGCCATGAACAAGTTGAACACCATGGAAGAGCTATATGAGAGAGCCCGCTATATCTAGACCCAGTTGAAGGACTCTCCTATCATGGCTATGTTTGAGCCAAAGGCCAGGGTAGTGAAGAAGAATAATGGTAATTCCCCGACCGATGGCCCTACAACGGAAGGAGTCATGCAACACGAGCAGGTGAGTGCCATGGGCAACCCATGTTTCTCCACCTACCGCCCGAACCCAACCCCAGGCCTCAACAACCGCAGCAACAACCAGTCTTCAGGCCAAACAATCCTCCAGTATTTAGGGCACCACCCCAACAACCCCAATAGCCTTAGCAGCCACAACAACAACCTCCACCTCAGTACCGTCAAGCTCCTCCACCACCTCCTCAATACCGTCAATCCCCACAGCCTCAGTACCATCAACCTCCTCCTCCTCAATACCAACAACAACAGCCAACACCTCCCCAACAACCTCAGCAATACAACCAAGTTCCCCCTCCAGGCACCTATGACCCCCAGTAGCCTAGACGCCCCCCTGGCCCAAGAAGAGCCCATTATCCTCCCCGGCTGGAGACCCTACCCGATATCTTTAATGCTCTTATGGCCGCCAATGTGCTCACCTTGCCAAGGGAACGACTATAATGGCCGCCCAATGTTGATACCTTGCGCTATTACGCATTCCACAGGGGACCAAGTCACACTCTAGAGGCCTATTTTCATTTCAAAGATTACATTTATGATCTGAACGACAATGGAGGCATAGATTGGGAGGAAATGAGAAAATATATCGCTGAGATGAAGGCAAGGAGGCCACCCAGGCAGGAGCAGCAGCAACAACAACAGCAGCAGTAACCCCAGCAGCCAGCAACCCCTACAGCAGCCCAACATGGGTATTGTTCAAAACCCACTCCTGGAGCACCAGGCTCCGAATCAACGAGTGAATGCCCTCAGGGCGTCTCCCCGCGTTGAAGGCGCGTTCGGCAGGCAGATGGAAACACCTCCCTCCACCTATACTCCCCAGTCCGCTTTAACTCTACCCCCATTCATCCATACACCCACTCCCTCTAACCCATTACCATCTTTCCTCTGCATCCCCACACTGCCGCACAATGACCACCACCCTCTAGCCAACCATCCAACCCGCCCCTTATCTGTCAAACCCCTGTAACCTCCACACCGAACCCCCAAGCCCCCTTTCTACGCAATACCGCCACCACGCCACCACAACCTAATCGCCCAGTCATACGCCAACCTCCTACCACTACCACCTCACAACCATCACCCAATGCACCCCTCCTACGCACACTACCAACCACTCCTATCATCACCCTAACCCCCAAGCTCCCTTCCAACGTACTCCCATTCCATACCCGAGTGCGGCAGGCACCCAACTGCCGCACCAAATGTTCAACCCCCACACTCCACCTCCCATCCATCTTCCACTCTACCTGTCGTGACACAAGTAGCGGGAGACAACTCCGAGGAAACCATGGTGCTCCAGAGTGGGCACATTTTCAACCGATTTTCCCACAGCAAGACCAGGCACCCCTACCCCAAGAAGAAGAAGCCCTAACTAAGGAGTCCATCTCGGGGACTCAATATGATTTGCTTAAGCACATGAATAAAACACCGGCTAGAATTTCTATCTTAGAGTTGATCAAAAGATCGCCGGTACATCAAGAAGCTCTCATGCATTACCTGCAGAAAGTCATGGTGAATGAGGATCTGCCAGTGAATCAGATAAGCACAGTCCTGACACCCACAAGTAGGCATTCAACAATTGAGTTTCATGAATTTGAATTAGTGCCGACGGAGTTTCAGCGGTATGCCTTGTGCCTGACAGTCAACATCAACGGCATCCGCGTGTCTCAATGCTTGGTGGATACCGGAGCCTCGATTAACGTCGTGTCTTTGGACATGTTACATCTATGTGGGGTCACATTGCAGGCAATCCGACCCTCCTCTATCACTATCTTAACCTACGACAACACCAGTAGGCCGCCAAAAAGGGTGGTCGCGTTGAAGGTGGGGCTGGGTCTGTCTATTACTGAGATGGACTTTCACATTCTAGACATGGACCCAAGCTTCCGCATGATTCTGGGCAGGCCATTCATCCAGGCACTGAGCGCCATCACCTTTACTATTCATCAGTGCCTCAAGTTCCCATACAAGGGGCGGGTTGTCAAAGTGGCCAGTTAACCAACTATGCTGGAAGTGGACGCGATGACCGATAACTCTGTCCCTTCCATATGGCCAAGTAACCAAGCATTAATGTCGGTGCTAGACATGTACAACATGCATCAAGGCCCAGTTAGTTCACCATCAGTTAGTGCAGTGAAGAGAAGCAAGATCATAACCGAGAAGGGCTGGCACATTATGCTGAGAATGGGGTACTAGCCAGGCAAAGGGCTGGGGGCACAATTGAAGGGGAGAACCAAAGCTGTGAAAGATAGCAAGATAAGACCCAGGGCAGTGCTGGGGTACAAGCCAGGCAGGGCAGACTACAAGCAGGGGCAGCCGCTTACTTGGTCCTTGTACCAGCACTTCAAGAAGGGGCCGCTGCAGCCAGGTAGTGAACATACCTCTACTATCACTACTGAACTTCCCATGTTCCACCCCGGGCAATCTACAAAGCTGCTGAAAATCTTAGGCTCTAGAAACAGAGGAAGAGGGTGAGTCTGAATTAGAATGGTATCAGTGGTTTGACATGAGCGACATAGCTACCTCCTTTAGTCAACTTTTTACCACAGTAGACACTGAACAGCTGGCAGCAGTCAAAGGAAAGAAACAGCTGAAGAACCTACATGCAAATGAAGCAATGTCGAGCACACAGTTTGAAGAAGCTGCCACCACAGATAGGCTCAAGGGGGGCCTCTTATCTCTGGGCATTGCGCCCAAACTCCTCCAGGCCACCGCGTGGCCCTTCTTTATTTCCTTTAGCATTCCTCGGGCACCAACGCCCCATTTGCAATTCCCTCCACTCCTCCGAGCAGACGCTCACTCTTCGACTTCCTCTCCGCAATGATCTCCCTCCACTCGAGCATATGCTCATTTCAAACTCTCTAGATTGGTGATTTCACCTCGCCCTCTCTCACTGTTTATGATTAACAAAAACCATAAAAATTCAAATAACTATGAAAATCCAAAAAAAAATGCCAATTTTCAAATGGCCGATTCCATCGTCTCTATTGAGGAGACTTCTTACCTCTCCTCCGAGTGTGCCCCAACTTACGGGCCACTCCTCCTCAGTCCAATGATCGATCTCCTTTTTCCCTCCGCACAGGGACCTCCTTCCCCCTCCACGCAAGGGGCATTTACTGCTTTTCCTCCTCCTCCAACTTCCCCCATGCAGGGAAATTCTTTTACTACTTTTACTCCTCCTCCATCTTCCCCCACGCAGAGACCTTCTTTTACTGCTTTCCTGTTCCTCTACCTCCTACTGTAGATTCTAGTAGTTGTAGTGAGAGTCTAGGTCAGGATAGGGTCAATCTAGGGGTAGTATCCAAGAAAAAGTCTAAGGATAAGAGGGTTCCACACCGCTTCCTCGCTGATCTAGCCCGTAGATGCAAGGCATGTCTAGCAATTGTAGACACGCGAATTTGACTCCACCGCAGGCAAATTTCATATTGCGCCATAACACCACAAATGACCCTCATATTGCCTTGCAAGAGTAGTTTCCCAATATTTCCGGATCTCACCCATTTCTTCCTGGTGCTTCCCCATTCTTCCCCGGTGCTTCCCCTCCATTTTCAAGGCTCGCCGCTGATATAGGCATTCATTTCAAGTCGCGATGGGTCCGGTGGGCTCATTTTCAAGTCGCAACGGGTCTGAGGGACACATTCTGAAACGCGTCCGACATGGTGGATGCGATTCCATTGATTCCCATTGTCGCGCTAGGCATGTTGAACACGACTAGGCCAAATGGTCCTTATCGCGACAGCCTTCTGCGACACGACAAGGAATTTGCTTATTTTATTTACAAAATATGCCCAAATTGCCAGTTTATGAACGCGTCCTCTAGGGGCGACGTGATTATGATTCTACTTTTGGCAGGTTTTATAAATAAATATGGAAATACTTTATCGTGTCGTGCCGTGCCGACGCATTTCAAATCAGAGACGCATCGGACCGTGCCGAGGCGATTAGGACATTGGCCCCAAAAGTCGTCCCACTCAAGTGCCCGTACCTCGAATCCCGAGGAATCTCTGAATCGCGTCCGCCTAAGCCACCGCGATTAGATCCTAGGCTTGAATCCTAGACCCCCGGAAGTCGTCGCATTTATGAGCCCACTTGCCAAAATGAAGTTGCGTTCGGGAAGGTCGACGCGTTTCAATATCGCGGCTCGCTGTCCCGACGTGATTCTGAAGGTGGCCGCAGGCTATAATCATCATGCTATTGTCAATCAAGCGGCAAATGCGGTGCTTCTTAATCGCGACGACCGTGGCAGACGCGTCTCCAATCAGAGACGCGTCCGCTGTAGCCGACGCGATTTGAGTCTGTGTTGCCTATAAATACAGACCCGAGGGTCAGTTGTTCACGGGGGTCCAACGATCGTGGCGAAGCCCTGTCGGATTCCCGCCTCGACTTTCGGCCCAAGGAGAAGCCTCTACTGTTCCATGCTGATCCACGCCTTCCTCCTTGGAGTTCGGGGCCGGCGTCTTCCTCCACGCACTCTAGAGCGAGGCGGGAGGAAGCTTCTTCCTCCTCTTCATCCGCCCAATCGGCACCGCCGCCGCGCCATCCAACATTTGGGGAAGCACCCCTCTCCTTCTTTTTCTCTTCCTCTTTACCCATATCATCTCCCTCCGGGCCCCACGTAGCTCTTTTCATTTACCCTCCCTTTTTATACACACACACATGCATGCATTACACACACCACATTTTTAGGGGTTTAAAAGCCATCACATGGTAAGTCGTTCCCCATGCCATTCATTCTTTCCATTTCATTTATCTAGGGTTGTATACTACACATGTGGCTAATCCCCTTCTCTTTTTTGTATTATTTTTCAGGGTAATCAAACGGAAAACGCCTTCTACCACGGCCGGCCGTGCTCGTAGAAGAAGAAAGGACCCACATCCCCACGCAATCTCCCCACGCTCCAACAGGTATTTCACGCGATCATTTCTTCCACCCACATTCCTTTTCGCGCATGCATATCTCCTTCGGCACCCTCGCGTGCCTGACAATCACGTTTTCTTTTCTTTTTGTTTTTTTCCCACATTATTCATATCCACACACCAACTACCATATAATCATCCCTCTTTGTGGACCAACTATTCTTCGGACACCCCTACAAAAAAGGAGGGGAACGAAAAACACTGTCTACAGATTGACGATCATGGTGGGACTTCTTTTTCGCGCTTTCCCTTTGATTACCCCCCCCCCCCCCCTCCTCCGTGCCCCACGTGGCACTTCCCTTGGCACTTTCACGTGCCCTCCTTCTTTTTCCTGCTTTACACTGTGTTGCATGCTTGTGTGTTTTCTTTTTTTTTATATATACACATCTCCTGTTTCCTGCATTTTTTTCTGTCCCCGGGTTGCCTTTATAATCGCGTCCAACACAGAGGATGCATTTATAACGCGTCCATTTAACTGGATGCATCTTGGTTTCTTATCGCGGCGGCTAAAGCCGACGCATTTCGCGGCGGCTAAGTCCGACACGTCTCTTTATATCTTAATTTTTATTTCCTAGACATCTTTCCTGCTAACTGCTTGTTTACTACTTTCTTTTTGTTCTCGGGTGCCTATTTGGAATTGCGTCCCTTACAGAGGACGCGTTTATAACACGTCCACCTGATCGGACGCGTTTCACTTTCTTGTCGCGGCGGCTAAAGCCTACGTGTTTTTGTCTAATAGACCATCCATAGGGACTAGACGCAACTCTGACAGCCTTCTGGGGCTTTCAGATCCGCGTCCAGGTGACTGGACGTGATTAAGTCAAATAGCGGCCGCTGTACCGGATGCGATTTGACTGACTGACAGAAACGCGCCCCTTTGCTGCCATCTCTGCTATAAACTACTGCGTACATGGCATTTTGCATTGGTCGGGGGACCTCCTTCCCTCATATCCTAGGCTCCACACACCCTTCCGGTGAAGGCAAGCTCTCCATTGGGCATTCCGTCCCTCTGGACTAGCGAACCTTCTCCCGGAATGCCGTAAGTCTTCGTACCCTGTGGATTCCCTCACGGCGGACCGAGCTGGTTGTACCCCTCCGTTGACCCGGCTTAGACATCCTATTGCATGGTGATAGGTGAGCTTAGTTGTACCCCGAAGTATCCATCTTCTACCCAACTAAGGTCTCATCTGGAGTGACACAATATTTTCCAATCCATTAAATAATTGTGAAACTCCTAAAACAGGCGCTAAGCATCATAACTTGTTTGAGCCATCATTGATTGATTAATCTTTGTTCAACTGCTTGTTTGCTTGCCTTGTTAAAAAAGACTAATACCATCATGCTAATTTTAATATGGACTATGAGGATAGTTTAGATGGTCAATCTTTCAAATCCCATGTCCGTCCATCTCACCACCGTGAGGGGCAACCTTCTACTTCCTATGGTTACATGCGCACACCGCACACTAACCAATTTGATGTCCCCTCACACTACCTTCAATCAAAACCCGACAAGAGCCTCCCCCCACCATGATTCCATTGTGCAAAATGTCCTGCATGCCATCGATCAACTCACCCCTCAACAACTCAACCTGATTCAATCTTTAGTTGAGGGTGTGACTCCTCCCCTCTCTCCTTCTCCTTGGCACCCGCCTTTGTATATTCCGATGACTTCACCACATACCCCTGTACATTCTTCATCACCCCGGCCCCATGGCCATTTGCACTCCTGTGCTCCGATCTGTGCAGACCACCCCTTGGGAAGGCCCACTAATTCAAGGCCACCCCCATGTACTCCCTTATATGCCCAACAGCAACCCGCTCCACTCCAACATGCTCTTCTCCAGAAATTGAACAATTTGGAGAACCATATAAATAAGTTGTCCAATCCTATGGGTGACCCCGTCGCAGCCATGCCGGCTCTCCCACAAATTTATATTCATCTTCGGAGATGTCAATGTACCGACTGTACAATGGCATGGGTAATCCCTACCTTCATGTCAAGGAATTTCTCTATGAGTCCTCTCGTTGGCAACGAGACCCCATCACCTTGGCATTTTTATTCAAAAAATCTCTTGACTGCCCTGCACTCGAATGGTTCTACTCGCTAGAGCCAAGTGAGGTAGGAGACTTCCGCTCTCTACACAAGAAATTCCTTCAAAGGTACAAAGACTACGTTAGCCCCTATCTCTCTATCACGGATCTAGCATCCGAGAAGATGAGGGCCAACGAGGAATTTGTACAATTTGCTGACCGTTGGAGGTCAATGGCCACCCGCTTGCAGCATGAGCTCTCGGAGTCGGAGCAAGTCAAAATCATTATTTCTAACTCCACTCCGAGGTTCAAGCATATTCTGGCCATGAATAAGCTTGACACAATGGAAGAGCTCTACGAGCGGGGACGTTACATCCAGACACATCTGATGGACTCCCCGATTGTGGACTTATTTGATCAAGTTGATCCGAGGCAGAATGGGTCAATGGACGCCATCCACCATCCACTTCGCCACCATACAACATCCACATCATATACACCTCCGCAAACTCCCATTTACCAAAACATGCCTCCACCCAGACGTCCATTGATTCGTCGTCCTCGGACACAACAACCTCCAGCTGGGCCCCATGATGCCCCCATAAATGAAGAAGCTCTCGTGCCCAATGTTGCACCTGCTCCGGCACCCATTCCAGCTCCCATACCTCCACTACCCCCACAACAACCTCCACCTCCATCACAGCCCGTTGCTCGGGCTGAAGTTGCCAATACCCAACCCATCTGTGAAACCACTTGGTGTTACGACGATGAACCTTCCGAGGTCATGTTCATATGCCATTTACCTACCCCTCCTACACTACCATCCATTCTTGCCAAACCCTCCACCATTAAGCCTTCCACAATTAAGCCTCCACCCATCATTACACCAATCATTACACCTCCCATTGCGCCAAAACCATTGGCAACTGAACCCGAGCAAAGCCTCCCTGTCATACCTACTACACCTCCATAGGCCATACAGCCTTCCACTACCTCCACATCCACCCCCATCCAATGGAGCGGGTGCAAACATTTAAAGAGCAACAAGCAAGTACAGCAGAAGAAGGAAGACCGAGACTGGGCATGCTTTTCAAAATTCAAGAACATATCCCTCGCATGCCGGTCATTGTTTCCATACCGGGCACATTTACCGAGCAGAAGTCCTCCCCTCCATCCATGGCCGTCAACAGGCCTTCTAATCATGTGCCAACCATGCCAGTTGCCAACTGGGCACATTTCAGAATACTCATAGGGAATCTCTCCCTCCAAGCTCTCATGACCCCTCACGCCATTGTTGTGAACCTTCCCACGCTAGTGAAGGGGTCAACTATCCAGATTGTGCTCACGCATCCAAAAGCCAAATCCTTGGCACATTCAATTACCCAAGGGGACGTGTCCCTTTCCATAATAAACATTTACAATCTTCGGGCACGGTCCCCTCTTTGTTTCTTCTGACTCTACCAGTGGAACTCCCCTGTCACGCCCCGACGCGGAAATCAGAGCGCGAAGGCAGTTGCAAGAAAAAGGTATAGAGCGTATACTAGACATCAAACCATTGCACATTGAATAATACTAAAGCAAATCTTCCTCATTGATAACTTTTCAAATGTCTAGTTACAACCACTAATATCAGAGCCATTCTATAGGGCCCAATTACATTGCATAAAAGGAAATAGCTAACTACAACTCTATGATAACAAAATGACTCGAGGGTACTCATGGCTTCACTCTTGGTCATTTCCTTCCTCGTGAGTGTATGTGATATCCTCGGTCTCACCTGAGAACACAACATCAAATAACGTAGGGTGAGCGATAACGCCCAGTAGGACTTAAATCTCAGGCTCAAGCAGGCTTTAAATAATTAACGCATTTAATGGCAGAGTATCTAAAGATAGCAGGTACAAGAGAGTCAAAATATAGTAAGAGATAGCACAATAGCAGGAGATCGAGTATAGTTTCCAAAAATAGCACACGTATCGAGTATAGCATAAATAGCAGGATGGCCATAGCACAACTAGCACAAGTATAATAATAGCACGACGAGTATAGCACTTGTTTGTCATTCTAGACATCGAGAGAGCATAGCACGTTTGTGTTTTGATTGTCATATAGATAGTCGAGATAGATAGAACTTGAGTGTAATGCCAAACACTCTGATCATTTAACTCCCATGGGCACTAGCACTTTCGGGCGCACATCCCAGGACCAGATCGGGCCCTTTATTTATTACCAGGCATTGGTTATATTGTTTATCTTTAGACAATCAGTCAATGGCCAATATAGAGTACCAAGAATAGTTAAGAGCACTAGATGAATAGACGAGATAGTAGAGAGAACGTGAATAGACGAGCGAGTAGAGTATAGATGAGAGCTAATGGTCATTGCAAATAATGCGACGAGTAAACAGGCGATAGTAACAGTTGCACAACATGCGCACTTGGTGTTGGCAGTCAGGTGGAACTCACGACCCTACCACTGGTCATGTTAAGCACAGGTCCAGAGGTCCGGCGTGATTCGAGACGAGAGTGAACTTCTAATAGCCGTTTGGATCATATCGATCCCTAAAGGTGTAATGGGTGTTAGGGTACAACCGTCTCGTCGACCATGTGGGAATCCATGATCAGAGGAGACTTATGGAGGCCTTGTGTAAGGGTTTACTAGTCCGACGAAAGGAATATCCAATGGAGAGTTCACCACAAGCCAAGTAAAGTGTGTATATAAAAACAAGTGCTCGACGTTCTAGAGGAATTCTAGAATAGTGGAGCGTCGATATCGGTATATAAACAACGCTAGAAACGAATACAAGTTCTTTAAAATAGGGCAATTAATATACTTTATTGCAATAAATTCCCAGATACATTATGAGATATTTTATGCCAGTTTTCAGTCATATATGGATGGTTCATGTGTGTGCATGTGTAAGAGAAATCATAGATAGAAAAGAAGTCGTGAATATGTATTTTAAAGTATTCAATAAAGCTCCATTTTAAAACAGGTGTTTTTACTGTGTGTATGACTGTTAAAGAGGCGTAAGGATTATTTAGAAAGTGAGAGTAATAAATCCTATGGGTTTTCATGCAAAATCCTGTGAAAGCGACATAGGTCTGTAAGGATCGCGACAGGGGTATGATGGAATGCGACAGGGTCCTGTACGGGTCGCGACAGGGCTGTCTGCTCAGGTGGCCAGAACGCGACGGGGTCTCCTGTTGCATTCAGAACGCGACAAGAAGAGGTGTCGCGAAGGGCTTGAGAACACGACCTGTCGGGCCGTCGCGTTCTCAGGTCCGTGGACTGGGTCTGACAGAGTTCTACTCTGTCTTGGATTGCGGTCCAGAAACTTGCCTTTTTGACATAGGGTAGTTCAAAAAATTATAACTAAATGTACACACGATGAAAAATCATGAAATCAGAGGCAAATGAAACTAGACATCGGAGAGTACTTCCAGTAAATAGGAATTTGAGAGAAAGCATGGTTTGGACATGGTTTGAGCGAGTAACACAAAACATGATACAGAGAGCAAGATCGATTTAATTCGAGTAACATGCTCAATGAAATTTAGGGCTTTTAGGGGCAAAAGATCCCTAACAACATGAAGTATCTACAATAAAAATTTCGTAGCATGGGATCAAGTGTACATGGAGATATGATTCAAACATGATGACTCGGGGTTATCATGTTTGCAGAACTTCTAAAATCAAGAACAAAAGATTGACTCGATGAAAATTATGAAACAAGAGGGCTTTTGTTCTTGGTGATTGGAACTACCTATAGACGGATTTGATTTGGTTTTGCTTGAGAGAATGCCTACCTTTGACTCGATTTATCTTCTAGGGCTTAGAACTCCAAGAACTCCTTCTTCCCATGAGATCCTCTCCTCTTTGGCCTCTTCTCCACGTCCAACAACCTTTGGCAACGAGCTAGGGTCGGCCAAAAGGGGTTAAGAGATGTATTTATGCATGTATGGGTTCCTATTCCTTCTTCTATTCTAATTGCTCTTTAATTACGAGATTTCCTAACTCCAACCTTCCTTCCTTGCTTTCCAACCTCTATTTAGGTTAGGAGGGAATCTAAATTCGTGCTAAAACAGAAGGGGTAGGTTTAGTAATCCTAATCCAACTCAAACTTCTATTTTTTATGCATTAAATATCTCTTTTCTATTTTAGTAATATTTTAGTTACGAATTTTGAGTATTTCTCTATTATTCCCTTTTTAAAATCTCTATTTTAGCCTACTAATTTCTAATGGGTCAATATAGTATAGCCCATTACTCTTTTCCATTTAATGGGTTTTATTTAATTATCTCTTATTTGATTCCTACATCTTCCTTTTGTTTGATTTCCTAATTAAATAATATAAATATTTAAATTTTTATTTTCAAAATTTAGGGTTGCTACATCCCCACTCCTTCTTTCATCTATATTCCTAAGGAGTTGCCACTATTGCTTGAAACTCCGACGGAAGTCAACAATCCCCCGATCATTGAGAGCCATTCAATCCCCGTGAGAAGAGCTAGACCATCCCCCCGCTGGGCACATTATGAGAGGAAGTACCTGAGGGTTAGAATGCCGACTCCCAAGCGGAACACCAAACGTCGGGCAAGGCAAAAGACCAAGGGGCCTCCGCCACCTTCTTCTTTTTCATTCCAATAATCTTTTGTGCTCCTTAGCACCTTCTCGTGGGTTCTCCACATTCCCTCCCCACGGGAGACATTTTATTTTCATATTTTTTACGATTTATTTTCTTGCACCGGGCATCGTGCCCCTTTTTATAATCCTTACTCTCCTTCCCATGCTCCACGTCGCACAACTCCTTCCCATGCCCCACGAGGCACAACTCCTTCTTATGCCCCACGCAGCACCCTTCCCCTTCGCGCCCCACACGGCGCACCTCCCTATTTGGCTCCTCGCAGCCCGCTTTTTCTTTTCCCTCATCCGGTCCATTCGGATTCTCTTCCTCTTTCGGGCACCGTGCCCTCCTTCTTCTCCAAGTCCCTCCAGTCCACCGGAGTCTCCAAAATCTTTCCGCAATTCCCTCCTTGACATTTTCAATCAGGTCATTCGACCTTTCTCCCACTATTTTCGGGGCTTTAGTACCCATGTATCTCTTTATTTTTGAATAAAATTGTAAATTCTTCAAGACCTCTGAGTCTCTCCCCAACGCAGGGCATTCGTCCTCCTTTACCCTCCGAATTCTTTATTATTAGTGTCGACAAAGAAAATCCATAAAAAGATGAATATCCAGCATTGCCATGCTACTGCAGCAGTTTGCTTATGAAAACTTCGCACGAGGAGTCCAAAATTGCCTCCCGGGTCATTAAGGTTTGCCCCTAGCATGGCACTTACACACACTTCACGGCGCCCTAAGCCGATTGCCCTAGGAAGACACCGTCACTGTCACAGCCATGCCTAAAAGGCCCCAACTCTCCAATACCCATATCAAGCTTATCTCCAAAACTCTATTCTCTCCTCCCTGCTAGACTTAGTCACCTTTTCAGGGTGGCTTGGTAGTAGACACCGTCAACCAAGTGTAATCAGCCCCTGGGCACTACTTTAAATGCACGCCTTACTCTGGGCATTCTTTAATGACACAGGAGGTAACGAGGACCCTCATCAATTTCTCATAACTCTAATGCCGCCATGGCATGGCAATGTTTTAAAAAAAAATCAAATATCTCCAAAAAATCAAATAAAAAAAATCAAATATCCTCGAAAAAATCACAAAAAATCAAATATTTTCAAAGTCCATAAAATTCAATATCTTCAAAACAATCCAAAAAAATTAAAATATCTCCAAAATCATAAAAATTCCTGATGGTATTGCATGACAAGCACATGCCTCTCTCTGTGCCAGATCATTTCAATCCTTCACATCAATTGGTTTCTCCTACCTTGGACTTCAAACTCCCTTGGCCAAAAGATCACTCATCCTCATGGTTTAAAAACAAACAAATTGAGTGAGCTATACCTGTTGTTGACTACTTTATCCATGCTCTCTGTTATAAATGTGTTATTCTATGATGTTTGTTTTCTCTTGGCTAATGAGTTTTGAGTGCAGGATTCGAGTCACCTCATCCGGCACTGCGTCAGCCTGCAACTGCTGCCCTACCATCAAGTTATCTATATGTTATACCTTTAGAGCATATCAAGGACCTTGTAGCTCTGAGGAATCTGGGATTTGAGTTCCCCTTTAAAAAAAATAATGATTATCCCAGAGGATCCTTAGCCACACGGATAGGCCGTTATGCTTGGCACGTGAGGACGACGGACCCATGCATAAAAATCCGGTCTTGACTCAACGCCATCGTGACAATATTATCCTTGGTTATTTTCTACTCATTCTTAACTTATTTTTCTTTTAGCCCAACATACATGCATATTGAAATCACTGTGGGAAAACCACTCTTCCAATGCAACTTAAGAGCCATTCTCACTCCAATCCAAAGCAATTTGAAATATTCCAATCTGGGTCAAGTACCCAACTCCCTTTGTTGTTGCCTCCAGGATGATTTCCTTAAGAACCTCTGTTTGGATTTATCCCTCTACATTTCATCTCTACTCCTAGAGATCCACTTGAGGCAGTGGCAGACGCCCCGATGGTGCAACCTAACGGATTGTGTCCTTAGGTACTTCCCCTTCGCTGGAAGTTGATCTCTCCTTCGTGCCCCACGTGGCACCTTCCTTCGTGTACCACGTACACACCTCCTGTCGTCCCCCTCGTGCGCACACTTTGTTTCATTCCAATCCAAACATTTGTTTCTTTAGGTCTTCTTCCTGGTGGTGACTTCCTTGGGTGTTGGTGAAAGACTCTTATCAAGTGGCAGTCACCAACGATCATGCGTGTCTATTTTTTCACCTTGGCATCTACTTTTCAGTCTGCTCCCGCTCCACTCCACTTCGCTACACTTTATTTCTTTCATTCCATTCACTCCATTACATTCCACTTCGTGTCCCTTAGCTTCACTCCCCTGCAAAGCAGACGCCAAGGCGCGGCAGTTGTAGACACGCGAATTTGACTCCACCGCGGGCAATTTCATATTGCACCATAACGCCACAAATGGCTCTCATATTGCCTTGCAAGAGTAGTTTCCCATATTTCCGGATCTCACCCATTTCTTCCTGGTGCTTTTCCATTCTTCCCCGGTGCTTCCCCTCCATTTTCAAGGCTCGCCGGCTGATATAGGCATTCATTTCAAGTCGTGATGGGTCTGGTGGGTGCGTTTTCAAGTCACAACGGGTCTGGGGGACGCATTCTGAAACGCGTCCGGCATGGTGGACGTGATTCCATTGATTCCCATTGTCGCGCCAGGCATGTTGGATGCGACTTGGCCAAATGGTCCTTATCGCGACAGCCTTCTACGATGCGACAAGGAATTTGCTTATTTTATTTACGAAATATGCACAAGTTGCCAGTTTATGAACACGTCCACTAGGGGCGACGTGATTATGATTCTACTTTTGGCAGGTTTTATAAATAAAATATGGAAATACTTTATCATGTCATGCCGTGCCGACGCATATCAAATCAGAGATGCGTCGGACCGTGCCAATGCGATTAGGCCCTAGGCCCCAAAAGTCATCCCACTCAAGTGCCCGTACCTTGAATCCCGAGGAATCTCTGAATCGCGTCCGCCTGAGCCGCCGCGATTAGATCCTAGGCCTGAACCCTAGACCCCCGGAAGTCGTCGCATTTATGAGCCTACGTGCCAAAATGAAGTCGTGTTCGGGAAGGTCGACGCATTTCAATATCGCGATGCGCCGTCCCGACACGATTCTGAAGGTGGCCGTAGGCTATAATCATCATGCTATTGTCAAATCAAGCGGCAAATGTGGTGCTTCTTAATCGCGGCGGCCGTGGCAGACGCGTCTCCAATCAGAGACGCGTCCGCTGTAGCCGACGCAATTTGAGTCTATGTTGCCTATAAATACAGACCTGAGGGTCAGTTGTTCAGGGGGGTCCAACGATCGTGGCGAAGCCCTGCCGGATTCCCGCCTCAACTTCCAGCCCAAGGAGAAGCCTCTACCGTTCCACGCCTTCCTCCTTAGAGTTCGGGGCCGACGTCGTCCTCCACGCACTTCGGAGCGAGGCGGGAGGAAGCTTCTTCCTCCTCTTCATCCGCCCAATCGGCACCGCCGCCGCGCCATCCAACATTTGGGGAAGCACCCCCTCTCCTTCTTTTTCTCTTCCTCTTTACCCATATCATCTCCCTCTGGGCCCCACGTGGCTCTTTTCATTTACCCTCCATTTTATACACACACACACATGTATGCAATACACACACCACATTTTAGGGGTTTAAAAGCCATCACACTGTAAGTCGTTCCCCATGCCATTCATTATTTCCATTTCATGTATCTAGGGTTGTATACTACACATGTGGCTAATCCCCTTCTCTTTTTTGTATTATTTTTCAGGGTAATCAAACGGAAAACGCCTTCTACCATGGCCGGCCGTGCTCGTAGAAGAAGAAAGGATGCACATCCCCGTGCAATATCCCCATGCTCCAACATGTATTCCATGCGAACATTTCTTCCACCCACACCCCTTTCGCGCGTGCATCTCTCCTTCGGCACCCTCACGTGCCTGGCGATCACGTTTTCTTTTCTTTTCTATTTTTTCCACACATTATTCATATCCACACCCCAACTATCGTATAATCATCCCTCTTTGTAGACCAACCATTCTTCAGACACCCCCTACTTAAAAGGAGGGGAACAAAAAACATCGTCTACAACAATTCCAGAATTTGTTGAAGAGCCTTTGCAATTGCCATAGATGGAATATGAGCAGTCGATGTGCCTAATTGATGATGGGTTCGGAGTCTATGAGATCATGGATGATGACGACCTAATTGAGGAAGGTGATGAAGAGTTTGAGGACGAGGCTGACACATTCGCAAGTGGAGTTAAAAGATTCGATGAACCGTCAACTGCCGTAGAGGAAACCACCAAAGAAATCAATCTGGGAACTGAGGAAAACCCTAGGACCGTCCTCATAAGCAGTAACTTATCACTAGCTGAAGAGGAGGGAATTATTAAGGTTCTCAGAGAATACAAGGACACGTTCTCTTGGAGCTACGAGGATATGCTAGGACTGGACACCGCACTAGTTGAACATCATCTCACACTTAAGATGGGGTCAGTCGTGATTAAGCAGCGGTTGAGGCGTTTCCACCCTCAGATGGCTTTGAAAATGAAAGATGAGGTCGACAAGCTCCGCAAAGCCAAGTTCATTAGAGTCGTACTTTATCCAAACTGGGTGGCGAACATTGTCTCGGTCATGAAGAAGGACGGAAGAGTAAGAATTTGTATCGATTTCCGGGACCTCAACCGCGCGTGTCCTAAGGATGATTTCCCTTTGCCTCACCTCGATGGGCTCATAGATAATACGGCTGGGTATGAAACCCTCTCCTTCATGGATGGCTTCTCAGGATACAACCAAATCAAGTTGGCTGAGGAAGACCAGGAGAAGACATCATTCACTACACCATGGGGTACTTATTGCTATGTGGTCATGCCATTTGGTCTTAAGAACACTGGAGCTACTTATCAAAGATCAATGATGGCCATCTTTCATGACATGATTCATATTTACATTAAGGTGTTTGTGGACGACCTGGTAGTAAAATCAAGAATAGTGGCTGAGCATCCAGATGTTCTAACCAAGGTTCTGCAAAGATCAAGAGAGTATCAATTGAAAATGAACCTCGACAAGTGTGTGTTTGGTGTGTCATCGGGTAAGCTCCTAGGGTTCATCATGAGCAAGAGGGGTATTGAGATTGATCCCAATAAGGCGAGGGCAATAAGAGAGATGCCCCCTCCCAAGAATTTGAAGGAAGTTTGAGGTTTAATTGGGAGATTGCAGTTTATTCGCCGGTTCGTCTCCCAGCACTCGCAAAGGTGTAGACCCTTTTATGACCTCACCAAGCCAGGAGTCGAATTTCATTGGGACAAGAAGTGTCAGGCGGCTTTTGACAGACTAAAGGAATATATATATCTTTTTTGAATATAGGAAAACCAAAGGAGATGGTAGGGGCATCCTCACAGAGTGAGAGGGCCACTACCTTTACCAGGCGGCTAGGGAGTAATTATATAAATATGATGAAAGGGGAGAGTGGGGAGTTACAAAGTGGACTAGGGATTGATAGAAGGGCACCCTACCTTATCAAGGCAGTAGGGGCTCTTTACAATAGTAGGAATATCAGCCCAAGAGTTCCATGTGACAGGATGAGCACAAGAGGATGCATAGCTAGCAAGACAGTCTGCCACCTTGTTTGCTTCCCGGGGTACATGAATAATTTCGGCCTTGAGGTTTTGGGTCTTGACAGCCACATCTTGCATGATGCAAATAAGTTCCCATGGGAAAGGGAGCTGTCTAGTAACAATCTAAAGGAGGTTGAGTGAATCCGTCTCCACCAGCACGTCGGAGACACCCCTGCTGCAGCAAATGGAGAGACCATCCCTAAGTGCAAGAGCTTCTGCAGCAAGACTAGAGTTGAGGCCGTGGTACATCTTAGCAAAGGTGCAGAACATGTTACCTTTGTGGTCACAGAGGATGCCTCCTCCTCCAGCTTCACCCGAAATCATCTTGAAGGCTCCGTCAACGTTCAGTTTCAATCCCCCTTTCAGTGGAGTGAGCCATTTAACAACAGTGGGGATGTTAATCTTCAAATTCTGATTCCCATTTCTGATCTAGCGAAGTGCAGTTAACCAGGGCTGTGGAATATTCTGAAGTTTGAAGGTTGTACTAATGGCGCGGATGGAAAACATGGCTCTGTTGATGACATGCTTGGCAGACATGTCTTGCCCTTTGAATCTGGCCCTGTTTCTACTACACCAAATTTCCCACAGAACAACCATGAAAGTGTAATGAGTAAGGCGTTCAGCAGTGGTGGTAAGTTCGGGGTGTGTTAAGAAGGAAGTCACACCATTGGCCACAGTGATAACTTCCATATTGTTGAACTGCAGAAGGGGGGAGAGATCTATCCGCACCTGGTTGGCAATGTTGCTTCTGAAAAATAAATGTAGTACACTTTCTTCTTGAGGGTTAGGACAGTAGGAACATTTAGAGCAGAGGGGAACACCTTTGGCTTTTACTGTGCTATCCACTGGGACAAAGTTCAGTGTCATCCACCATATTAAGATGGACCACTTGAGGGGAATGTATGGAGACCATAGGGATTTCCAATTCTGAGATGTTGCTGGTTGGAGGAGTAATCAGACAGATTTCGTGGAGAACTGACCATCTGGAGTTGGGCACCATATCCAAGTGTCCTTGGTGTCATTGGTGGTCAAGAATTGAGACAATAAGTGTCTGGGGGCAGTACCTAAGAGCAGTCTGCAAATGGATGCTCCTCGGGTTTCTAAAGGCCTGCTGGATGGTGCATTCTTTGGTGGGCATGTCATGCCATATATCTTCAGGGATGTAAACTTTAAGTGGTGATTTCCCGGTCCAAACATCAAACCAGAAATAGGCTTCTGAGTTGTTATCCATGGATATGATCCTGTGATTTCCTTGGATCAGTTGGGCCGCTTGCTGCCATAGTCTTCTGTCCGCAGCAAGCATGAAGGAAAAATGGGCTTCAGAATGATGACAGTTGAACAAGTGTTCCTATGAAAGAATATGGCCCACATGGAATTGGTGGATAAGGCCCTCCACAGCATTTGGTTCTGAAAGCGATCTGCATATGTTGCAGATTTAGGACGCCGATCCCCCCACTGTCCTTCGGTTGTGCGATGGTTTTCCAACTTTCCAAAGCCTCTTCGGGGAGCCCTCATAGGAACCCCAGAAAAAATTTGCAAGGATTCTGTGGAAGGTCCTCACAACAGTAGCCGGGATAGACATAGCATTCATGGTGTAGATAGGAAGGGCAAACAGAATGTGTCGAATCGGAATAAGTCTTCACCCAATGGATAAAAACTCAGCTTTCCATCCTTGCAACTTGCTAACAGTTTTGGAAATTATGTTGGCAAAATGAGCGGGCTTCTACCTCCCCGTGTCTATGGAAACTCTCAGGTACTTAATTGGCAATTTGGATCTAACAAAGCCAGTCGTGTTGCTGATCCTTTGGAGAAGGCCGTCCGGGGCATGTTTTGTAGCAACCCGAAAAAAAAAATTTTAATACTAAAAAAAAATTCAAATAATAATAATAGAAACATACGTACCATTATTGTATGTGCAAGAATATACTGGAAAATTCCGTAAAAATTATAAATCAACCCCAAATAATATCCCTAAGTGTTCCACGAAGAAATTCGTGCAATGAAAAATCTGATTGGCTAAGTGTACGTCACAATGTGACTAATTATCCAAATTAGGAAACTAAGTCGGAAAACCGTTAACACGAAAAAATAACGCACTTATAAATTAAACAATCATGTTGGAGAGACTTCCAACATCATGTGATGATTAACCATTATCGGGTTTGGACCAATGGACCTCTCATAGCCCATGAATAAATTCAAATAAGAAAATGCAATAAAATTCATAACTCTATTACTCCCTAATAAAAGAACAAAAAAGGGGGAAACCTATAAGATAAATTCCAATAAATAATGGGCTTGGCTAAATGGACCATATAAAATTTATTGGGCCATAATATGGATTTTTTAAAAGAAGAATAATAGGAAAATACCCTAAATTCGTAACTAAATTATTACCTAAATAGAAAAGGGGTATTTAATGCATTAAATAGAAGTTTGAGTTAGAATTGGATTCCTAAACCTACCCTAATAGGTTGGCCACGAATTTGGCTCCCATCCTAACCCAAATAGGAAGTGGAAAGTTTGGGAGGAGGTTAGGAAAGGAGGAAATTCGAAATTTAATAGAAGAGTACTATTAGGAATTAGAAACATAACTAGCATAAATACACCTCTTAAACCCTCATGGCCGGCCCTAGCTCGTGCAAAGGGGTTCTTGGACGTGGAGAAGAGGCCAAGGAGGAGAGGATCTCGTGGGGAGAAGGAGTTCTTGGAGCTTCTTCCTCGTTCTTGGAGTTCTAAGCCCTAGAAGATAAATCGAGTCAAAGGTAGGCATTCTCACAAGCTAAAATTCTGAAATTTCGTCTGTAGGTTCTTCCTACCCTCTTGAACGAAACCCCAAGTTTCATATTTTCCATCCATCCTATCTTTTGTTCTTAATTTTTGAAGTTCTGCAAACATGATAACCCCGAGACATCATGTTAAATCCATATCTCCTTGTATACTTGATCCCATGCTATGAATTTTTTATTGTAAATACTTGATCTTGTTGGGATCTCTTGACCCTGAAAGCCCTAATTTCTGTTGAGCATGTTACTCGAATTAAATCCATCTTGCTCCCTGTGTCTTGTTCTATGTTACTCGTTCTTGTTCATTCTCAAACCATGTTCAAACCATGCTCTCTCTCTCGAATCCCTATTTACTGGAAGTACTCTCGCATGTCTAGTTTCATTTGCCACTAATTTCATGATTTTTCATAGCATATATAATTAGTTATGATTTTCTAAACAACTCTATATCAAAAATTGATATCCCTGGTCCGCAATCCAATGTCTGGTCTGACTCCTGTCAGAGTCAGGCGCAGACGACCAGAAGGCGACGCCTCGATATGTCACATTCTGGGCTACGATTGCGACAGCCTACCTGTCGCGACCAAGAAGGCGACAGGTGAGCCGTCGCGTTCTCATTTAAACCCGATCTGCAAGCCATGTCGCGACCCTTTGCAGGCCCTGTAGCTACCTGTCCTACCCCTGTCGCAATCCGTACTGGCCTATGTCGCCTTCACAGGTTTTTGATGAAAATCCATAAAAATTATTTCTATCGCTTTCTAAATAATTCTTACACCTTTTACAGTTATACCCCCCGTAAAAACTTGTTTTAAAATGGAGCTATATTGAATGCTTTAAAATACATATTCACGACTTCTTTTCTATCTATGATTTCTCTTACACATGCACACACATGAACCATCCATATATGGCTGAAATCTGGCATAAATATCTCATAACGTATCTGGTAATTTATTGCAATAAAGTATATTAATTGCCCTATTTTAAAGGACTTGTATTCGTTTCTCGCGTTGTTTTATACCGATATCGACGCTCCACTGTTCTAGAATTCCTCTAGAACGCCGAGCACCTGTTTTATATACACACTTTACTTGGCTTGTGGTGAACTCTCCGTCGGATATTCCTTTCGCTGGACTAGTGAACCCTTGCACAAGGCCTCCGTAAGTCTCCTCTGATCATGGATTCCCACATGGTCGACGAGCCGGTTGTACCCTAACACCCATTACACCCTTAGGGATCGGTATGATCCAAACGGCTATTAGAAGTTCACTCTCATCTTGAATCACGCCGGACCTCTAGACTTGTGCATAACATGGCCAGCGGAAAGGTGGTGAATTCCACCTGACTGCCAACACCAAGTGCGCGTGTTGTGCAACTGTTACTATCGCCCGTTACTCGACGTTTTATGCGCCATGACCACTAGCTCTCATCTATACTCTACTCGCTCATCTATTCACGTTCACTCTACTATCTCATCTATTCACCTAGTGCTCTTATCTATTTCTTGGTACTCTCAAATTGGCCATTAATTGATTGTCTAAAGATAAACAATATAACCAATGCCAGCGCAATAGGGCCCGATCATGTCCTGGGGGGAGCGCCCGAAAGTGCCATTTGCCCATGGGAGTTAAATGATCAGGATGTCGGCATTGCATCCAAGTGCCATACTATCAAGATTAATCTTAGACAATCAATACAAAGTGCTATATCTCTCTCGGCTATCTACGGATAACCAAAGTGCCATTACTATTTCGATTGACAGAAGTTAATCAAAAGTGCTATACTATTTCGATTGATAAGAAAATCAATCAAAGTGCAATTTACTCTCCATATGGCCAACTACTTTCTCTCTCCTTGCTATACATGTTGCTTGCTATTGTTTGACGTTATTTGCTATCGTGTTGTTATCGTTTCTATCGTGACTTGACCTTAATCGTCGTGCTATACTCGATTCATCTGCTATTTGAACCACGTTACTTGTGCTATTACTTTCTCGATTTTACATGACTCGCTCTATCATTAGTTACTCTGCCATTTAATACATTAATCATTTAAAGCATGCTTGAGCCTGAGATTTAAGTCCTACTGGGCGTTATCGCTCACCCTTCGTTATTTGTCTTGTGTGCCTCAGGTAAGTCGGACTCTGACGTCACACACACCAATGGGACAAGACTAGAGTGATGAGCAACCCGAAGTCAACTCATGAAGTTACCTTAGCACTCAGGAGTCTAGTAGTTATTGCTTTAGATTTCATTTCAATGTAATGATGTCTTTGAGCCTATGTATTGGCTCCGAATTAGTGGTTGTAATAGTCTTAGTGGAATTTCAATGAAATGAAGAGTTTATTCAATTTATTGTTCCATAGATTGCTCTGAATTATTCAACTGTTGTACATTTTCTCTACTATGTACTTGGTTCACGTTCTCGCCGATTTATTCTGCTGCTAAATTGGCGGGGCGTGACATGTTTAGATACATAATATGAACTTTTCTGCTTGTTGATGAGCTGACTAGATGCCTCCTCGTAGCTCTTAAGAAAGGCCATGAGTCTTTTGAGATGTCTCACTGAAGCATTGGAGAATATGAGAGTGTCATCCGCAAATGGGAGATGTGAAATTATTGGGCACCGAGCATTGGTTTGGTACCAACCACCACTTCTGCGTTGAAACAGATTGGTGAGCCTTCTGCTAAGTGCTTCTTCAGCAAGAATGAAGAGGGTAGGAGCCACCGGATCCCCTTGCCTTAACCCTCTAGATGATTTGAAAAAACCATGGGTCTTGCCATTAAGAAGGATGGAGAACCAGCAGTTGGAAAGAAGAGGTTCGATAATGGAGATAGCCTGGATAGAGAACCCAAACCTTCTGAGAACAACATAGAGAAAGTCCCACTCCATTCTATCGTAAGCCTTGGCCATGTCCAATTTATGATCAGATTTCCCCCTCTGCATTCCTTCCAATATGCTGAAGAAGTTCTTTGGTAAGCAAGATGTTTTCAGCAATATTCTCCCCTTAGTGGCTCCTTGCTCCTCGGAAATCAAGGATGGCAGAAGAGTACCGAGAATGTCAGATATGACCCTGGAGATGATCTTGTATAGAAATTTGCTAGGATAATAGGTCTGAAATCTGAACATTTCTTCTAGTTCTCAAGTTTGGGAATAAGGGTAATGAGGGATGAGGTGAGGGCAGTAGGTAGAATGTGACCACAGAAATAGGCTTGGACAGCATTAGTGACATCCAGATGAATGAAATCCCAACCAATTTGAAAGAAATGTCCAGAAAATCCATCGGGACCTGGGGCACTGTCGGGGTCCATAGTAAGGACCACATGTTTAATTTCTTCCGGTGTTGGCATAGTGCAAAACATGGTGTTATCTTTGTCTTGCAGCAGAGGTGGTATGTGTTCCCGAATTCCAGGTTTGATCTGGTGTGGGGCCGATGTGAAAGCTTCTGAAAAGTTCTCAACAAACATGGCAGCAACACCATCATCTCCCTCCACAGAAGAGCCATCCTCTTTGTGTAGTTTAGAGACCAAAGAATGTCTCCTCTGGGTTTGAGCGTATGCATGAAAGAATTTAGTGTTGTTGTCCCCGTCCTTCAACCATTTGATCTTCGATTTCTGGCGCCACAATCTTTCTTCCTGTGAGAGAACCTGATCCAATTTGTCTTTGGCCAGCAGGAAGATAGTGTGGTTGGCCTGGGATGGGTCTTCATCATATGCCTGTTGTGCAATAGCAAATGAAGCTTCAGCAGTTTGCAAGTTGAGGGAAACATTGCCAAAAGTTTCTTGTTCCATCTCCTGTAGAAAGCCTTCATATGCTTCATTTTGAGGAGGCTTTCTACAGAAGATGGAGGTGCCATCCTCCATGCTGCAGCCGAGTCTTCCATGATCTCTCATGAGAGCACCACATGTGTTGGAATGTGAACCTGGAAGGACCCTTGGTATTTTCAGTGGTACTGGAAATGAGGAGGGGGTTGTGATCACTGCAAGCTCTGTCAAGATGTTGGACATGAACAGCAGGGTAGGAGATTGCCCATTCTGCATTAAAAAATAACCTGTCAATTCTGATCCATATGCCGTTCTGTTACTGACCATTAAACTAGGTGAATTTGCTCCCATTGAAGCCAACATCTTCAATCCCCGCAGCTAAACACAGGTCTGGAAGTCCATGACAGATCTAGAAAATTCCTCTTCCCGCCTCTTTTCATGTAATGCCAGATAACTATTAAGTCACCACCAATCAGCCATGGGCAGAACAAGCTGTGGAAAAGTCTATCATGTAGTCCCATAGTTTCCTTCTTTCAATCACAGAGCAGCTAGCATGCACCACAGTAAGAAAAAAAGTTTTGCAAAATGTCGAAGAAACTGAAACTGTAATGAACTGGTTGCTGGAATCAGTCCTCAAAATGTTAACACATTCCTCCCAATAAATCCATATGCGGGCATGTTCATCCACATTTGCTACAAAATGAGCCATGTGAAGTTTGTTTCTATACATATCAATGCAAGAGGTGGTTTTTTATGGTTCTATGATAGCTATAATAGACAACTTATATCTACGCTTCAAAATTTTCAGTCTCTTGATGGACTAATCATTTCCAATGCCCCTAATGTTCCAGATTAAGATCTTTTGATTCATTATCTTGGGGTTGGAGTTATTATGATGCATCCCACCTTGGGTTCGAACACCTTCATCTCTTGGTGGTGGCTGTGCCTTGTGCTTGCCAGCAAAGTAGCATGTAGGGTGTTGAGATTATCTTCCTCTTGGTGGAGCCAGTCTAGGGGCTGCTCTAATGTTGTGCATAATGGGGAGAGATATTACAATACTTGTGATGCTGCTGGGTTGTATGACATGCCTATCATCTTCGTGAGAATCAGTCTTCCTTTTGTGGGGTTTGTGTGGTTCAGGAAATTCATCGAACACCCCGTCTGCCAGTGATGGTTTGTCAGCCACGTTAGTTTGTGAACTGGAAGGGGCATCACCCTTCTGATCATTTTCCTCATGAGTCATGTGATTGCTTTCTTCTTGTAGATTACAATGGAGGGGAGACTGTAGATGGTCCGGACCACAGCCCTTGCCCGCAGGACCACTGGCACCTGTTCTATGACTATGTCCTGGTGTTGGCAATTCATCGGGCATATGGTGTGCATTGTCGCTGGTATTGGCAGATACCGACTTGGCTTTGATGGGGGCTGCCTTTATTGAAAGGGAGCTATCCACTTTTTTACCCTGTTGGATGGGAGTATCATTCCTGTAGTCAGCCTTCTGCGATTGCACATGGGGGATTTTGATATCTGCCTGCCATTAGTATTGTAGGGAGGACTTTCTGATCATTAATGTTGGACTTGGTGGTAGGTGACCCATGCAAAGGATGGGTTGCTGTGGTGGCTTTATTCACCTGCATTGGCAGAGGAGCTACCTTCTGCAGAAAGGCAGGTGGGTTTTCCTTGTTCCCAACTTTGATGGGTCGCCAGGTGGTGGCCTTGGCGATGACTGGGGGTTTGGAGTGATCTTGTTGAGTACCCTGGGTCATAGTATCCATCAAAGTGGGAAAAACCAGGAGATATTCAAGGATTTCAAAATCTTGTTTTTCAATGTTGCTCCTCATCTGGAAACTCCGAACGGACATGATCAAATTGTGGAATATGGTGATGAGCGAGATGTTTTGCTATGGCATAGCCTTTGTGGAATATTTGGCTAATCCCCATGTCCTGAGGCCGTTGACTCCAGGCAAACCTCTTATTCTCTATGTATCGGTCCTGGAAGACTCTGTAGGAGCTGTCCTTGCACAAGTGGACGAAGAAGGCAAGGAGAGGGCAGCATACTACTTGTCTAAGCTTCTCAACCCCTGTGAGCAAAGGTACACAACGATAGAGAAGACATGTGCCGCTCACGTTTGGGTAGTGCAGAAATTGAAGCACTACTTCCTTGCTCATGAAGTTCACCTCATCGCCCGTATGAATCCTATCAAGTTCCTTCTCGAAAAATCTGTCCTTACTGATAGGCTAGCACGTTGGCAAAGGTTCCTTTCTTAGTTTGACATCATCTACATTCAGCAGAAATCCATCAAGGCTATGCCATAGTAGAACATCTCGCTCATCACCCTATTCCACAATTTGATCTTGTCCGTTCGGAGTTTCCAGATGAGGAATTAATGTCCCTTAGCTGATCTGATCCTATGTGGACGTTGTATTTCGATGGAGCTTTGAATTCTTATGGAAAGGGTATCAGGATTGTTCTACTATCACTTGAAGGGGTCACCATTCCACAGGCTTTTCAGCTGGCATTCCCTGTCACACAATATAGCTGAATATGAAGCCCTGTTGGCCGACCTTGAGCTTGCCCTGTAGCAACCCAATATTTTAAATAATTAAATAAATTGAAATAATGGGAGAAATAGATTAAATAAAAATCTAATAAATATTAAAAAGGTATGGACTTAAATTTAATTAGCTCATGCAAAGGTTAATGGGCCAAATTGGGAATATGAATGATGGAACAAGAACAAATACTCCAAAATTCGTAACCATAATTAGGGGGAAATAGAAAAGGGTAAAAGAGGGATTGAAACCATGACAATTGGCCATGAATGGCAAGCCAAATCGTCCCCCACCATTACAGCAACCTTCTAGAGGGTTTCCACTCCAATAGGGAGAGCAGATCACCAAAACAAGGAAGGGAAGAACTGGAATTCGCAACCCCCCTTTCCTAGTTCCATTAGGACATGAATTACACCCTAAACATATAAGAACTCGTCCTAAAACTAAAATGGAAGGTTCACATACTTGCTGGGGTCGTGGGAGGCAGAGCTAGGGCGTCAGGAGCAGAGGAGGATGGCTGGGAACTCAAGCTTTTCCTCAAACCGTGCTCTGTTGCATCCTGTGCATCAGTCTGGTGTTTAAGCTTCACAAGGGTAGGTATTCTCGGGCCAAAGAAGCATCTAAATCATCCTATATTGTAGAGCATCGTGTCCTCTTTCATTTGCAAGTGATATGCCCAAATTCCATCATGTATTTGTTGAGATATAAGCATTTCCCATTGTTGCATATGACTGTCCCGTTTCTTGTTCATGCATGTTACACACCTTACGAGACCAAATCGATCCGGTCCAAAGGCATAGATCTCTTCATTTTGATGTCCTCTACAAGTTTCATGATCATCACTTTGTCCCTTGTGCCCTAGTTTAAGAGATATAAGCATTGCATGAATGTCGCTACAGGTTTCCTACGTTTTCTACTATTTTCGGGTTTGATGCTTGAATCGCGTCCAGATCAGACGACGCGATTCATGGCACTGGTATCACGTCGGCTTCTGCCGCCGCGATTACCCGAAACACATCCGTTGAGGGCGACGCGATTTGGTGCGCCTAGCGCCTCAAACGGTGTGCTGTCTGACCTGTCAAACGTCCGCTAAAATGCAACCGCGGAGGTCGACACGTTTCTCTGTGTTTTCCCACCTTTGGGAAAACGCGCCGTTTGACTATTCAAGGTTTCAAGAACGCGGCGGTCTCAGCTGACGCCTTTCTTCCCGCCTTCAAATCACGGCCAGGACCCCCGACACGATTTAGCTACATTATTCCAGCAACTATTATAGCTCTATTTAAATGATACTTTGGACTATTTATACATGTATATACCCTGTTAAGTGGTGTAATGAACACTAAACTACCATGCTATTAAAATTTGCTATATGTCACTTAATTCTTTAATTTAAAAGTTAATGTGCACAATTATTCTTGTCTCATGATTCCATGTACACGCACACACCAAATATTCATCCTTGCCATAAAATAATGTAGAAAGTACATGAAATAAATTATCTGGTAATTTACTTAAATAATTATACATAAATCACCTATTTTAATAATAACATTGTCTTCGTTTATTTCGTGGTTTTGGATCACCGAGAACGCCGCTCCACTGTTCTAGAATTCCTCTGGAATGTCGAGCAACTTGTTTCCTCTACACACTACTCTCTTGACAAGTTGGAACCTCTCTATCAGACATTCCGTTCTGGTAGACAAGGGACCTTTTGTTAAGACCTCCATAAGACTCCGTATTCTATGGATTCCCTCATGGAGACCGAGCTGGTTGTACCCTAACACCATAACACCCCTTTAGGGATCGATATGATCCAAATGGCTTTAGAAGTTCTCTCTCATCTTGACTCACGCAGGACCTTTGGACCTGTGCATATCATGGCCGGTGGAAAGGTAGGGAATTCCACCTAACTGCCAACACCATTGCGCGTGTTGTGCAACTTTTACTATCGCCCATTTAATTTGACTTTTATGTGAGATGACCTATAGTTCTCATCTACACTCTACTCGCTCATCTATTCACACTATCTTTGCTATCTCGTCTATTCATCTAGTACTCTTATCTCTTTCTTGGTACTCTCTATTGGCCATTTGACTGATTGTCTAAGATAAACAATATAACTAATGCCTGGCAATATAAAGGGCCTGGTCAGGTCTTGGGAGGTGAGCCCAAAGTGCTATTTGCCGCGGGAGTTAAATGACCAAGAGTGTTGGCATTACACTCAAGTGCTATCTATCTCGACTACCTAAATGACAATCAAAGTGCTATACTATACTCTCGTTGTGCTATTTACATTTGTGCTATTTGTGCTATGGCCATCCTACTCTGAGCTATATTTGGAAACTTGTGCTATTTCAATCACGTGCTATCATGCTATCTCTTGCATTACTTGACTCTCTCTCGCTTTATCATTTAGTAACTCTGCTTTTTATATATTAATCATGTAAGGTTTGCCCGCACCATGAGATATAAATCCTACTGGGCGGCGTTGTCGCTCACCCTATGTTATTTGTGTCATTGTGTCTCTGGTGAGGCTGAGGAGAATGAATACACTCACGAGGATGGGGAGGACCAGGAGTGATCCACGAGTGCCATGATGTCACCAAGTTATCATAGAGTGTCTTAGTAGTCTTTTATTTCTATCTTAAGTATTAGAGTCAATTGGGCCCTATGTTATGGCTCTGAGTTAGTTCATGTAATAGACAGCAGTTGAATTATCAATAAAAGTTATTTGATTTCGTTATTTTAAATGGTCCAATGGTTTGTTGTCTATTCTACGCTCTATACTCACTTACTTGCAACTGCCTCACATTCCAATATTCCGCGTCGGGGCGTGACATGCTCACTTCTATGGTGTCACCTCTGCGAATTGTAGGTGATAACCAACTGGTCTTAAGCCAAGTGCTCACCAAATACCACCCTCGAGATCCAAGCTCAAGCCATATCAAGACTCACCTCAGCCTATGCCAAGCTATTCTCCAAACTTATCTTTGTCCATGTGCCATCAACATAATCTTCTAGCAGATGCTCTCGCTACCATCGCTTCAACTCTCAACATGACTTATCCTGGGGATTTTGACAGCATCCTTATTGCACGACGTCATACCCAGCCATTCAAATCCAACCTTTCTTTGGATCAAGGAAGAGATGTTGAAGAAGGCAGACAGGAAGAGCAAAATAAAAGTCATGCTATTGGAGTTGGAAGAGGAATTGGATGATGAGGAGAAACCATCGTATTTTGAGATAGAAAGTATTGCAGAAATCAGACGTACCTTGAGGAGCCATAGCCGATGAGAAGAAGGCAATAGGAGAATGTCCTAGAAAACACTTGGTTGGAAACACTCTTTATCGAAGGGGACTCACTGAGTTTTGCTTAGATGTCTGGATGATGATGAAGTCCTGAAAGTTGTTGAGGAGGCGCATTCAGGTTGTGTGTTGCCATGTGAATAGCCAAATGCTTGCTAAGAAAAATCTTCGGAAAGGCTTTTACTGGCCCACTTTAGAGGAGGACTACTATGTGACGGAACGCCTCGGCCAAGCCCGTTAAATCGATAACGTACTTGATCCGAGTCCGCCTCCCGCGAACGAGCCGAAGCCTCGCAAGGGATACCAAACCACAGTCCGTGTAAACACAAGGAACACACCATTTATATAAATATTTCACAAGTTTACATAGCCATAATTTCCACAAAACTGAAAAGAAGTACAAGAGCCTGGGGCATACCCCGAGGTACAACTGAAGAAAATAAACAAACTAGCTACACTACACTGCTGGAGCTGTTACTACACAGCTGGAGGTACTGACCCTGCACCACTACGACACGGCTCTGAACTGGACGACGGTCGTGAACGTCCTCCTCGCTCTCACTTGTGGGGTAGGGGTGAGCCTCTCTAGTCACTGGCTCAGTAGGGAACTCCCCCAAAACCGAGCAAACCAAAACCACAGGTACAAAAGCAGTAAACAGTACCAACAATTTATAGAACAGCTAAGCAGGATATAAAGCTGTAAAAGTACTCACCATCTGCTGCCGACTACGAGAAACAACTTTAATAAGAAACAACTTTAATAATTAAACGGAAAACAGTACAAGTGTACAAGCTAAAGTAGAGACAGCCAAACATGAGCCACGTGAACTGGTTCGCGACACCAGAAACTGACTCAGACAAGCTAACACAGGTCTACCTCTCAGTCTCGCAGCCACGGACGAAAGGTCCAGCTGCCGCTCCACGTGAAAAGGTCAAGCAACTGTGGAGACCAACCAAACACCACCACCTGCGGACCACACGGTCACAGGCCCATGCCTGGCACCTCCAGAGACCCTGGCTCGGGCTCGCTAGAGTGAGGCACTGGAAAAGGACTAGCTGGGGACCAGTGTCGACTACTGGTGTCTGTACCCCCAACTACGAGCGCGCTACAAGTGACTAAAGACAAACACAAGTGTCACTGTCCCACTGTCGTCTTTCCCTCAGCCGGACGTACAACTCAAACACAGGAGTGAGGGTGTCTAGGTCAGACGACACAGACCTCGACGGTACAACACAAGTACTGGGACAAAACCCCGAGCTAACAGCCTGGCTCACAAAGAACCTGGGGCACCCAACTGGAGAGGTAACCACGGTAGGCGTCGTACTACTCGCCACGTACACAAAACCACGTGCACGTCACACACAAACCACGTGAAACCTCACGTAAACCACAAGTAACAACGGTCCACCACACGTGAACCCAACTGGACTCGCGTGAACAACGTGCAGCCATGACAGTAAGTATCTAACTGCATACCTTGTATGCTAAACCAGAACTATGTGCACTCAGTGCACCACAGGTGCCAACGCACCATTCATTATCGATAAATACCTCAAATAGGCTTTTCTGCTTATATACAAGTAGGCGGCCACATCGACTGCCGCTTACAGGAAGTAGACGGCAACGGATCTGGCCGTCTATATCCTGGCTGATGAACCTGGCGTCAATCGATCTTGACGCCAAGATCTTCAGCCTCTAACCCTGCAGAAACCCTAAACCGATTCTACAAGTTTTACAACCATTAAAACAACAGTAAAACAATAGAACAGTTCCTCTAGCATGCATGAACCCTAAACAATCCAATATAGCATGCTTTACTGATTAAATTCGTCAAACCACCCATTAACCCCGCATGGTGCAACTCAATCCGAAAATGCATTAAACATGCCGATTCAGGTGGTTACGTCATGTTTTAATGTTCTACGGAGCTAACAGGGTTCGTCCCCTACCTCAGAACACGCTTAAACCTCCTGAATTCTCCCGGTTCACACCGAACCCTCCACGAGCTCCCACGGGAATTGCACCATGCCACGGCGTTTCCTCCGCGCGATTCGGCAACGCCACACGTCACAACGATCCTCCAACCAGTCTCCTATACCTGTTGGAAGCTTTAGAAACATGGGGGCGTGAAGCTGGGGCAAGGGGAAGAGAGGAACATGTGGGAAACCTGCTCTCGGGTGACCCTATAACCTGCAGAATTCTCAGGTTGGCGTCAACCCCTCTGCCGCCAAGGACAACCGCCACCCTAAACATCCACATCTAATGCCGCCAAGATCATGAAGTCAACGGCACCTTACCTGGACGCCAACAAGTCAACGACCACCCCTGGCCGCCAACTCCAACCCAACTGCAGCAGGTCCTATTTCATTTCAGGACCAAACCTGCACTTCACCTGAACAAACCACACATCCACACCATACATTCCACACAACCAACTCACATTGGCCTCACAACGGCCGCCACAACCACAACACACACGATCCAAAAAGGATCCGAAAAGCACGCGACGTTACATTACTATCATCTAAAAAGAAAATTTCGACCTCGAAATTCATAACACAATTCAAAGTTAAACAACTTAAACATACTCACCTTTACAAGCACTATCATCTAAAAAGAAAACACAAAGGCTTATTCAAACAGATAGGGATACCCTTTAGCCATCTCCTCGGCTAACTCCCAGGTATCCTCACCACCCAACCTATTTTCCCATCTTACTTTAACCAATTCGATTTCTTTATTCTGTAACTTCTTTATCTTTTGATCTGTGATCTGCACCGGATACTCTGGCATAGTCATATCCGGCCTCAGGTCACCACCTTGATATCTAATTATTTGAGCTGGATCTTCAATACACTTTCTTAACATAGAGACATGGAAAATATCATGCACATCTGCAAAATCTGCTGGCAAATCCAGCCTATAAGCTGTTCCCCCAATCCTTTCTAATACTTGAAAGGGTCCCACATACCTCGGACTCAATTTTCCAGTCTTGCCAAACCTCATAATTCCCTTACTCGGAGAAACTCTCAGGAAAACAAAATCTCCCACCTCAAACTGAAGTGGTCTTCTCCGATTATCCGCATAACTCTTTTGCCTGCTTTGAGCTGCCTGCAATTTTTCTTTAATAAGCTTCACTATTTCAGTGGTTTGCTGAATCAATTCAGGACCTACTAACTGCCTTTCTCCCACTTCATGCCAGTTCAATGGGGTTCTACATGGCCTTCCATATAAAGCTTCATACGGTGCCATCCCAAGACTGGTATGATAACTATTATTGTAGGCAAACTCAACCATTCCCAAATGATGCTCCCAGCTACCTCCCCAAACTAAACAACAAGCCCGCAACATATCTTCAATCGTCTGGATAGTCTCTCTTTCTGACCATCTTCTGGGGATGATAAGCGGAGCTATATCTCAACTCAGTACCAATTACTCTTTGCAGACTTCTCCAAAAACCAGAAGTAAATCTTGGATCTCTATCAGACACAATAGTCTTCGGAATACCATGCAGTGGAACAATTCTTTCAACATAAATATTTGCCAACCTGTCCACTGTCCAAGACATACTCACTGCCACTAATCTGCTCACCTTGTTAGTCTGTCAACAAATACCCATATTCCATTATGCCCGGAACTCGATCTTGGTAAACTTGCCACAAAATCCATAGCAATATCATCCCACTTCCACTGTGGAATGGGTATGGCTGCAATAAACCTCCAGGCTTTTGATGTTCTGCTTTAATCTGCTACAGATAGTACACCTTGCAACAAACTCTGCTATTTCTTTCTTCATATGAGGCCACCATAATGCTTTCTTAAATCATGGTACATTTTAGTACTACCCGGGTGGATAGTGTACCGAGATATGAGCCTCTTCAATACTCGCTGCTTTTAACCTCTCTTTCCTGCAGGAACAACACCTGCCTCTGAGCCTGACCACACAATTATCATCAATGGTAACTCCTTCCATTTTCACATTTCAGCTAAACTTGCATCTGCTCTCTGAGCCTCAATATCTGCCATATAAAGACGGCTCTACAGCACTAGCAACTAGTATTGCCCGTCGCTGACTACTAGGCACATACAAGGAGTTCCACTACCTCTTCATACAACTTCCATTCTTTAATCATCATCAGATTCTATATGCCTTTCTACTCAAGGCATCTGCTACAACATTGGCCTTACCCAGATGGTAAGCCAAACTGAAATCATAATCCTTTAAATACTCAATCCATCTGCGCTGGCGAAGGTTCAAATCTTTCTGCGAGAAATATACTTCAAACTTTTATGATCTGTAAAGATCTCAAATCTCTCGCCATACAGATAATCCTCCACATTTTCAAGGCAAACACAACTGCTGCAATTCCATCATGAGTGGGGTAATTCTCCTCTGCTGGCTTCAATTGTCTGGACGCATAAGCTATTACTTTGCCATGCTGCATCAGTACTGTGCCAAGACCTTTCTTTGAAGCATCTGTATATAATACAAAACCACCACTCCCTGCCGACAATGTCATATGGTGCTGATGTAAGTCTTTTTCTTCATTCCATAAAACTGCTTTGACATTCACCGGACCACACAAAAGGCACACCTTTCCTGGTCAACTTGGTCATAGGTGCCACTATCTTAGAAAAATCTTGATAAAGCGCCTATAATAACCTGCCAATCCCAGAAAACTTCTAATCTCAGTTATTGTCTTAGGCACTCCCATCTCATCACTGCTTCCCCTTTACTTGGTCCACTGCTATTCCTTTGGCTGAAATAACATGACCAAAAATAGAATTTCTTTCAACCAAAATTCACACTTATGAATTTGGCAAACAACTAGTTTCTCTTAGCAACTGCAGAGTAAACCTCAAATGAGCTGCATGCTCCTCTTCAGATGCTGAATAAATTAGAATATCATCAATAAAGACCACAATAAATTGGTCTAAATATGGATGAAAAATTCTATTCATCAGATCCATAAAACCTGCAGGAGCATTAGTCACCCAAATGGCATAACTACAAACTCAAAGTGACCATATCTGGTTCTGAAAGCTATTTATCTATATCTTCTCTTCCTCTTTAATTCTCAACTGATGGTACCCGGACCTCAAATCAATTTTAGAAAATACCTTTGCTGATTGCAACTGATCAAACAGATCATCTATCCTCGGCAACGGGTACTTATTCTTAATGGTCACATCATTCAACTTCCTATAATCAATACACATCCGAAAACTCCCATCTTTCTTTTTCACAAATAAAACTGGCACTCCCCACGGGGATGACTCAGTCTAATAAACCCTTTCTGCAACAATTCTTCTAACTGCTTTTTCAATTCTTTAGTTCTGCTGGTGCCATCCGATATGGAGCTTTAGAAATCGGCATGGTACTTGGCAACCTCAATGGTAAAGTCCACCTCTCTATGTGGAGCTAAACCAGGCAAATCCTCAGAAAAACATCACCATTCCCTAACCACGGGAACTGCTTCCACTGACTGACTGGCTTCTACCAGACTTACCGAGGCTAAAATAAGCCACACATCCAGCATTTATCAATTTTCTAGCTTTAATTGCAGAAATTAGAAACTTAGAGGTATAAAAAGGTATAACTTATATTCACATACTGCACCATTAGGATGACAAAACCTGATCCTTTTCTTTCTGCAATCTAACATTGCACCTACATTTCCAGCCATCTACCCAAATTATCATAATCTAACAATTGCAGGGCATACAACCGACCCGGCATCTGGTTCCTTTCTGAAGGATCGAGGAAAAGGTGTGGATAAGATCTAGAAGGGGGGGGGGGATGAATAGATCTATGCTACTTTCTGCGGAAGCTTAAGCAATTTAAAATACTTTTAGAATCAGAGGCAATTTTAACAGTGAAAAACACAGATCTGATGAAATGTTAAGTAAGTTGATAAAATAGATGTGAAAAACAGTTGATTAAGTGAATCTTAATCGATCCTATGCAAGCATCTAACGGATGATAGAATCAAACCACAAATAGACAAGTGCACAGAGATTTTTTAGGTGGTTCGGAAATCACCCATGTGATTCCTACATCCACCCCTCACACCCAGTGAGGATTCACTAAACAACCTGGGTAACACACCCACTGGAGCCAGACAACTCCAACACTTGAGCTTACAACTCACACAACTCTAGAGCAAGACTACTCTAGATCCCTGAGTAAGACTGCTCACAAACACTTGAGTTCGACAACTCAAACTGAGCACAACGGCTCACAAATGACTTTGCTAGACACCAACACAAGACATAGATCTTCTAGCAGCAGATCTAGTCGAACATGAGAACATTCATGAGAATTATGCAGAAGCACTTGCACAATCTCAAAATGTCTCAGAAGAACAAAAGTACAATGAGAATTGTGTGAAAGACTTTGTTCTTCAGTGTACTCCCTTGTAGAAGCTCAGATTGGGAAGAAGCTTGGATCCTTGAAGTCCCAAGCGATGCTCTGCAATTTGAACTTGGGGATCTTCCTTGAAATCTTCTCCAACGGATGCTTCTACTTATCTGCTTCCTTGAGGTGCTTCAAATGCTTCTCAAGGATCACACCCCAATTCTCACAATCGAATTGATGAGAATTGGTCTTCAGAAGACACCAGGAGAGCAGAGGAGGGAGATGAACTCTTCTCGCCGCCAAAGAAAGCTTGTGGAAGGCTCCAAGAGTTTCGTTGGGTCTCTTGATATGATGGATGGCCAATTGGGGGCCTTTTATACCCAAAAGATTCCAAGATACCCTTTAGGTACAAGGGCACACGATCCTAGGTTGATACACCATCGCCTTAGGATGACACGTGGCAATCATCAACTTTAAGTTGCAATCTTTCCGTAGTGTGTCGACCTGCCCTGGTGGTGGTGTCGACACACTGGCTGGAGACTGGTTGAATAAGTGACTGGATGAGACTCTGGTGTCGACCTGCTTGAATGTGGTGTCGACCTCCTGTCCCAATCCTGAAAACAGGTTGTTCTGGGAGATGATCCAGTGTCGACCTGCCCTGGTGGTGGTGTCGACCTCCTGTCCCAATTCTGAAAACAACCTGTTCTGGGAACGAGATCCAGTGTCGACCTGCCCTGATGGTGTGTCGACCTGAATAGGCTAATCCTGGAATATGTGACTCGTGTCGACCTATTTTTGACTCGTGTCGACACAGTCTCAGCATTTCTTCAGCTTTTTGCCTTGGGTTCTGAGGTGTTGTGTCGACACCATTGTAGGGTGTGTCGACACCATCTTTGCAAAATGTATTTGTACCTGAAAATTAAACACATATATCATTAGTTAAATATTTTATTATGAGTACAAATGATAAGTGTGCTTTGAAACATGCTTTTTGAATATAAATTTCAGGTCAAATGTGTTTATCATGTTTCAATTAGTTTGCATTCAAATCACATTTGTCATCATCAAAATAAGAGGGGAAATGATATGAAATTACACTCAACCCAACAATCTCCCCCTTTTTGATGATGGCAACATTAAATCCATATGACAATGAGGTTTTGATGAGATGTGATTTTAAGCAATTTTTTTGTTATTCAAAGTCCTTATTTTTGTTCATGTTCATACTTGTCAAAGACCTTTAAATATAGCTCATTCACAATTGATGGTTGTACTATTGAAGTACAATGTAACTTGAAGTAGGTTAGTTGCATAAAGAAGGTCAAGCAACTTGACAAGCATTCATTCATTCACATTCACATAAAAATTTTCAATCACATTGAAGACACAAGTGACAAAGTTCATTCAAGCTAAGCAAAAATCATTTCATTTCATTAAGAGTAAGCATTACAATCTTTCCAAAACATTACAATTTCTTGTTCTCTTTCTTTCTTCTCCCCCTTTGACATCATCAAAAAAAATTACACTATGTAGAAGATGGAGGAGGAGGAGGAATAGGAAGTAAGATTGTCTCAATGTCTGACAATCTTTTCTCCATGAAAGTCAAGCTGGACTTGATTTGATCTTGAATGGTTGTGAGTTTTGTGTGCAAGTAATGTTCCATTCTGTCTGAGTTCTCTATCAAAGTAGCTTGAATTCTGGCTAGATCAGCTGATATGGGTTGTGAAGAGGAAGATGATCCAGCTAACCAACCAGGCCTTTGCATGATTTTGAATTCCTTTGTCAAATCAGTGATTTGTGTATCAATGTGAGCATTGAAATTCCTCATGCTCTCCAAATCATCCACTAGATGTGCAAAAGAAAGTCTTGTGCTGGTGATCTCATGAAGTGTCTGCTTGGTGTTGAAAACATCAGCTTGGGAATTTGCTAAAATCCCCGTAAGAACCTTCTCCAGTTTGTCTTGATGTTCTTTGAGCTGAATTGAAGCATCTGCCATTGTACCAATTAATCTATTGAATCTTTGAGCTGCATAGTCTGAGGCAGCTTTTTGTTCTATGAATTTGGCAGACACAGTGTTCTCCAATCTTTGAATCCTCAACTCAAAGGTTTCTGACATGGTTTGAATAGAGTTGTTCAAGGTTTCAAATTTATCATTTAAGAAGGAGATCAACTCTGGTGGAACAGAAGGCCCACCAGAGGATGTGGATGCTTGAAATGTGGGTTGTGGAGATTCAGTGTGCATGGAGGAGGGTGGAGAGTGAGGTGAGAGTGGGGCATGGAAGGGTATGTCACCTTCAGTTGATACTTGAGGCTGATCCTCATTCAAAGGAGGTTGATCCTCTTGACTTTGGGGCTGGTCCCCTTGAGCTTGAGGCTGTTCCTCCTGACCCTGGGGCTGGTCCCCTTGAGCTTGAGGCTGTTCCTCCTGACCCTGGGGCTGGTCCCCTTGACCTTGAGGCTGTTCCTCCTGAGCTTGAGGAGCCTCAACTACAACTGGCCCTCTCCTAACTTGAGTGCCCTCCAGTCTGAATCCCATGAATTTCTGAATATTCTTGAAGCTATAAATGTTTGACTTAGGGATAGACTGGGATTTCTCATTATCCAAAGGCACACCAAAGTGCTGGAATACTGAAGTCAGGTGTGCAGCATATGGAAGAGATCTCTTGAGGTCTTTCCTGGTTGTTTCAGAAATAATTTGATGCATTATTACATGGAGATTGATTTTGATGTCCTTTGCCATGCAATAGAGAATGAACCTCTGGATATCTGTGAGCCTGTCCCTTCCACCACCTTGAGGGGTAATGATTGTGGTCAACTATATGGTGGACAATCCTCAACACAGGGGAAATGTGTTTGTGTTGAATTTGGTACAAAGGTTTGTTTGGGATCAGATTCATCAGCAGGTAGCCTGTCATGATGGTATATGCTTCATGAAGGTTAAATTCGAAATTATGATAATCTGCCCCTTCATCTGGTACTTTGAAAATTGAGGCAGCTATGTCTGTGGGCATGTCAATAGCTATCCCCTTAACCTTAGACTGATATCCTTCATCTGTGCACTTCAAATTCTTGTAGAATTCCTGAACAAGTCTTGGATACATGATTTGAAATTCAGAAATGAAGGGTAACCAAGACTGAAAAGAGAAGAAGGTCTGAATTTCTGGAAAGGTATTGGCTAGCTGAAGTCTGTCAAATCCACTATTCTGGGCTTTAGGATTAGCTTAGCTTCACTGATGGACTCTTGAGACTGGGAAGACTCTGACGAAGATGAGATGATGATTCCTCAGGATCACTAGAAGAGGAGTCCGGATTCTCATGTCTAGGTTGGTAGAACCCCTACCTCTGCCCGAAGAAGAGGGTCTACCTCTCTTGGCTGCTGGCTGAGATGCAGAGGAGGACCCTGGTTGCTTTGCAGGGTCATTGCGCCGCTTGGTTCTTCTTTCTAAGGTAGGAACATCATCCTCTGCCGGAACTGGCCTAGATGAGGCCTGAGACTTTGCTCCACGGCGAGGACCCAACTTTCTCACCATGGTTGCAAGGATGGAGTGGAATCGGGAGTGGATGAAGGAGAAGAGAGAGATGATTGAGAAAGGGTTGTGATTGAGAGAGAGTTTGTGGGTTTCTTGCCGGAAATGAGAGAAAGGACCGTCGGGTCGACCTGATGCCTAAAAAGGGGTTGCAGTGGTGCAATACCCCGCAGGAACAACATAGGCTAAACCGGAACCCACGATTCAAAAGGTCTGGCAAGGGGTGCAGTGTCGACACTGGAAGACTATAGTGTCGACCTGACCTAGGGAGTGTGTCGACACGGGACAGATTTGGTGTCGACCTGGCCATTGAAGAAAAGTTGAATTTTTTTTGAGAAAGAATTTGAGAATTTTTTGGGCTTCTTTAAAATGATAATCAAAGAAGAAATAGTCATTTCAAGGATTTTAAGAGACTTAAAAATTTTATTTGTTATATTTTGCAAAAATTCATCACAATTCAAGTTTTAAACAATTTCCAATAGGATATGAGCATTCAAGGACTTGAGTCAATAAAATGATGATTTGAGGGATATAATATATCTAACAATCAACTATAAGCTACCATATTTCTCAACGTTAAAGAAATAAAGATATCCTCTAGACTGAATACAATTGGTTTGAAAATAAAACACAATCTTAAAGAACAACTTGATGAAGGATGAAAATGATTCTTTCTAAACAAAACTCCATTAACACACATATTTGTTTTTGTAACAGACTATCAAATGATATAAATCTTTTTCACTCAAGTACTAGTATTTTTACACACCATAGTCCCTGGATACTTAAGATTTATTCATTGTCAGGTCTCAAAGGGGTAAATGATGACCTTTTGACATGAAAATATACGTTTTGTAGACGCCAATATTTCCAGTTACTCAGTCATCATCAAAAGTGTAGCACATTTTTTGCTGTATTTTGAATTTATTTTTGAATTTTTATCCCCTTTGAACAGAGATAGCATTAGTGCCTCATGACATGCATGGCACTTCATTCATTGTGAAGGTGTGCAGTTTCTCAGCACAAATGCCATTGCTCTATTGAATTTTCAAAAATTTTGAGAGTTTTGTAAGATAGAAATCAATTTTATCCAACATCAGTTGCAAACAAAGAGATGTTTTAATTTCAAGACACAAGTTGTTTTCAATCTTGGAAGAGTTCTGAGTTTCTGTGGGTTGAAAAATATAGTTGACAGTTGATTAGTAAAAAATATGATAGATCACTCAAAGGATCATTTGGAGACTCTAGATCTGAATGATGACATCATGCAGGAAATTGATGAAATGCAAGAAAAGTTATGAATTTTGCAAAAGTCATGACTTGAATTTTCTAGCTCCCCCTGAGATGATGATTTCAATCATTTTCTATCAAAATAAAGATATGCAAGTTTTTGAAATCAAGAAAGATAATTTTCTTTAACAATAAAAGCTCCCCCTCAGCAATTGCATATTCATTTCTTAGTACTTGGCGGAGATGTACACTCACGCATAGTGAAAGTGTCCAGACAAGCCTGACTTGTCCTCTCAAGTCACCATTTGATATACCAAGAAATTTCAAACAATAAGAGTTGAAGAATTTATTGTCCAAAGGAAATGGAAGTGAAATTGAGAGAGATATGAACAGTGTGACTGAAGGAAGCAAAGGGTTATGATATGAAAAGAACTCCCCCTTAGACAGTGCATAACACTCAACCCAAACCTAAAGAGAGATCAAGAATGTGGACATTTACAAAGACCAAGTTCTCTCCTCAAGGATGAAAATCTGTTTTCAGGAAGGGGTTTGGTGAATATGTCTGCAATTTGTTTTTCAGTTTCAATGAAATGGAGTTCAAAAGACTTCTTTGCAACCTCATCTCTCAAGAAGTGATGCCTAATCTCAATATGCTTGGTTCTAGAATGCTGAATGGGGTTCTTAGACAGATTTATTGCACTTGTGTTATCCCATAGGATGGGTACACAACCTAAATCTTGGTTGTAATCGAGAAGTTGATGTTTCACCAAGAGAATCTGAGTTCCACATCTACCTGCTGCAACATATTCAGCCTCTGCAGTTGACAGTGCAACTGAATGTTGCTTCTTGGAAGCCCAAGAAATAAGGCACCCACCTAGAATAAACACAAGCCACTTGTGCTTTTTCTATCTAATTTACACCCAGCATAGTCAGCATCACAATAGGCAATCAAATCTAGCTTGCAATTAGCAGGATACCAAATTCCTAAATCACATGTTCCAACAAGATATTTGAAAATTCTTTTAACAGCTAACATGTGACTTTCTTTAGGATTAGACTGAAATCTAGCACACAAACACACACTAAACTGAATATCTGGTCTAGAAGTTGTAAGATAGAGTAGAGAGCCAATCATACCTCTGTAGGTCTTTGGGTCTACTGACTTACCATTTGAGTCTTCTTCTAGCTTAGCATTTATAGCAATAGGTGTGCTTGAATGCTTGAGGTTCTGAAAGTCAAACCTTTTGAGAAGTTCCTTGACATACTTGGCTTGACTGATGAAGATCCCTTCAGATGTTTGGTTAACCTGCAATCCCAAGAAAAATGTTAAATCTCCCATTAAACTCATTTCAAATTCATTCTTCATTTGATTTGAAAATTCAGTGCATAGGCCTTTATTGGTTGAGCCAAATATTATGTCATCAACATAAATTTGGACCACAATTATTTGATTTTTGACTGTTTTTGTGAACAAAGTCTGATCAACATTTCCTCTAGAATATCCTTTTTCAAGTAAAAAGGTACTCAAACGGTCATACCAAGCTCTTGGAGCTTGCTTAAGACCATAGAGAGCCTTATTAAGCTTGAAAACATGGTTAGGATGTTTTTCATTTTCAAATCCAGGAGGTTGTTCAACAAAAACATTTTCCTTAATATATCCATTTAAAAATGCACTTTTGACATCCATTTGATAAACTTTGAAATTCATGGAGGATGCAAAAGCAAGGAAAATTCTAACTGCTTCTAGTCTAGCTACAGGGCATATGATTCTTCAAAATCAATTCCAAATTCTTGATTGTACCCCTTTGCAACTAGCCTAGCTTTATTTCTAATGACTTGACCATTTTCATTCAACTTATTTCTGAAAACCCATCTAGTGCCAATGACTGTTTGGTCACTAGGTCTAGGTACTAATTCCCATACTTGATTTCTTTCAAATTGATGAAGTTCATCATGCATGGCATTAATCCAATCAGAACTTGATAAGGCTTCATCAATTGACTTTGGTTCAATTTGGAAATTAGAGCTAGTGGGTCTTCTTCAATATCATGCAGGAATGATGATCTAGTCCTAACTCTATCATGTACATTGCCAACCACATTGTCTAATGGGTGATCTCTCAAAAACCTATGTTCAGAAATTACCTGTTGAGAAGTACCCACTTCTGGGACAATATTACCTGAACCACTTGAAGATGGGTGTGTTGTTCAGGTTCTCTTCAATGTTTTCAAACTCCTCAACAGTTGGTGAAGAGTCCACAATAAATTCATCCTCTTCAGTGTCTTGTCTTTCCCTGCAAGATTTAGAATTATTAGTTGAAAAGGAATTTTCATCAAAGATACATGTGGAGATTCTTCAACAGTTTTAGTTTTAAGAATGTACACTTTGAAAGCCCTTGACACTTCAGAATAGCCAAGGAAGATAGCTTCCTGACTTTTAGCATCAAATTGTCAAGGTTTTCTTTGTTATTGTTGTGTACAAACATTTGCACCCAAAGATTTTAAAATAGGAAATAGTTGGCTTTTTGTTTTTCAATAATTCATAGGGGGTTTTCTTGATTTTTGGTCTGACCAATGCTCTATTGAGATGTGATTTGCTGTGTTTACAGCTTCAGCCCAGAAGGATTTGGGCAATTACTCTCAAGAGCATGGTTCTAGCCATTTCCACAAGAGTTCTATTCTTTCTTTCCACAACTCCATTTTGTTCTGGAGTTCTTGGTGAAGAAAACTTGTGGAAATTTGAAATTCAGCACAAAATCAGAAAAAGATGTGTTCTCAAATTCACCCCCATGATCAGTCAAAATATTTTTGATTTTATATGGATAAGTTGTTAAGACAGTGGTACAGAATTCCTGAATTCAAGACAAGTATCACTTTTGTGGGACAGAAAAATAACCCAAGTAAATCTAGTAAAATCATCAATGATTACAAACCCATATCTTTTGCCACTTAGACTTAGAATTCTTGTAGGGCCAAAAAGGTCCATGTGAAGTAATTCTAGTGGCCTAGATGTGAGTACCTCATTGAAGTTTTTAAAAGATTTTCTTGTTTGTTTTCCTTTAGCACAGATCCCACAAACTTGATTTTCAACATTAGAGAAAGATTCAGGAAGACCCTTAACCAAATTCAATCTTAACAACTTATTCATTGTTCTGAAACTTGCATGGCCAAGTCTTTTGTGCCAAGTCCATGCAATTTCATCTTTATTTGCAACAAAGCAAAGATTTTCAGAAAAGTTTTTATTTAGGTTGATCATGTAGACATTGTTTTCCCTTTTTCCAAAAAATTTGATTTTATCAGTTGATGAGTCAATTATCTTACAGAAATCAGATTCAAACACAACTTTGTGACCTTTGTCACATAGTTGGCTGATACTGAGCAAATTGTAATCAAGACCATCAACTAGTAAAACATTATCTACAGAGTTTGAGGAAGTTTGACCAACCTTACCAGATCCTATGATCTTTCCTTTATTTTTACCTCCAAAAGTTACTGACCCTCCCTCTTTTTCAATCAGGAATGAGAATTTGGCTCTGTCTCCCGTCATGTGTCGTGAACACCCACTGTCAAGAAACCACACATTGGTGTTGGGTGCACGACCTTCCTGCAAAAAGATCAGTGGAGAGAAGATTTTGGTACCCAAACAGAGTTGGGACCATCAGAATGTTTGAACATTGTTAGTAAATCTTTTCTCACCCAAATTTGACTTGTTTTTGATTTTTGTTTTGTTACATTGGTGTTTTCAGTCTTTTTATGTTTGTTCTTTCCCTTAGGAATGAAAGCACCAATATTTTTGTTTTTAGTGGGAGGGGAGTTTTTCATTTGAGCATAGGAGTTCAGATGAGGAGATGGAATCCATGGATTTTGTTGGTACATCCAAAGGTTTGGATAAAAATTGAGGATGATACCAACAAGGGTTGTCATACCATTGGCTCCAAGGATTGGTCCAATCATCTTGAAATGCTTTCTTGGAGGTCCAAGGTTCTTTATAAATGATTTCCTTTGACTTTTTCTTGTTTTTCAAATTTTTATTTGAATTTTTGATTGAGTTGTTTATAGCTGTTGATGTTGAGCAGGTCGACCTGTCAGGAGACTGTGTCGACCTTGTTGTCTTCTTTTGTTTTTGAGTTTTTGATTTGTTTTGTTTTTTGTTTGATGTTTTGTCTGATGTTTGCTTGATTTCTGTGTTCTCAAGATTAGGACCCTTGACAAATTTAATTAATGGTGCTTTGCCCTTTTTCTCACCAGATTTGTCTTTCTTTGGTTTCTGTTTGTTGAATCCTAATCCATGAGAAGTTGTTGTCATGTTTGTTCCTAGCAGTGCCTCCAAGTTATCTTTACCTTTTGTGAAGGTTTGGATAACTTCATCCCTTTCTTTTAGCTGGTTTTGAAGGTTTTAATTTCTTCAATCTTTTGTTGTTTTTCTTGTTTTTCCATTTCAGCTTTTCAGATAGGTCTTTAATTCTTGGGTGGCCTTTTGAGAGGCAAGCTTTAGATCATCAATTAGGTTCAGAAAATTTTCTTTTTCTTCATTTAATTCTGTTATTTCATTTTCTAGCTCACAAATTCTGTTGTTTGAAGATTGGTTATGATACATGTTTTCAATTTTCTTTTTGATGTGTTTGTTTTCTTTTCTCATTTCAGAAATTTTTCAACTAGTTCAGCATAAACATCCTGCCAATCTTCAATGGAAAATCTTCAAAAGAAGTGCTTACCTTTCTCTTCAGAGTTGTTGGCCATGAAGCAGATTTCCTCACTCTCAGAGCTTGAGGATTTTTTGTCTTCTTCTTCTTCACTTGAGTCTTCATCAGACCAAGTGGCTACCATGGCCTTTGGCTTCTTGAACTTCTGGAACTTCTTGTGCTTTTCTTTCTTGTTCTCAGGACACTCTCCCTTCATGTGTCCTGGCTTATTGCACCTGTAACAAATGACAGTTTCGTCAGATTTTTGATTCTTGTTGAAATTAGAAAAGGAAGTGTTTCTTTTACCTGAGGAAAACTTCTTTTTCCCAGACATTTTTCCTTTTCTATATTTCAAGAATTTTCTGAATTGCCTGGTCATGAGGGCAATTTCATCCTCATTTGACTCAGACTCCTCAGAACTTGTCTTTTCTGACTTTTGTCTTTGTTACTTGAAGAGGCCTTAAGTGCCATTGGCTTGGTTTTAATTATGTGTTCTTCATTTCTTTTCAAATTGATTTCATATGTCATTAAGGATCCTATCAATTCATCCAAAGAAATTTTGGACAAATCTTTAGAATCTTCAATGACAGTGGCCTTTGTGTGCCAAATTGAAGAAAGTGAACGTAAGATTTTCCTTACCAAGTCTGCATCTGTGTAGTCCTTACCTAAGGCCTTCAGTCCATTGACAATAACCATGAACCTGGCAAACATTTCAGAAATTTTCATTAGACTTCATCATAAACAATTCATATTCTGAAACAAGAATATTTGCCTTAGTTTCCTTTACTTGTGATGTTCCCTCATAAAGTAATTCGAGTTTATCCCACATCTCTTTGGCAGATTTGCACATTGAGATTCTCGAATACTCTTGGGATGAACAGCACATTGAATCATGTTCATGGCACTATAATTCAATGTGGCTTTTCTTATTTGTTCCCTAGTCCAGGTTTCTTCCTCTCCCTGGTTTTCATAGGGACCAACCTCAACCACTTTCCAGATTTCATAGTTCTGGGCTCTTAAAACACGCATCTATTTTTCAATATGAATAGTCCGTTCCATTAAGAATGGTGGCCTATTTATGGAATGCCCCTCAGCTATGAAACCTTTGGAATCCATTGACTTAAAAGAAAGCACAGAAGAAATACTCAGCAAACAAGCAACAACAAGCAATCAGACACACAATACTCAAAAACTGCTCAATCAAATCAGATCAAGTGTAAACCTCTCTGATACCAATTGAAGGATCGAGGAAAAGGTGTGGATAAGATCTAGAAGGGGGGGGGGATGAATAGATCTATGCCACTTTATGCGGAAGCTTAAGCAATTTAAAATACTTTTAGAATCAGAGGCAATTTTAACAGTGAAAAACACAGATCTGATGAAATGTTAAGTGAGTTGATAAAATAGATGTGAAAAACAGTTGATTAAGTGAATCTTAAGCGATCCTATGCAAGCATCTAACGGATGATAGAATCAAACCACAAATAGACAAGTGCACAGAGATTTTTAGGTGGTTCGGAAATCACCCATGTGATTCCTACATCCACCCCTCACACCCAGTGAGGATTCACTAAACAACCTGGGTAACACACCCACTGGAGCCAGACACTCCAACACTGAGCTTACAACTCACACAACTCTAGAGCAAGACTACTCTAGATCCCTGAGCAAGACTGCTCAACAAACACTTGAGTTCGACACTCAAACTGAGCACAATGGCTCACAAATGACTTTGCTAGACACCAACACAAGACATAGATCTTCTAGCAGCAGATCAGTCGAACATGAGAACATTCATGAGAATTATGCAGAAGCACTTGCACAATCTCAAAATGTCTCAGAAGAACAAAAGTACAATGAAATTGTATGAAAAGACTTTGTTCTTCAGTGTACTCCCTTGTAGAAGCTCAGATTGGGAAGAAGCTTGGATTCTTGAAGTCCCAAGCGATGCTCTGCAATTTGAACTTGGGGATCTTCCTTGAAATCTTCTCCAACGGATGCTTCTACTTGATCTGCTTCCTTGAGGCGCTTCAAATGCTTCTTCAAGGATCACACCCCAATTCTCACAATCGAATTGATGAGAATGGTCTTCAGAAGACACCAGGAGAGCAGAGGAGGGAGATGAACTCTTCTCGCCGCCAAAGAAAGCTGGGAAGCTCCAAGAGTTCGTTGGGTCTCTTGATGTGATGGATGGCCAATTGGGGGCCTTTATACCCAAAAGATTCCAAGAATACCCTTTAGGTACAAGGGCACACGATCCTAGGTTGATACACCATCGCCCTAGGATGACACGTGGCAATCATCAACTTTAGTTGCAATCTTTCCGTAGTGTGTCGACCTGCCCTGTGGGTGGTGTCGACACACTGTCCCAATGGTGAACAAGTGACTGATGGAGAACTCTGGTGTCGACCTGCTTGATGTGGTGTCGACCTCCTGTCCCAATCCTGAAAACACTGTTCTGGGAGATGATCCAGTGTCGACCTACCCTGGTGGTGGTGTCGACCTCCTGTCCCAATTCTGAAAACACCTGTTCTGGGAACGAGATCCAGTGTCGACCTGCCCTGATGGTGTGTCGACCTGATAGGCTAATTCCTGGAATATGTGACTCGTGTCGACCTGCTTTTTGACTCTGTCGACACAGTCTCAGTATTTCTTCAGCTTTTTGCCTTGGGTTCTGAGGTGTTGTGTCGACACCATTGGAGGTGTGTCGACACCATCTTTGCAAAATGTATTGTACCTAAAATTAAACACATATATCATTAGTAAAATATTTTATTATGAGTACAAATGATAAGTGTGCTTTGAAACATACTTTTTGAATATAAATTTCAGGTAATGTGTTTATCATGTTTCAATTAGTTTGCATTCAAATCACATTTGTCATCATCAAAATAAGAGGGGAATGATATGAAATTACACTCAACCCAACACCTTCAATCAGAACAGGAGCTTCAATCTATATCTGAAGTGAGTAGGAACTCACCCAAGGAACCTCCACTACTAACTCACAGGACTTCTCCTCTAAAGGATGAGCTATACAATCCAGAATTCTTCGTCTTGAAAGAATGAGAGGCACCGAATCAAATAAGACTCTGCTGAATAATTATAAAGAGGTAAAGTACCTCTATTCATATTCGATGCCTCCGCCTGGGCTCGGGGTGATAGCCATAACCCGGCCTCTTCCCTCGCTGCTTGCTGGGTGCTCCTCGCACGACCGCCTGTGCTGCTGAACTGCTGAGGCTGCTGCTGCTGCACACCTCTTCCATATCCATATTCTCTTGGATAGGGACAATTGCGGATCAAATGTCCCGGCTGATTACAATTATAACATCTATATCTTGGTGGAGTAATAGGCTGCCTGGCAGTACTCTGCTGCGACTCCTCCACCTCAGGCCTACCTCGGCCTTGCTGAACTTGCTGTCGACCTCCCCATCCTCTTCCTTTTCCTTTAAATGCTTGTTTCAATTTCTGACCCCATTTACCAAAACCTGACGAAGAAGGTCCTGCTGGTGCCTTACCCTTGCTTGCACCCACTGACTGCTGTGGTAGCCGAAAACTACCTGAGCCTGACTCGCCCACCTGACGAGTCCGAATAGACCTCTCTAAAGTAGCTGCTCTCTGGGCTGCTTCTTCCACTATCTTGCACATGAGAGGTACTATCGCATCCTGCAACTCCACTCTCAATCCTCTAATGAAGTACTCAACCATCATATTATTATCTGAAACTACATAAGGCGTATAACGGCTAAGTGCCATAAACCTCATCTGGTACTCTAAAACCGAAGAGTTACCTTGCTGGAGCGTTCGAAACTGCTCTCTTTTCACTTGCTGTACTTGAATCGAAAGAATGTATCGTTAAATACATCGAGAAATTCCGACCAAGTAATAGCCTCTTCTGTCCTGCCTGCAAAGGTGGTCTGCATCTTCAGTCGCCACCATTCTAATGCAAAACCTCTCAACTGATAAGCAGCTAACACAACTTTATCTGCTGTCGGACACCTCTAGTCGCAAAAACCCTTCAATTTCATGAACCCAGTGCTCTGCTGTATCTGGATTCGGCCCTCCTGAATAAGTAGGTGGCTGCAATCTCAGAAACTTTTCAACCTGCATCACTGGTTCCTCTACTAATAGCACTGGTGGTGGTGGCACAGGTGCTGAAAAAGGCACCTCTACTCTTGGCGGGACTGGAGCTACAGGTATAGTCTCTCCATCCCCAGGTGGCACTGCAACCGGTGGTACCGACATCTGCTGATCCATTCTCGCCCGAATATCCGTGAGGCTCTCCCAAATTCTTTCCATCATACACTGGGTACTTTCCTCCGGATCATCTCCTCCACCACCCCAATCTCTTCTATCAGCCATTCCAGAAATTTCTACATGAACAAAACACCAAACAAAAATCAAAACAACAAATTATCAAAAACCAGGGTCCCTACCAGCAGTGTACAAAGACCGAAATAAGGCTATGTATCTTTCTAGTTCCCTTATATTAACACGGACCTTGCTCTGATACCAACTGTGACGGAACGCCTCGGCCAAGCCCGTTAAACCGATAACGTACTTGATCCGAGTCCACCTCCCGCGAACGGGCCGAAGCCTCGCAAGGGATACCAAACCACAGTCCGTGTAAACACAAAGGAACACACCATTTATATAAATATTTCACAAGTTTACATAGCCATAATTTCCACAAAACTGAAAAGAAGTACAAGAGCCTGGGGCATACCCTGAGGTACAACTGAAGAAAATAAACAAACTAGCTACACTACACTGCTGGAGCTGTTACTACACAGCTGGAGGTACTGACCCTGCACCGCTACGACGTGGCTCTGAACTGGACGACGGTCGTGAAACGTCCTCCTCGCTCTCACCTGTGGGGGTAGGGGTGAGCCTCGCTAGTCACTGGCTCAGTAGGGAACTCCCCAAAAACCGAGCAAACCAAAACCACAGGTACAAAAGCAGTAAACAGTACCAACAATTTATAGAACAGCTAAGCAGGATATAAAAGCTGTAAAAGTACTCACCGTCTGCCGACTACAAGAAACAACTTTAATAATTAAACGGCAAACCAGTACAGGTGTACAAGCTAAAGTAGAGACAGCCAAACACGAGCCACGTGAACTGGTTCGCGACACCAGAAACTGACTCGGACAAGCTAACACAGGTCTACCTCTCAGTCTCGCAGCCACGGACGAAAGGTCCAGCTGCCGCTCCACGTGAAAAGGTCAAGCAACTGTGGAGACCAACCAAACACCACCACCTGCAGACCACACGGTCACAGGCCCATGCCTGGCACCTCCAGAGACCCTGGCCTGGGCTCGCTAGAGTGAGGCACTGGAAAAGGACTAGCTGGGGACCAATGTCGACTACTGGTGTCCGTACCCCCAACTACGAGCGCGCTACAAGTGACTAAAGACAAACACAAGTGTCACTGTCCCACTGTCGTCTTTCCCTCAGCCGGACGTACAACTCAAACACAGGAGTGAGGGTGTCCAGGTCAGACGACACAGACCTCGACGGTACAACACAAGTACCGGGACAAAACCCCGAGCTAACAGCCTGGCTCACAAAGAACCTGGGGCACCCAACTGGAGAGGTAACCACGGTAGGCGTCGTACTACTCGCCACGTACACAAAACCACGTGCATGTCACACACAAACCGCGTGAAACCTCACGTAAACCACAAGTAACAACGGTCCACCACACATGAACCCAACTGGACTCGCGTGAACAACGTGCAGCCACGAAAGTAAGTATCTAACTGCATACCTTGTATGCTAAACACGGAAACTATGTGCACTCAGTGCACCACAGGTGCCAACGCACCATTCATTATCGATAAATACCTCAAATAGGCTTTTCTGCTTATATCACAGTAGGCGGCCACATCGACTGCCGCTTACAGGAAGTAGACGGCAACGGATCTGGCCGTCTATATCCTGGCTGATGAACCTGGCGTCAATCGATCTTGACGCCAAGATCTTCAGCCTCTAACCCTGCAGAAACCCTAAACCGATTCTACAAGTTTTACAACCATTAAAACAACAGTAAAACATACAGAAACAGTTCCTCTAGCATGCATGAACCCTAAACAATCCAATACAGCATGCTTTACTGATTAAATTTGTCAAACCACCCATTAACCCCGCATGGTGCAACTCAATCCGAAAATGCATTAAACATGCCGATTCAGGTGGTTACATTGTGTTTTAATGTTTCTACGGAGCTAACAGGGTTCGTCCCCTACCTCAGAACACCCTTAAACCTCCTGAATTCTCCCGGTTCACACCGAACCCTCCACGAGCTCCCACGGGAATTGCACCATGCCACGGCGTTTCCTCGCGCGATTCGGCAACGCCACACGTCCCACGATCCTCCAACCAGTCTCCTGTACCTGTTGGAAGCTTTAGAAACACGGGGGCATGAAGCTGGGGCAAGGGGAAGAGAGGAATAGGTGGGAAACCTGCTCTCCGGGTGACCCTATAACCTGCAGAATTCTCAGGTTGGCGTCACCCCTCTGCCGCCAAGGACAACCGCCACCCTAAACGTCCACATCTAATGCCGCCAAGATCATGAAGTCAACGGCACCTTACCTGGACGCCAACAAGTCAATGACCACCCTTGGCCGCCAACTCCAACCCAACTGCAGCAGGTCCTATTTCATTTCAGGACCAAACCTACACTTCACCTAAACAAACCACACATCCACACCATACATTCCACACAACCAACTCACATTGGCCTCACAACGGCCGCCACAACCACAACACACACGATCCAAAAAGGATCCGAAAAGCACGCGACGTTACATACTATATCTTTATCCATCGGTGTGTCAAGTGCCAACTGCACGACGATAAGATCCATTCTCCATCCTCTACACTCCACCTAATATCCTCCCCATGGCCTTTCACTATGTGGGCTTTCGACATCATTGGTCCCCTTGGTGATCCAAACTCCCAAAACAAAACAAAGTCATACATCCTCACTGCAACGGAGTACTTCACCAAGTGGGTGGAAGCTGAAGCATATGCAGAGGTCAAGGCAACAACAGTTTGCAAGTTTATCATGAAGAACATCATCAGCAGATTTGGCATTCCAAGTACCTTCATCACCGACAATGGACCACAATTCATCTCTCAAGAGCTTCGTGACCTCTGCAACAGGTATAAAATTGCATTGCATCATTCATCACCTTATTATCCGCAAGGCAATGGCCAAGCAGAGGCCACAAACAAACCTTCATTAAAATCATAAAGAAGACATGTAAGGCTAATAAGTTCTCAGATTGGCCAGAAAAGCTTGTGGAAGCTTTATGGGCCTACCGCACTTCAATCCGTACCCCCACAGGGCAGACACCGTTCGCCCTCACTTATGGAATGGAGGCTTTAGTACCATACGAGATTCTCATTCCCTCACTAAGAGTCCAGCTTGACAAGGACTTGTCAATCGATGAGTGGCGTGAATCGCTCCTTACACAACTGGAACTTTTAGATGAGAAGTGTCTGGCCGCCGCATAACACACAAGATCATATCAAAATAGGCTCACACGTTTCTACCAAAAGAAGGTAATTGAGAGAAAATTCAAAGTCGGTGAAATGGTAATCAAGAGAATCTTTGTAAAACCTGGGGGTCTCCGATCCAAACTCCAACCAAACTGGGAAGGCCTGTACGTAATTAAAGAAGTATATCCAGGCAATGCATACAGGCTAGTGAACGCGGAGGGTGAGGAGCTCTCTCACCCTTGGAATGGGCTTTACCTGAAAAAATACTACCCCTAGATAGGTGTTTGGATTTACACAGTATGCGGACCCTAAAATGAAAAGTTGTCATTTCTAATTCATTTTTCATTTTTGGTGGGTTAACCTGAGGTGTCGACAATCACACACTCGCACGCCCACTCTTGGAAGTTAGAAGCACGAAATCTAAGGAAGATCAATGCCTAACCAAGAGTCTAGGTCATTACCTTTTCTTTCCATTCGGTCCGCCAATAGAAAGGGGGACCTGAGGGATCGACCTTTGAGTCTGCCCTAAGCTTAAGTGGGTAGAGGTCAATGGCCCAAAAGGGGAACAAGAGAAAAATAATGCAAATCAAAGCAAAGAAAAGAGCCAAAGTAAGGCAAAACCTAAATAAAAAGCACGTCAAGAGCGGCAAAGTCCCCGTAGAGATCCAAATGGACTTGGTCGTAAGCGTGCCAAAACCCCACAAGCCAAAAGACTGAAACCCATTAAGTATAGGGCAGAGGAATGAGTGTCTCCCCGGTCACCCAAACTATTGACAGACTTCCTAATCATCATCTTCCCTTCTCCGCTACGGGTATGTCCTAGGTTCAAGGCAAGGCAACGATCGACTGAAGAGGACGTCGCCAAAAGCCACCTGGGGTGAAGGCACCACTTAAGCACGCCAACCTCTGCTTAATGCACCTAAGAATTATTAATAAACTTTTAATGATGACTGAGTAATTGAAGGGTCCAAGTACCAGGTTTTTCCAACTAGAGCGGATTCCCTTCGTTCCACGCATCTTTTTTAAAAGGGACTATGCCGGGTTGCAGCCCTTATTTCAAAATTCAAAAAATAGAACATTTCAAAACCTAAAAAATAGAACATTTCAAAAAAAAAGAGCATTTCAAAATAAAAAAACTCAAATATTTCAAAATCCAAATTTTTTTGAATATTTTCAAAACCTCAAAAAAAATACATATTTTTAAAAATAAAAAAATGAATATTTTGAAAATCCAAAAAATTGAATATGTCGAAAACACAAAAAATTTCACACCCCGTTTGCATGAATGCACTGGATGTGTGCTCATTCTTTTAATTTCCTGTTAGCATCTGCTTGCTTACATGTTGCATTTCAATTATGTTGTTCCTTTATTTCTGCCTTATTTGATAAAGGCTCGGCCCTTGACAAGATCATGAAGCCTAGTCCGCCTAATGTGCAAGGGGCTGAGTCAGAACAATCATTTAACTTGTTTTCGTAAGTGCTTTTCAGATGAGACAAGAGGAAGGGCAATGAAACACATGCTATATATCATGGCCAAAAGGGGGCCAGCCTAAAAGTAACATCATATGAAGGTACCCCACCGGGTACACATCAGCATGGAGAAAAACAAAAAAAGGTACATATCATGAAGGTGGCCTAGCACTCGCCACCACTCTCAGCTGGCTGGGGGTGTCTACTGCTCTCCGCCTCGCCGGGATCCACAGTCGAGCGAGGAGGAGGTGGCCTCATGGAGGCACGAGAGTCAGTGGACCGCTGGGCGCCTCGTCCTTCCTAGACGTTCCTCTGGTACTTAGAGGATGTCACCAAATAACTCGCGGAGTAGGCACTGGCTCGCCCCTCCCTCACAGCGCGCTCGCGTCCGTGCCGGTATCGGTCCTCCGCCTCACTCAGCAGGCGCTCGGAGACACCCAAACTCATGCGTGCGTCGAGGACCTGCTGGGAGAGATGCTCCCGCTCCTCCGACCACCAGCTGCTCTCCTGCTCTCACCGGCTGTGCTCCTCTGCCCACCGGCCGCGCTCGTGCTCACGCTCCCTCCGCTCTACAGTCAACGTGACCCGCAACTCCGCAGCCTCACGAGGGAGATTTGCGTCGTGTTGAGAGACCTGAGTGTGCAGCTCGGACAGCTGCTGCGTCAACTCGGTCACCTCGGCACCTGCGAGCGCCGCCTAGGTGATGGCGCTCTGGAGCTCCATGGACTGCACACAAGCAAGCACAAGTAAGTATAAAGAAATTCATTTCTTATACATAACTAATTAATTTACTTACCCTTGCAGTGAGGTCGCGCTCCGCTAACTCCGCACGAGCCACCGCTGCTGACAACTGCTCCCGGAGAGAGACCACCTCCAGATCTGGCACACTCCTGCTCGTGGAGGTACCCGCAGTATCAGTACGCTCCACAGTGGCCTGTGTAGCACACTACATATATTAAAAATCAGGTCAGCACATGGTAAGGTAAATAAAGCAAACATATGATATTCTAAACTTACCAGAGTCGTCAGGGCCTCGCGTGCCTCTGCCAACTGGGCCTCTGTGCCCGCCAATTGGGTCTGGAGAGTGTCAATCAGGCCATCTCGTGCATCTTGCATATGCACACATTTTTTAGATCAATCATACACATCATAATGAGTAAGTAAAGTTTAGAAGTGCATACCCGGGTCGGCCTCATGAAGTCCTGCTCCCCGTACACCTCCTAGTACCACTGGAGGTAGGCGAAGCTGTCTGCGGCGTCGGACTCCACTAGGTACCCTCCGTGCTGCCAATCCGCATATTGATCAGGGAAGCACGGGCGCCAGTCTGCCCTCTTGGCCTTCCCCCGAGTCCTCCTCCCAATACCCCTCGGCTCCACCACATCGGACCACACCTGGTGCAGCCCGAGTGTAACGGCCCTAGATATTTATACCCAATAAGGTCCATATCCAGATCTATCTCCCACGAATAGACCGAAGTCTCGCAAGGGATATCTCAACACGTGTCCAATATGAATATAAAAGACCACAAGTACAGTATATAACACAAGAAAGTACAAGTGTATATAACTTTAAACCACAATGTACAAAAGTCCCTTTACAATATCACATGTCCAATTAAAGAGTACAACTACTTGGGGCATACCCCGAGGGAGCACAAGCTCAAACGACTCAACTACTCTACTACTGGTGGTACAAGTCTGCACTACTCCTGCGTAAACCACGCCGAAGTCAGCCAACGCCTACTATGTCGGCCAACACCTGAAACAGACTGTAAGGGAGTGAGCCTCAACACGTCACTAGCTCAGCAGGGATCTCCCACAATGAAAACATAACTACAGAAGAGACCTCAACCCCAGAGGGTCTCACTGGCACACCGGTAGCCGAAACATAACATGCATACACACGCATGTTTAACAACAACAAACTATAAACACACTGGCTAGACCCAGTCCTCGGAAAGTAAAGGGAAGCACATGAGTAGCTTAACACCGCTAGTCCTCCCTATAATCGAACCACCTTGACCATAAGCCTCATTGGCAAACCACTGCCTAGGCCATAGTCTTACTGGCAAACCACACGCACGGAATATCGGGATTGGCGACAACCAGCCAATACCCGCATACCAAACCATAACCAGTAACACACAGCACGTGGAGAATCACACCGCAAGATCTCCACAATACGCACGATCTCACCTCATCACCAGCTGAGGATGAGACTCACGTACCACAACACAACTCTACCCACGAGGGGTACATATACCTACTACCACGAGGTACAACACTAAACCACAGAACCACACCACCTCCAGGGCACACCACAACGGTTACAACCTTAACCAGCGAGTCACACACACAAGCCACGACCAGTGGCAAAGCACGAGTCGGAAAGGAACGACGCCACCACACGGGAACGAACTACTGGTTCATGACGCCAATAACCAACCAGACAACACAACACAAGAACCACCTCTTAGTCTCGTAGCCACGGATCACACAGTCTAGCACAGCTCCACAAGCACTCAAAGTAAACCACTGTGGAGACCAACCAACACCACACCTGCAGACCACACAGCTACAGGTCCCAAGCCTAGCACCTTTAGGGACTCCGACCCGAGCTCCCTAAAGTGAGGCACTGGAAACACAGGACTAGCTGGGGACCAGCACGTCTACCGGTGTCCGTCCCCAACCATGAGCGCGCTACAAGCGACTGCACACCCATAAACACAAGTCACTGCCCACAGTCGTCTTTCCCTCAGCTGGATGTACAACTCAAACACAGGAGTGAGGGTGTCCAGGAAGATGACCAAGACCTCGAAGGTACACACCGTACCAGGACACGCCCCGAGCATACCACAGGTGCCTGGCTCTCCTAGGAACTTGGGGTACCCGACTGAAAAGGTATTCCAGATTAGGCACCGGACCACCAGACTCGACAAACACACAAACCACAATATACGATCCTTTATTTATAAACCACAACATACGAGTATCAGGCTTAGCTTATCAACGGTCACCATGTGACCTCCAAGCCAACCAACGCCGACACATATATAAACCATATTAACTGGACATAACCTTGCCTGTCATTGGTCACCCCGTGACCTCGATGGCTACATACACACCACTTGACACATTAAACATCACAATAACCTTTAAAGATTAACTACAGACCCAGGCTAGGTCTACACAAGACCTTCACTGCCCAACACCCAACATTCCCCTCGGAGACCAAACCGCGTCGAACACAGGCGACGCCTCTCAATCACGTCGACTTGTCCGGACGCCACATAGAACCTTATCGCACCAGGGCCAAACGCCACGACCAGATCGCGTCGGCCCTTCCAGATGCTATTCAAAATGCTGTCGCGACAGGCCTTAGCGATGCGACCAGGTCGCGTCGGCCCGACACGACGCCACTAGACCCAAACTGGTCAAACCAACGGTCAACACATAGTCGTGTCTGACAACTCAGACGTGTCTCCACATAAACGTGTCGGGTCAACCAGACGCGACCCCAACGCCACCTTAACATGACGGACAAAACTCGAAATGCGTCGGCTCAACGCGATGCGTTCACATGAACGCGTCGGCTGTTTTGGCAGCATTTCAATAAAGGATGTGGGATTCAGCTAAAAGGCCGAACCCACCTCCTCCCATGGGAGAACTAACAAGAAACCAAGCATTCTTTCCATTTAAAGCTATAATGAGTAAATCTTAGTAAGGGCAAACCACCCTCAGCCTTAAACCCCATTCAAACATGCCATTAAACTGTAAACATGGTAGAAGTCTCCCTACTGGAAAAAGACGCCGAAGAACGCCCCAAAGCCTCCTCGCCAACGGCACGCCCATGCTCCGAGCATCGTCCTCGCGTGGTTCCCGCACCGCACGAGCCATCTGAAGCCGAAATCCACTGAAAATTGCCGGAGAAGCCACAACAGCTCCTCCCCTGTGCCGAACAGAGCATCCTTTGCTCTGTTTGGCTGAAACGAAGCCTTTTAAGTTACAATCAAAATCGCATCGCAAGCAGATGCTGTGTTTAAGCCCTTTTAAACGTGTCCACCAAGTTCGACGCCAAATGGAACCCGTGCGCCATGTGTCATAGAGGTGGTTCCTTGAATCACGTCAGGCATGTACGACGCATTCACATCACGTTGCCTACCTCCGACGCGATTCCAAACAGTGAACCAGCAGTGGAAATGGGTTGGCATAACCGGCCTACACTGCTCCCCCTGTGCACAGAAACCACACAACCAGCCATTGACCATCTCTTGGTCAAGAGCACCACACATATACCCAATAAACCCATATCCGAACGACCGTACTATTACATTACTAACACTTAAAAGAAATGTCATCCTCGACATTCAGGGCGAAACCACGGTAAGTCAGACTAACACCTAAAAGAAATAAAGCCATAAATAGAACAAGTAGGATACATTTTCTCTGCTCTTGTCTTTCAAATCACTGCACACAGACTACCTTGATCTGCTCATTTTCATACCTTTCCTGCTTTACCGTTCTCTTTCATCCTCTTCATATTTGCTCTACTCTTTATGTCATTCTGCCTTTCTCCACTTTTCAATGGTAGCCATTCTAACTTGCTGTTGGCACTTTATCTCCTTTGACTCAACCTATTTCCACACTTTCCTGACTGTGCCTGCAATATTCCTTTCTAGGCCGCTTTACTTCCTTAATTGTTTACTAAACATTGCTCCAATGTGATGCTTTACCATGTCTTAACCTCTTTCAATTCTCAAATTTTCCGGTGCCATTTCTTTTTCTACTCATGACTATCTACTGTTCTCTGCTTTATCTTTCTTTATTCTGTCTTTATATATTCATATTGCTAACTTTTCATGGAAAACTCACTGTCATTTCTGACTCTCCTGCCTTTTCATGTTGTTCTGCTTCACATTTCTTTAACTCATATTTCTTAAATTTCTCGATCTTTTGCCCATTTGTGCCAAAATCTGCAAATCTCTGTCAAACAAGCAAACTTGCGGGTTATAAACTTCCCACACTTCCACTGTGCTACTCTGATCATACTGATCACTCGGCTCAATTTTTCATAAATTCTGTTTCCGTTTCTACTTTACTTGCTTTCCACTTTCACTATTACTCGAATCCCAGTTGGATTCAATTCTCATTTCACACATTTTTTCTATTTATTCTGTTCAACCAACTGCCACTAGCCTGAAACACTATAGTTTCCTGATCTGCTTTCCTCAATATATCACATATACTGATGCTTCATCTTTAAATTCTGCATTCTGCCTCATGACTGTTGGCACATCTTGCTCACCTTGTACCTTTCTTATATTTAAACCATCTTCTCTAGCTGATTTTTCACACTACCTCTTCATTATTTCCAAAGTACTGTCCTCATCACTTTAACTGTACAATTTCTTATCTCATATACACTGCGCTGGCTACTCTGCACAAATTCCATATTTCTCTTGACTAACTCTTTTGCACACAAGTACCCCATTTTCTTAAATCTTTTCCCTTACTCAACTGATCATCCTTTTCTTTCTGTGCTTAACCATTCCAATTATCTGCATCACATTTATCTCTTTCGACCCTCTCTAAATCCGCAATATCTCTAGAAAATGGCAGTGGATGCCATCCCCCTTCGTGCCCAGTAGCATCTTCCCTAAGAAAAGGACAAGGAACCTCCTAAGGTCCTTGTCCGCTTGCTCCGTATCCTCGGGGCTCTAGCAGTACACCCCTCTCGCCAGCCCCACCGCACGCTGCACAAACTCTGCAGAGACTCCTCCCTGGTCCGCCTCACCGCCCGTAGACCGAGGCTCTCTAATAGCACCACACGGTCGACCATCCTCCGGTCGCCGAGCTCGTCCTCCCCTAGGGGCTCCATACCCAGCAGATCCTGGGTGTGCTTTGTGTAGTCACTATAGGTGGCACCCGTCACTGCCTCTCCATCCACCCACAGTCCCGTAATCCTAACTACGTCCTCAAGACTAGGTACCATATGCCCCCAGGGCATGAGGAAGGCCCTGCTCACCCGGTCCCACCTCTCTCTCAAAGCCTGTACCAGGGGGTTGTCAACGTAGAAGGGCTCGATCTCCAAGATCGGCCCAAATCCCATCCCCCGGACTCTCTCCCTCTGGAAGTCCCGGAGCCTCTGGTATGCCGCTATCACCAGCGGCCAATGTATCCACGACCTCATAACTCCCTGCACATTAAAAGGCCCAAGGTATAAGTCAACACAAAGTAAAACACGCTAAATAATCAAAATTGTGCAGAAATAGGTCAAATTCCTAACTCTCGAACAACCCTTGTGAATCGCGACCAACTCAGTGGTCGCAGTTCTACTTGAATCACGACCATTGACCGGGTCGCAGTTCCGTTTGAAATGCGACGGCCTATGCCGTCGTGATTCGAATGTATGAATCGCGACAAATGGTGTCGTCGTGATTCATCTCCCACCATCTCCGGCCCCGACGGCCTTCCTCTCTGCCTCACCCTTGTGCAAACCACAAGTTTAGGTTGGGGGTACTTACCATGTCTCCCCGAGGCAGCGTTTCACGTCCCCGTCGCTCTCGCTGGAGTTTCACTGCCGGCATGCCTCCTCCTCCTCCTCCCCCGGCACCGCCGCCGGTCCTCCTTCCTCCGTTGGAGCCTCCTCCTCTTCCATCACTACCGTCAGTTCTCCGCCCGCTTCCAACAGTTCTTGCACCATCGCTCGGATGGCTGTCCCCGGCGTCTTGACACCCTCCTCCATCGCCTCCGCCGGCAGTGACGGTGATCTTTCCTCCCTACGTCGAACTCCCTTCACCCCGCCGGCGTTTGGATGCCGTCAGCTTGGCCATCACCACCGTTGAGAGAGCAAGAATGAGAGATGAAAGAGAGTAGAAGTGAGAGATGGGAGAGATCAGAGATGAGAGAGTGTGAGAGATGAGAGAGTGGCGAAAGAGTGAGAAGGAGGCGCCCTCGGGCGTTATGTTGCCTTCAGAACAAGTTTAAAACATGACAGACATAGTCGTCGCGATTCTCAGGCAGTTAATTAAAATGCAATGGAGGCCGTCGTCGTGATTAAGAAAGCCAGCATTGCCCTGGCGTTGAGTTTAAGGTGCGCAAATTTTGAATTTTGAGGTACAATTGAAACGCGACGGGTATAGTGATCACGATTTAACTGTAAGACCTGGCTTTCTTGGGCCCTTGGCCCTGTCCTCAGGGTCGGGACAGATACCCTGGTCGTGACATGGTCGCGCCAGAGGAGCCCGTCGCGACAGGCTTCGGGACGCAGCGCACCTGGCCGTCGCGACATGGTCGCGACGGGGGTGGGCGTCGCGTTCTTGTCACGGCATCTGGTGGTGTCGCGACTGCTTTTCTGACTGACTTGACCGCTGTCCTATTTGTCAAAATGGCTTTGTCGGGTGTCAGGTGCATACATTGTTGACTCGACTTGGTCAGCCATCGCGTTCTTGTTTTCCAGTCTTCAAGGTTTGACTGCTTTTGGTGTCGCGCCGTGGGTGGCCGTCGCGACATGGTTGCGACGTCTAGGGGCATCACGACATGCTCGTTGTCACGTTGGGCCGACCTATCACGTCTTGGGGCCCATCGATTTAAAACCGAGGTCGGCGCCCTATTTCCCCCTCTCCCCTTTCCTTCTTCTTCTTCTTCCTTCTTCTTCCCCCTCTGAGCTCTCTCTTCTCCGGCAGTTTCTTGACGTGCTTGAGGTGCTCGTGGTGGGAGGTGACACCCTGTTCGTGCAGGCGGCGTGATCGTGGAGCTTGGAGCGAGGAGGAGGTGGTCATTCCGACATGAAGGCCCCAACGGGTCGGCTCTACTCTTGAAGGTAGGGACCCTCGACTCCTCTCACCTAGCATGCTCCTTCCCCCTTGTGATTGTAGTTCTCCATGGTTTGGGGTGTCGGGGGTGAGAATCATGCTCGTGGAGTGAGGATCCATCGAGCTTAGATTTGTTGTAATATATGATTTGTGGGGTTTGAGGGTGGTTTGTATGGTTTATGAGCTTTCCTTATGTTTCCATGCTCCCCTCCCCGTGTGGATGTGAATGTATCGTTTTGGGGCGGTCTCCGGAGGACTGCACGAGACCCCCTCGACTGAGATCGCGACTGCTATAGAGGTCGCGATAATGTCACGACGGCAAGGCCGCCGCGACATCATCGTGGCGCTCTGAGCATCGCGACAAGGCGAGACGGCCCGATGCGTCGCGACAAGGTCGAGACGGCCGATGCGTCGTGACTACAGCAGAGACATGTAGGTCTTGTGGAGTTTCGTTTTCCATGGAGTCTTCACTGTTTCCGCTTCTTCCTGTACCCATGGCACCAGTGCTAGTTTCCTAGTACGGTCCTACACTAGTCGTTCGTCTGGTGGTCGGCACCTGAGGGCTTGTCCTGTGAGAGAGGTTGTTACCGTTGCCTGGGACCCCCATCCTCGTGCGCCTTAGAGGGAGCGTTTAGGGCGATGAGCGTACTCGAGTCACGGACTCTGGAGTTGAGGGGAAAACAGTGGTTATGAAAGCGACATCGAGTCATTGCAGAGCTCTCTTGGTTGGTCTGGGACACCGTGGACGGCCGGAGTTCTACCCGGTGCAGACCAGCCAGTCTTTCTTCTCACTACCTCGCTCTTTGCGGCCCCGAAACTGCCTAGAGAGGCTAGGCGTGGGACCGTAGTCTGGCCAGACTACGACGGTTACTGTTGTGTACTTTGTGCTCCTGCCCCACTCTGACGAGAGTGGGGTTTGGACCTGGGTTGAGGATAAGACGTCAGTGGATGCACCTGACTTGTTGACTAGTGGTAGCATTTTCCGTAGCTAGTGTCTCTTGTCTAGGCGGGGTTCTCCCTGTCTACGTAGCCAGCCGTGTGGTCACGTCGTTCAAGTTCTATGGAGTTTTCGACCGTGGTGTTCTCCGTACCGTTGTTAGTTAGTAGCTTTGCTTCCGCACTTTTCTTTGTAGGGTAGAAGATATAACTGCTGTTATTTAATTTTTTATATATATTCCTTCTACCTGTTAGAGCCAGTAGGACATTGGTAGTCCATACTGAGCTTCTGCTGTGAGCTCATCCCTTCCTTTTCCAGGTGAGACTTCTCAGCAGTGGCAGGGCGCACGTCGGGCGTAGGAGACGGGGCGGTAGTCGTCGTCCCTGTAGCTAGCAGTGGTTCCCCCTCTCAGTTGTACGTCACCCTTGGGGTATGCCCCTAAGGGACTTGTTCTTCCTCTGTCTTTACTTGTACTAGTTGTGTGTGTTGGGACTGTACCTAGAGCGATACGCAGCGGTCTCGCTCTTCTTTTTACTTCCGTGTGTGTGCTCCTAGTTAGCAGTTGACGTTTATTTCCTTTACATATTCTGTTAGACTTGTGTTTTTAGCCCTTCTGGGTCTCCGGATCCATGGGCGGCGACCGCGAAAATCGGGTCCTCGGCTTGGGCCAAGGGTTGGGTTCTCGGGTTCGTTACATTAACGATAAGCGTGACGGTCTAAATGGTCACAGATCATGATGATAAGCCCGATGTATGTGTCCATCGCGATTCAAAAGGGCTCACCTGAGGGCCAAATTTGAGGAGAAATTTTAAGTTGTTTGGATGATATGATCATGTAGGACAGTGCAATTTGGCCGTGTAAAGGATGCAATATATTTCTCATTGAGGTTTTAATTTCGCCATTTACAAACGACCACTTTGGGCCAGATTTTCATGAGATCTTTTACATAAGTCATCCATTCTTCCTCCACCTCCTCCACATGTGAGACCGGCCTCCTGAAAGAGCAGACCTTCCACATCGCTTTGATAGTGTCCGCCTCTTCTCCATCGTTATTGGTACCGATCTCCCGTTTCTTGATCGGCGGTAGATGAGATGGCCCCTCGAAGTTGCACTGTGGGAGTCCAAGTTGGGAGAGGTAGCGGTGTGGGTTGTAGAGTACGAATTCAGTGGCCTCAATTAGTTGCAACTCCACACCAGGTGCTAGCCGCGTCCGTAGATCCTTGGTTAGAAGAGGTGCCGAGGTACAAGTAATGCATTCTTGAGCATGCTTCGGAGATGATCACGCCAAGTTGCCCGCGTTTCGAGTTGTGGCACACGATTTGCCACGCACCCTTCTAAGCCCACCAAGTTGTCCATATGACGGAGCAGACTTTTGGAGAAGATGCGGGATGAGCTAATGGCCTCATTATTCACATCAAACTTAAGTGCAAGTCAGTTCAACAATTGAATGAAAGCATGGAACCGTAGGGAGGCCTACCCAAGCTCGCCGCTGTGAGTCCGCTGTAGAGGAAGGCTAGCACCGCCGGTCCCAGTCTCTCTCCCTCCATATGCCGCACACCACGCTTAGTTGTTCCTCTTCAAGTCTGTTGTCAATCGAGGAAAGAGGAGTGCACCCGCTAAGCATATGGCGAATCCTCTCATCACTTTCTCCAGTCTCTCGTCATCTCTTGCCTTGGTATCTCTTTCATTGTCCAAACCGCCAATTGTTGCAGATTTATACCTTTTCCGGTTTGGATATCTTGGGCCTCCCTTGCATCCATGAAGCTCTCAAGCACCGCCTTGCTTGTATAGCTCCTCGGCATGATTGCCATCTTGTCCTAGTCACCTCTTCGCATCCACTTCAAGCCTAATAACAGTTCGACTTCTTCCAACAAGATAGTGGCTTTGAAGGTCTTGAAGAGGAAGGTGTGGGTTTGAGGATGCCATAGCTCAACTAAAGCCCCCATGGCCGCCCAGTCAAGGTGGATTTCATGGTATCTTTTGGCATGGACGGCTAGATTTTGAATTCCTCACCTAGAGAGTATGGCTTTCATGTCTAGACTTATGAAGGAGGTCAGCTTTCGAAGCCATGGGAGGAGCATATATCGCCTATTGCCCGGAAAAAGGGGATAGTCCTGTGGGTTATTGGGCCATCATGGAGGATGGTACATGCATATGGATGATATGAGTTTTGAGGGTATATGCATGGGAGGATGATATGGGTCATGGCATGATGAGTGTGATAAGGAGGGTGCACATGAGAGTTTGAGTTATAGGGAGGCAATTAGGATTTGAGATGGGTATGTCCATGATGAATGGAAGGGAATGATAGGTTTGGCCATTGTGTTGGGTTTGGAAAAAAGAGGAAAAGAAAAATAAGAAGAACAACAAGAATAAGAAGAGCACATAAAGAACAAAAAAAAAAAAGAGAGAGATGAATTTAATCATTTAGTCTCAGTTTGGTAATGGGTTAGACTAAAGTTAACTCAGAGTTAACTCAAAACTAACTCAAAAAGTAGTTTGAAAATGTTACAAAGTTAACTCAAGTGAGTTAGATTAATGGTGAGTCAAATGTGAGTTAACTTACAATTTTCCAACCCACCTCTGGAGGTGGGTTGGCGTTATTCCATAGTTAACTATTTTTTTACTCTCACGGTACACAACATTAATTGCTACTTTTTCTTTTCCCAACATAGGTTAACTCACTTTTTCTTACCAAAGTACATTGAGAAAAATAAGTTTACTCACTATAGTTAAATGAGTTAACTCAGTTGTAATAAAGTAAAGTGAGTTAAAAGTGGGCTAACTTAGCTCTGGGTTAAAGTTAATTTTAACCCAACCCATTACCAAACTGAGGCTTAAACTCACCAGTTTGTCTTGGATCAACTTGCAATATGCCCATCTATCTTGCGTAACCTCAAAACCTTCAATTCTTGGCCTCTTGGAGGAAGGTGCTCCAGCATGCTCCATAGCTTCTCTCCTCCTTTCTTCTTCTTCTTGCTTGATGGGATGAATTTGATCTTTGGAGAGGTTGTAAAGCATGAGAAGAGCAGGGATGGGGTGTTTTAAACCCCATGGCCGCACAAGCCGGAGGCAAGCCCAAAAGACAACAAGAAATGCAAAACATGCAAGAAAATCAAGCCTCGGGTAGAAGGTCAAAATCACGACCGACACATACGTCGCGATTCAAAGCACCTACTCCAACTTCCACTGCGACTGGTAAAGGTAAATCGTGAACCGACAGGTCGTCGCGATTCAGGTAAGTGAAACGCGTCACATACCCTGTCGCGATTTTCAAGCAGCATTATTTTGATATTTTATTTTTCATTACTTGCTGCTTGTCAATGCTGATCAATCTTTGAGCGCAAGTTTTTAGATATGCGTCTCTCGCCGCATATTTCATGATCATCTTCGGCGAATCTCCACTCCGGTATTGTACCATTGCATCGTACTATATTTATACTTTATTAGAGCATATCAAGGACTTCGAGGCTATAATGAATATGAAATTTGAGTTCCCCTCCACCGCCAAAAATAGTGATAATTTCAGAGAATTCTTACAATTTGAGGATAGGTCGTTACGCTTTGCAAGAAGGATGACGGATTCCATCCGGTATCTTGACTTCGGCATCATAAACAATATTATCCTTGATTATTTTATATTTCTTTTATTTTAATCTTTTCTTTTAGCCCAGCATGCATCATGTAGGATTTTGAGCTCATTTCTAGAAGATTACTCTCGTGCTTAACTGGAAGAGAACCATATCCTCAATTCCAATTAACATGAAATATTCCAATCTGAGTTAAGTATTCAGTTTACCTTGTTGATGTTTGAAGATCATCTTTTGAGAAACTCCTTGTATGGATTCCCTTTATCAATTCATCTATTTTCCCATAGATCCACCTTGGCTGCAGCACGTCCACAAGCTGGTAAACGCTCCCTAATGGTGAAACTGATCAGATTGTGTCCGTAGGTACTTCCCCGACGTTGGAAGTGATCTTTCTCCCTTTCGTGCCCATGTGCACACCCTTTCCCTTCGTCCAAACAATTGAGTAATCTCTTGAGATTTTCTACAAGCCGCTTCATTTTGAATTGAAGAACAACTCCTGTCATATGTTGTTAGAGCGTGTCTCATCACACCTTGATGTCTACTTTTCAGTCATTTCCACTTCAACCCACTCAATCCACTTCATTCCATTGCTTTCATTTCGTATCATTCCGCTCCATTTCCTTGCAAAGCAGACGCAAAGGTGAGGCAGCTGTAGACACACTATTTTGACAACATATCGAGTATATTTCATGTTATACCGCAATGCCTCAAAGTGGCTCTCTTCATTTAACCTCTTGAATGATTTTCCTATTTTCTCAGATTTTTAAGATTTTTAGGAATTTTAGGGGCTTTGAAGGGGTCTGTTGAGCAAAGTGATTCGCAACAGACACAGTGGTCACGGTTTAGGATGTTTGATCCGCGAGGGTCAAACCATCGTGTATCACAATTTCTTTTCTGGAACTTACCCTATTTGAATCGCGTCCGTTCAAATCGTCACGCTTAAGAGTTTCCAATTTCGATTATGGTAATTTCTAAATTGTTTGGAAAGATTTGTTGCTAATTAGAATCGCATCCACATAGTCTGTCGTGTTTCTAAACTTCCATCATATGAACATCGACTCTATTAGAGCATCGATTCTGTTCAAATACGCGACCACTCATGTCGTCGCGATTCAATGTTTCCATTATTAAATTTGGAAGGAATCGATCAATATTGGAAGTGTTTGAAACGCATCTGTCTATGTCGTCGCGATTCTAATACCTACTACAATCGATGTTTGGAAAGGTTCAATCGGAGCAAGTCGATCTTTGGAAACGCGACGCTTTGGTCGGTCGCGATCATATCAATAGGCGACATTGTGTCCGTCGCGATTCAGAACATTTCCTCTATAAAAGACCCCCGAGGCTATAGTTTTAAAAAAATCCAAGCACTACGGCAAGGTCCTGCTGCACTGGAGACTCGCACTCTGAAGCTAAGAGCCACCATCTCAAGCTACTTCGAGCCTTCATACATTAGAGCTTGGGGTCTACATCCTCTTAAGCGTATTGGAGGAGGGAGCTTCTTCCACTTCTTCATCCACAGCGGCAGGCTCCACTTCAGTAGATTTTTAATTTCTTCATTCTCTCTTCTTTGTTTCATTTCATTTAGTTCATTCATCATTTTCACACACACACACACACCACATTTCTCTCACACCCATTCTTTTAGGGGTTTAACACCACCTCCACAAGGTGTGTTCAAGCCCATGTTAATGCGTTTTGTCTCATTCCTTTGAATTTTATACTTCACATCTTAGTCTAATTTCTGTTAGGATCGGATGGGTGGAGGGTCAGATCTAGAAGGGGGGGTGAATAGATCTAACACCAATTAACGCGAAAGCTTAAGCAATTAAAATTACTTCGAATCAGAGATCAATTCACCCAAACAATTTAGTGATCTGAAGTGAATTTAGTGTGTGTGAGCAAATCAATTAGTAGTGTGAGTGAAATCCCTATGCATGCATCTAGCGAGATATAATGTCAAACCACAATTCAAACCATTACGCAGAGGATTTTTAGGTGGTTCGGAAATCACCTCCAGTGACTCCTACGTCCACCCCTCACACAGTGAGGCCACACTACTCAAAAACCTTGAGTACAACTCACACAGGAGCACGACGACTCTAAACACCCTTGAGCACGACGACTCAAGAAACACGTGGAGCACGATGACTCCAAACTGAGCACGACGGCTCAAACACCAACCGGAGTACGACGACTCCAAATGAGCACGACGGCTCAAACCACACAGTGAGTACGACGACTCACAGACCAGAGCACGATGGCTCAGAGTACAAAAGCTAGATCAAACACAAAAGAGATCAGATCCTCTAGCAATGATCTGATTCAAGACAGATTCGTACAAAGAAATTTGTGCAGAACTTCATGCACAAATATCATTGACGAATAAAGAAGAACAAACTCTGATATGAGGGAAATGGATGTAGAAAGAGTGTTCTTCGATGAAGAGGCCTTGCAGATGCTTCAGTTGAGGAGCCTTGATGGAAATCGATGGAGATTCTCCTCAATTGGCGATGCTCTGCTTTGATGGCATCTGAAATGCCTGAAATTCTTCTTCTTCTTAGCCTCTTCAGTTGGATCTGCTCCCTTGCCTTGAACAACAACCTTCCTCCAGGGATCCCTTTGATTCCCTTGATCTTCCTCTTGAAAGGAAGGCTTGTAGCTTCTGGAGATGGAGACAGATCTGGAGAACTTCCTTGGCCGCCAAAAGCCTTCTTCTGGAAGTGTATGGGTTCTCTCCTCTTGGGGTACAAGGAACATGGGTATTTATAGCCCATATGTCCATAAAGTGCTTTGGGTGCATGGGCACAGAAACCCTAGGTCAAATCCCCTAAATCCCAAGCAGCCACGTGTACAGAGAGAATTCACGATTTTGACTTTCAGCCGGAGTGTGTCGACCTGCCCTGAATGGTGTCGACCTCTGTCCCATTTCTGCAAACTGGTCTGCTGGAAACTGGGTCTAGTGTCGACCTGCCCTAAGCTAGTGTCGACCTGCCCTTCTGGAATCTAGGACTAGTGTCGACCTGCTTTGAGCTAGTGTCAACCTGCCCTTCTGGAATCTGGGACTAGTGTCGACCTGCTTTGAGCTAGTGTCGACCTGCTGCCCAGTCTGGCAACTGGGTCTTCTGGAAACTGGGACTAGTGTCGACCTGCTTTGATCTAGTGTCGACACTACTAAGATAAAAATGTGTGAACCAGAAAATTTAATACATGAAACATTAGTACAAGATATTATCATTGAAATATGAGATATTAAACATCAAAAAACATTGTTTAAGCATTATTGTGATATGTATAACATGTATAACAGTTCAACATATCATCATCAAAATCACAACATGTCACAATATTCTCATTAAAAACACAATATGTCAGCTCAATATTACAGTATGTCATCATTAAAATCACAACATGTCATCATTAGAATCACAACATGTCATCATAAAATCACAACATGTCATCATTAAAATCACAACATGTCATCATTAGAATCACAAACATGTCATTAAAATCACAATGTTCATTAAATCAAAGTATGTCATCATCAAAATCAAGGTATGAGTGATGTTCATTGGATATCATTAAAATACAACTTTAGGAAGTTCCAAAACACACTCAACCCAACAATCTCCCCTTTTTGATGATGACAAAACATATGCACAATCTCCCAATATCTTGACTCCCTTGACTGCAATAATTCCCCCTTTGACCATATACACACTTTGACCTTTCTCCTTAAAGAACTTTCTCCCCCTTTGAAGGCCTTTTCCCCCTTTTTGGAAGCCCTTTTCTCCCCCTTTTTGATGTGCCTTTTTCTCCCCTTTTTGACAGCATCAAAAGGATAGACAAGAGAGAGAAACAAAGATTGTAGGAGATCAAGAAATGAAATGTAGGGAATAAATGGTCAGAGGCATTCAAAATAAGTGAGGCAAAGTGATATTATCAGTTGAGAGAAATTATTGTGTTTTGTTATTGTGCAACAAAGTTTAATCACAAAGACACACTCAACACAAAGAATAGCAAATTATAATGATCTGAATGTGGTTAAAATAATGATGCACATGTGAAATAAAGTGACCTATATGAGTGAGCAGAAGTATTTAACAAGGACGTTAGGAGCTTTAAGTTTAACACAATGTAAAATAATAGGTCTAAACACAGTAAACATGAACTTAATAAGGTCTTAAGCTTTTCTATCCTGTCTTTTTGATTTCCTTCAATTTTCACTAGGAAAGAATACAAGAATAAATTAGTTAAATCTCACTTTTCAGTGCAAGAAATCACATTGATCAGATGCAAGACCTCCTGATTACTCAGTGGTTTAACTTTCATTATCTTATACAGAGTTGAAAATTTTGATTTCCACTTTTTGACGCGAAACAAATCACTTGTTAGGTGAAATGGCCCGGTTACTCAGTGGTTCAAGCATTTGCATTGCTCTGTTTGTATCTTTCCAGATTGATCATTTTTCTTTTGACATTTTACAGGAATATTTTTGCTTTGACCAGAAAAGTCATGACTATGAATTTAGAAAAATTATTCTTAACATGTGGTAAAAATAAAGCTTAAACATACACATGTGAAATATTAAAGCCACTCATGTGCCTATAATAGGTTTTGCAAATCATTTTTAAAAACATTCAGTATTATGATTGCTTAACCTTGAAATGATACTGAATCTTTGAAATTAAACTAAATGCACAATGAGTTTAGTTTCAATGTCTTAATTCTCTCATAAGAAATAGCACAAGGACTCAAAAATTCTGATGATTTTGGGGTTCAAAAAAGAAAGAGTAAGGTCAAGAGATATGACAATGACTCCCCTCAACAATTGCATACAAGACTCTTGATACTTGGCGGAGAAATATACTCACGCATAGTGAAAGTGTCCAGACAAGCCTGACTTGTCTTTCTTCAAATCACCATTTGATATACCAAGAATGTCAATGCAATGTGAGAGTGAGGAATTTATGAGCAAGAATATTTGTCAACAAACTGAATGGGAGTTGATGATGAATCAGATATGACAGAATATTTCTCCAGCAAATTTCTCCAGCATTTCACTCAAAGATTCTTTCGAATTCACTCCCCCATAAGATATGCATGATATGAAATGATCATTTAAGCAATTCAGATATGTTCATTCCAAGCAATTTGCACAGAAAGAGTATGAACATGATCAAGCATATATCAACAGACAATTTATTGAAGGAGAAGAATTTTGCAAAGACTCAAAATAAAGTTTTTGAGATTTTCATTTTGCTTGATGACCTTTATGCAGAAAAGACTATTGATACTTGGCGGAGAATTTTTCTCACGCATGATGATAGTTTCCAGACAAGCCTAACTTGTCTTTCACATTTCACCATTTGATATACCATAGTCACTGCAAAAAGGTCAATTACACTTTATTTTTAGCATGAAGTTCATTGCATTTATTGAAAAATAATTTTGCACTTTTTCAAATTTACTCCCCCTTAATATGTGCATGGAATGAAAAAGTTAGCAAGCAATTCACACATGATTATGAGCACAATTAGCTTTAAGCATAACATGACTTTGGTACTTGGCGGAGTATTTTACTCACGCATAATGATAGTTTCCAAACAAGCATAACTTGTTTTCCACATGTCATCATTTGATATACCAAGAAGTCAAAGCAGTTAGTATGCACACAGACTCATGGGAACAGTTAAGCATGCATGATAACACAAACATGATTCCAATTGTTATGACACAAAGTTCATTGTTGGGAGTAGCATTGAAAAACATTTCTCATTTTTCAGATAGAAATTAAACATTCGTTTCAATTCAGGCAATTCAATTGAAATAATAAAGAAGTTTTACCTGAATGGTCTTCATTCTTTTTCAAAGATTTACCTGTGTTCTCCAATCATTTCTAGCCTTGCACAGCCAATATCTTGAATCCATTTACAGTGTATGGCTGCAAAACTTCTCAGCTTGCTGATCAAGCTGGTTTTGGGACCCACACTTGTTTGGGTCCTGCAATGAAATCAATGTTAGATTGCAACAAAGATTTCTGAATCCAAAATGCTTTTAATTTTTGTATAGATGCATTTCTTTCAATGATAGAACTATGAGCAGAATTAGTTCCAGATTTCTTTTTGCCTTGATCAATGCATCTATGTTTCAAGAAGTTTTTATTTTTTTTTTGGATTTTTAATTAAAGTTAATGACTCTTACACAAGGAAGATCATTGGTACTTGGCGGAGGTTATCCTCACACATAATGATAGTTTCCAGACAAGCATGACTTGTCCTTCCACAGTTCACCATTTAATATACCAACTGATCTTAGTATAAGAGTTTAATTGATTCAGTTTTTATTTAGTAGGGAATCTCTCATAAGAATTTACTTGATGAGCTTTTCATTTTCTTTCATTCTCTTCACTTACTTTTTGTAGCCTTAGTCATTAAGCCTTCATCTTTAGCCTTCATCTTGAAATTGACTACAAGGATCCCTGCATCCAGCATTCAAGCAGCACATTTCAGAACCCAAACTTGTTGGGTCCTAAGGATCTTCCATGAATTTGCAACAATGATTCTGAATCCAAAATATTTTATATTGGGTGCATTTTTCTGAAGACTAGAAACACTGGAATCTTGGTTTCTAATCTTAGAGTTATTGGTATAGAATGCACCACTGACATACTGAACATTTTGTTTTCTATTTTTCAGATTTTTATCATTGAGATTTTAACATGGAATTTAGAAGAGATTTTTTGTGCAACAGTTTCTTTTTCATGTATATAGAATTTTTAGTGTTTTCAGCATGAACATGATCTTTATTCTTATGTACATTGACATGAAACATGGGAGCATGCACAAACTTATCAATTCTATGCCAACATTCCCTAGAAGTATGCCCAAATTTATGATAATGAAAGCATTGGACTGATTGGCATGTTTTATTGAAATGTTGATCTTTATTCCAGCAATGTGTGGCAAGATGACCAGGTTATTACAATTAAAGCAAAGAGAGTATTTTTATCTGGTACTTACCTTGGCATGTATGCATTTGCTGAAATCTCCTTTTCATGTGAGGAGGCTTACCATGAGGAGAAGGAGGTACCTTTTTGTAGCTCTTGGCATGATGTGAATTTGGAATTTGCCTTGGAGCTTTTGGATTAATGAGGAAGTAGATGAGTCCTCTTGACAGTAGCATTCCTCT